>CM035152.1:82420816-82968461 GCA_020205615.1 Panax quinquefolius
ATGACTTGGGTATAGTTTTGTGTGAATGGAGTATTGAGGATAATAGGAATAGATAGACTGTTTAAGCAATTGATCATTAGTGGAGACATAGGTTTTCCAAAACTCCTAGTTATGCTAGACTTTGAACTCTTTGGACATCAAGCTAAATACGCACTAGGTGGTTTTGAAAATGAATTTTTATTCTCAACTTCTGGTGACCATTGTGTATGTGTGGACTTCGGGCCATCGACACCTTGTTACCTATTGAGATGATAAAATAGATTTGCAATGATTTTTGAACGGTTTAAAGAATAAACTATGCTAATTATTTCGGCTAGACGAAAATTATTTGAAATATAAAAATTTATTTTATTTATCATTAATGTACCATGTAACCTGGTGCAAGATTGATAAAAAAAATGATGGAGTTGTAAATACATGAATACTTAGTGTTGAATTCGATCTAAAAATCATTGTTCCACTATTGTATGATGTGTTATGACAAAGTCATATAATGACGGTGTAACGACCCCAAAATAGGTCCATTCCATCCAACCCATTCTGAGTCGCCAAATATATGGTACGGAAAACAACTACAACTTTATTATAACAATTGTCGTGCAAAATACAACAACACACATCTTTGTGAGTTTGGATACAAATATATACCAAGCAGTAGTACGTCACAATGACACCTTACATAAAGGTATAGTCAAAAACTTTTTAGAAATTAGAATCTTTGGGAAGTGCTCAAGAGAAACCTTCGTACATGGGAGGCCATGCTTTTAGGTTATGGTAGATATCATATGGCCACGAATTATCCTTGGTTGATCCAATAGACCCCCAAAGAAAAGCGAGAAGATTACTATCGTATTCTTCCCAATGGTGAGTCTTCTCTTGACATATCATTATCTCCACTTGTCTCTAATTGGGTATTATACTCCAAACAAACACCAAGATTATATAGGTAGTGCTTGTAAATATACTCGGCAAGTGGATGAGCACAACCATGTCTCTCGATAACACGAGTTTGTATGTCATTAGACATCTTGTATGATAGTGACAAAACACCCTTCCAAAGTTGGGTTCGCCTCACCCTATTTAATTCACCAAAATAACTATTAAATGATGTATAAAATACTGACACACTAAAGTCCTCAATAAAATTATTTTCATACTCTTTAGGAGAACCTCAACAACTATAGACCACCGTTATATTCCCTTGTTATCCCAGCTCAACCCTTGACTACACTTTTATTACCTAAAAGGAATTATGAAACAAAAGGGTGAGCACAACTAGCTCGATAAAAGAATATTATGACTAAAGATAAATAAATTATCAATAGTCTTCATCGGTAATAAATCGGAGATTTAGAACATATGGTAGATGATAAAACTTTTCAACCATAGTTGCGGTGAACGAGCAATCCATTAAAAGAGTCAAATAGACTATAAAGTCTATTGTCTTCTCCACGTTAAAAGTCCACCAACAATATTTTATCCTTGTAACATCAATCAGCAGTTCCTTTTCACAATCATATGAATAACTCATAATCATAATTGTGATTCTAAATTCTCTTCTCATCCGAGACGAAGATAATTTTCATCACTGTCTTTACGAAACATCAAATATCATGGTTATACCAAATCACGGTTCTGTTCATAATCATTCTAATAAATTCATCTTTGCACCACGGGCCAAAGATATTCATCAACAGTTCATCTTTACACTACAAAGCTAAAGATATTCAACAACAGTCATCTTTGCATTACGAGCCAAAGATATTCATCAATAATTCATCTTTGCACCACAAAGCTAAAGATATTCAACAACAAAAGTCATCTTTGCATTACGAGCAAAAGATATTCATCAATAATTCATCTTTGCACTACTGAGCTAAGATATTCATCAACAAGTCATCTTTGCACTACGAGCCAAAGATATTCATATATCAAAGAAATACATAATCATTTGGAAGTTATATAACAATAATTATAACCATGTTGATCAATTCACCTTTGCACTTAAGCTAAAAATATTCAATTGTAAATTCAATGGTCATGATCATACCGATCAACAATTCAACTTTTGCACTCTTGGCCAAAGAGAACCTATAGTCACGATCATACCAATAATCTACCCATCTTTACACTCAAGTCAAAGAGAAATATCATCATTAGGGTTATAAGAATGTTATATAAAAACAATATAATCAAAACATGGTTTTTATTTCAAGAGTAAGATTCATAAATCAACGATAATTTGGTCGTGGGAGAAGAAACCAATTTGTCGTGAATAGTACCCCGTATTCATACATAATCTTAGTATCGTGCATAGTAACCTCAAACACTAAAAAAGATAAAGTTTCATAATAAAATTCATATCCATATTTATAACACCTTAATCCAAATGTTATAAATCACTTAGAAATCTCATAATCTAATATTATTAATATTATAATAATATTTTAATCATTTCTTAAACTTACAAATAATTTAATCCAATTATTTACACTTTAATAATTAATGCATTTAATCATCTAAAAATGCCAAACTCATAAGATTTCATCATCATTAACCAAAACCCTCATAAAAAATGCATATACCTCATGTATGATTCTCAAGCCAATAAATCATATTTTCCAATTTTCTTACTTCACATAACATATTTAATTAATTTACTCATAACTAGAACATTTTCATGAAAAATACCAAATCAGTTCCAAAAATATTTCTTTTACGGGATTTAGCATAACATAGTCCCATATTGAACATATATTTTCTCAAAATTTTAAAAATTCATTTACTATTTTCATATGGCCAAAACCACCAAATATTTAAACATTTATCATAAATTATACTTTTACCCAACAATTCTGAAATTTACACGGTATACTGATATTATATAGATGTACTCCCAATAAAACTTTTATCAATTTTGGAGTTAATCACAAGGAGTTATAAGCAATTACTTTTAAAATAGTCTTTTCTCATAAAATTCATAACTCTCAATCTATACATCCAAAAATCGCCATTTTTGGACACAATATATAAAACTCATCAAATTATCATTTCAAATTTTTCCAAAATTTTTGAAGGTTCAGAAAAATTTCGAAACTAAAAACATAATAACCCTTAAAATCCCTTACTATCCCTTACCTCAAAAGAGCAGTACTTCTGACTGGAATAACGCTGAACGAACTTGCACCGTATAGCAATACTCAAAGTATACTCAAAATACTCACAAGAATACGCTCGATAATATAGAGAGAAAACTTGGTTTACGGTGTGATTTTCAATTCTAACCTAAGCACCCTATTTATAGGAAAATACTTAGAACACCAAAAAGTAAAATTTAATAAAATATTAATATATATTATTTTTATTCCAAAGCACACTTATTTTGCTTCAAAACCTCAACCACCAAACAGCCCACCTCACAAGACTTGCACAAAAAAAAACGTTTTTGTTATTTAAATTATTTTAAACTTCCAAAAATCAATTATTTTAGAGCTTGAACTTCAATAATTCATAATAAATAGCCTTTTATCAAAAAATTGAATCTCGTGAGTTTTTATAAGAAATTCAATTCTCTACAACTTTGCGAAGAAAGTTTTTCCAAATTCCAAGCAGAAATTGACCGAAATCCACAAACAGACGATTTTACAGTCTATAATCAAATTTCAGTCAAGAAATGGGGTCCACCGACATGTTTAACATGTTTTAAACATTTATTATAACAAAAATATTCTTCCTCCTCAAATACTCATATATTCCACATTCAATCGTAAAAATATCACCATTATTATATTATTAAAATAATATATTTAAATGAATTATTTTATCGGAAAAAGATAAAATATTAATTTTCAACAATTGTCACTTTAAAAATTTTCTCCATCTATATCCACATAAAATAAATATTTTTCTCATCATAAAATCAATAATTAATTATTCACAAATAATATTACATAATCACAATATTAACTGTGAGGCGGTTCAGGAAAGAGGGGCTTTCAATAAGAATTTCTCCTTCTTGTGGCCTATGATTAGGTGACCAAACCTCTCCTTAGACAGAACTTTCTAGGCATTGCCAATAATGTTATCCAATAATATTATTAGGATAATATGAATTATTGCTCAGATAATGGAAAAAATGTGTAAAGTGACAATTATTGAAACAACAATAATATAAAATATCAACGTAGCAATTATTGAATCAATAAAATAAAATATTGAACAGTAATTACTATAACAATTATTGAGTAATGCCTTCTTACGAAAAAAAATTATCATGCTTCATGAATAGTACTCGTGAATAGTAACTCATGAATAGTAACTCATGAGTAACTCGTGAATAGTAACTCGTGAATAGTAACTCATGAATAGTAACTCATGAATAGTAATTAAAAAAAAATTGAATACTTTTATTTCATAAAATTTGGGGTCTTACAGACGGCATCCTCAAACGGACTGTTAATATAGTACGGCATCATGACGTCATTTTCAAAAATATTTTCAATGTTTTAATTTGCCAACAGGGTTTTGGTTATACCTTAATATTTCGTTTGAAATTAACTATCGATATGAGTCTAAGCTATTCGATTTGGCTAGACCAACGTTTTTCAAAACTCTAAGCGTTCTTTGCAAATTTTCCCGAACCAAATTGTTTTGGTGTGGATTCTGATAAAGACTGAGGTAAGAAAATTTTTGTGCGCCTAAGGCAGATGGGATAGAAGGAACGGGGAAATTTTTTTCCAACCAGTAATACTGGGCATATCGGGCTAATTACCCTATGTGTCTTTAAGTATGACGATTTTGCGGATGAATTTCTATATAACCTTTTCAAAAATGACAAACAATAGTCTATATAACTCCTCAACACTATTTGAAAACTTTTACCCTTGTGTTTAGAATTAGAAAGTTCGTAAATGAACCCGAACGTGTAGGGTTTCATAAGAATGTAAGAGAATGTATAAAACCTGAGTCGTGGACTCAAGAATGAACGAGTTCCGAGTTCGGATGACCGAATTACGGACGAAGGAACGAAAAATGTTAATAATGTAAAATGAACGAAGAACAAAGATTAAGCCAATTGAATGGCATCTTAACAGATTCAGAATGACTTTCTGTCTGAGGGTAATTGAAGTACGTAAGATAAGGAAGAAAATGGCTTTGGAACGATCTCGTTCCAAGTTTTAACGAATGAGATATGAGATTTAAAGTCAGCGTCTCAAGCTTGTAAAAGACTTAGAAAAAATTTTCTAGGTTTCATGCTTGGCGCAGCAGCCAGCCATGAGTTGTTGCTTTGGGAAATTGGTCTCAAAAGACACGAGCTTGGGCCATTAGCTCTTGCTAAGTGGTGGTGCCGCATCGAAAAGAAAGGGAAGGACGCATGGCCGCCCAAATTCAGTGTGAAGCAATGCCGAAATGAGATTTTATTGCTTAATTCTTTGGGGATGTGCAAGAAAGAAATATAAACATGTAATTCAACTAATGTAACACTTAATTAAGTGTATTAAACCTTTGATGAAGGTTGAGCGAAAAGATTAAATGAGATTAAAAGATAAAGAATGTAGACTTGAGTTACTGGAACCAATGTCCAGGAACCGTAGTCCTGATGAAACGAAGCGTCTTGGGATTCTTTGTAATTGTGATTCCTTAAACGTTGATTGACTAGGGTAATGAATAACATTTCGATGTTATGTCATAGTCATGAGAGATGAATGTAAAGCGTTTAGATGATGTGAACGTAATGTTGTCGCGATGAACGATCAGTCTTAGCATACAACGAACCGTATGGCTTTGACATTAAGAAATAATAATGAACATGGGATTTAGGTGACGAGTAATGAATGAAAGTAATTAAAACCTTGGATGAAGGTTGAATATAATTAAGAGACAAGTAACGTAAATGTTGAATACGTAAATGATCATCGTGAATCGTATTCACGGTGAATGAACGTTCTAAGTATACATTGGTTGTATGACTTAGACGTTGACGTGAGTAGTAAGTAAGATATGAATTATCAAGAAGCCGTAGTAAATGGTAAGAAGATTAATGAAAGCTGAATGTGAGTCGGATGAGAATGTTAGAATGAAATGTAAGCGTTGGACACTTTAACCGAGTTAAAGGTTAAGTGTATGCGAATACTAAACGGGTAGAACCTACACCCCGTGTATGGTTTGACCGTAAGGTAATAAAGATCAATGATTTAACCTGTGAATGGTGGAGAAGCTGAATTAAGGACAAGTATGTATAATGTAAAAGAAGCCGAGTTAATGTTTATAACTTTGATAACGTTCTGAGTCAAATGAATCGGACATTGTAAGATAAGAATAAGGTAACGTAAAATGCTTAATGCTATAAATGATGGAATGAATATTGAATGATTGTCATGAGTATACA
The DNA here is from genome assembly GCA_020205615.1 of Panax quinquefolius. Taxonomy (NCBI): domain Eukaryota; kingdom Viridiplantae; phylum Streptophyta; class Magnoliopsida; order Apiales; family Araliaceae; genus Panax; species Panax quinquefolius. Next base: position 82,427,205 of record CM035152.1, read on the forward strand.
CAAGATTGTATGACTTAGACGATAAAGAATGAATCTTGAGGTATGGCATTTAGTTGCCAGGAAGCCATAAGGAATAAAAAATTGACTTAACGAACATTATAGTTTAATAGTTCGGGTAAGTTAAGATGAATTTAGGTTCTAGTATAATCGTAACCTTTGATGGTTGACATATGGGAGCTGGGCTAAACAATTCCTTCAGAGAGTGAAGGTATATACAAAAATGGCAACCAATGTAACTCACTGTTATGGGCAGTGTAGATGAGACGGGAACTTGTTTGTTAGTTGTTTCTGGGAAACCACTCAGAGTACCATATGGACTACTAACAGAGACAAGATGTGTGCTGAGTCCTAGGAGAGTTATAAGAAAAAGATAAGAATATAAATCATCTAAGATGACAAACGTAATGAGTAAGACATCTTCGTATGTCATGAAGTCATTAACCGGTAATAAAAGTGGTCGCATAAACTTAGTTGTAAGAACATGAACCCTAAGAAGTAAAGTAAAAGTAAACCAGTGCGTAAGTCAAGTATATGACTAATTGGTATATGTGTTATTTCCTTATATGCTACATAGGAATTGGAATGAAAGCGATTCGATTCGGCGTAAACTACAATTTGTAGTAGCATGCGTAAAGGCAAGTTTCTAACTTCATTCATATTTTAAATGAATGCTAGTTTCTAAACTTCTCGGATGTTGAACTTGAGAAGTTACATGCTGTATGCAAATGTGTGATATTTGTACAAGGTGTTCGAATATATGAGGCCTTGTGCCATAATGTGAACACTTCGGTGTTTCTATGATATGAACTGTTCTATGATATGAACTATTATGTGATTAAACTGTTCAATATGAACATGTTCTGTTTATACATGAACCATTATTGTTAAGTCTGTTCTATTGATTCTAGCCAGATAGAATGTGTATGAAAGAGAGTAGACAATGAAAGTATTTCAAAGGGAATGTAACTAATGTTTTAAAATGATAGGGATCGAAATTATTCCTATTATTCAAGTTGCTTCATAACCTTTGTTCGGTTATTGAAGTCTTACAAGAATGTTTGAATTCTTAAAGTTGTTTGTTCAACTGTTATGACTTGCTGGGCAATTGAATGATCACACTTTCTTTAAATAAAAACATTTTTAGCGAAAGATGTTAGAAAGAACTTAAGGATCCCGAAAAGATCAAGCTGATCGGTATCCAGAAGAAGTGCCATTCATTATATGAATGTGTGAAGATCAAGCGAAGACTTGTAATATAGAATGATAGAATTAAACTATAGAATAGTTTAATGAACGATTATGTATCCTTGGTGGCGGATAAAAGTCACTTGTACAAGGTGTAAAGAATAATGTAATTATCATTATTTGGAATGAAAGAGGTTTTAAGGTTTTAGAACCTTGGATTTAAGGATGTATGTTGTTATATTTAGCTCTATAATGATGTATGTTTGGAAGAAGATGGGATCGTGACGTACGAAATCCGAATGTGAAAATAGATCGGATTTCGGGGCATTACAGGTTGGTATCAGAGCAGGTTGGTATCAAAGCTGATAGTTTATAACTCTTAGGTATGAGTACTTAAGACTATAATCGTAGAGAGAAGGATAAGAAGATCACCACCTGATCATAGTAAATCGTAGTAACAGGTGAGCTGTTAAACGATGAATGATTTATAGCTAATGCTATGAATGAATGGTACTCTGAAGTAATACGGAAGAAGAACTTCGAGAATGAGTTGTAAAGGATAGTATACGAATTAAAGAAAATTCGTATTAAGTAAAGAGAAAGTTAGAAGTTGTAAGATTTCAATTGAGGACTCATGTGATAGCTGAGTTGTATGAATCTTTGTATGGGCAGAGGTTTATGCTTTGGTGTAACAGCCACTCAGTTTATTACAGTGATAATCATTGAAATTGGTCGCACTATCAAGATGTATATGATGAGAAAGTGAATCTTTTTTCATGTATATACTTGATAGGTAGATAATGATAAGGTAGGTGCGAGTTCTTGAAACTCATACTTATGGTAAGTTTGTGACTCATAATAATATGGTATGTTTTTGAACTTCTCAGCGAATGGATGCCTATGGTCTGTCTGGGATAGTTCTTAAACTCATATTATTGTGGAAAGTTCCTGAACTCGTAATGTGTGGTAAGTTGATGGACTGTACTAAGGTATAGGAATGTTTAAACTGAATTGAATTATTTTCAGTAGACTTAGCATTGAAGGTGCTAGAAAAGATTAAGTATTGTCACAAGTAAGACTATGAACGAAGATGGAGGATAAGATATTCCAAGTCATCTAGCTATGCAAGATTTCGAAGTTTCTTAAATTCGTGCTGAAGTGCGCATTTTGGAAAATGAAAGAATTGGTTCAATTTTTGGAACCAATGGATTTTAAAAGAACTATTCTTGATATGTCTATGCTAGTTGATTCGGCTAGACAGAAATTGATTTAAAATATCAAAATGAATTTTATATCATCAGTGCATTTGATTCAAATATGGTAAAAGAATGGAGTTATTAATGCAACTGAACCTAGTGTTGGAAGTGATCTTAGGATCAACAACCCGTTATGGTATGATGTATAATGATGAAGTCATAACCTGATGAAGTATTCAATGTACTGTGAAAAGTGCGGTATCATGACGTCATGAAACGTTTTGATGTATTGCAAAAGAATTTAAAGAATTGGTCGATGTTAAGTGAGTTGACTAGACGAATGTTTCATGTTGATGTCCAATTTATTGGTATGGTATGAGCTACTTGATTTGGCTAAGACGAATGGTATGTCATGATTAAAAGAAAATCAAACTTTCTTTGAAGATCTGTGCCAAACCAAATTGTTTTGGTGCGGAATCTAATGATTAAGTGTGAGGTGAACATACCCTGAAATGGGGTTTTACGATAGCTTGATCACCTAAATATGGAAGAGGTGGTTTACCTTCTTTGTGATTGTAAACTGACCGTGTAAGAAAGGTTTACGGTGAAATGATGTTAAACCTAGTAAGAGTTCATGGTCGATTTGACCCCTCAGCAAAAGTATGAAATGTTTTAAAGGAATCCTTATATTCCTATTTATTCCTTTCACTTCATGATTCTTGATAAGTTATGAAGGGTAGGGAATGTATGAAAGATAAGAACTTCTTCGAAGAGAAGTTGAGAAGAAGGGTTAACTAAAATTTTGAGGACGAAATTCTTTGAAGAAGGGGAGAATGTGAGGACCCGGGTAAGGGTTTGGTTTAAGAAATTCCGAGGACGGAATTTTTATAAGGAGGGAAGAATGTGACAACCCAGAAAATCAGATTGTCCAGAATTTAAGTTTAAAGAATTAGTTATTAATAAAATGAATTTTTATTAACAATATTTTGTGCTATGTGTTTATTAATCGTTCTAGAACCTAGAATGATTATTAATCGGGAGGATTCTGGCTACGAGCTAGACCTAATGAGTACGAATTTTCAAGACAAAAATAAAATTTTTCTGGGAACAAAATTATTTTCGGGAAAAAAGACGAAATAGGCACTATTCATCCGTTTCTGCTCGGGGATTTATTTTGAATTTCCGAGAAGCGCGTAATGATAGAATTCTGAGATGAGATGGAATATTCTATAATATTTCAGTTATGGCAAAAATGAAGTTTTCGCCTTCGGACTTAAAACCTAAGGGTTAGGAAACGTGAGTTCCGAGAATTTTATGATTTCGTATAATAATTAGAGTTATTATGCGTGAGAAATACGAGTATAATACTAGTTATTATACAAGTATAGTACGAAGATTAGTACAACATAGAATACGAATATCGTACAAACTATATACGAAGATAATAATAGAATGGAATGCGTAGAATACGATTAGTCTAAATGGACTTTGAGTGCATGGACTTTGAAGAATCCAATTGGACTTAGATTATATCAAGCCCAATGGAATGTGTAATCAAGCCTAGGGTAGGCCCAGTAAGAATTAATGTAAGGCCCAATGTTAGATTTAATTAAGCCCGATCCAAGAAAATAAACCGCGAATCGAACCGATGGGTCACCGAATGGGTAAAACCCATGGGGCAACCCATGGGGGAGACCCATGGGCATAAGGGGCGGCCACTTGGCCACCAAGTAAGGGTGGTGGCCAAGTAAACTTGGTGGCTAAGCTTTGAATAGTAAGGAGGTTAGGGGCGAAATGACCAATTTGCCATAAGCCTTGGTTTTCTATAAATAGAAAGCTTAAGTTCATTATTTTGAGCTTTTAAAAATCCTACACTATGAGAGATAGAGAGAGAGAGAGTTTGGATGGGAGAAGAAGAGGAAGAGGAATGAGGAAAAGCTAGCTCAAATGCACGCTTTGTCCGATGAAAGGAGATTAAAGAAGAACGGTAATCCGATCCCTAGTTTCTTCTAATTTTCTTTAAGCTTAATATGTTTAAAAACATAAATTAATGAAGATAAGAAGTAGATGAAGTTATGAATGAATTCATATGGTTGAAATTATGAGAAAACGAAGAAATAAGAATTAGAAATTTAGTTTATAAATTTCTTAAGGAAGTGTAAGATTCTTAAGGATTTTGAGTGATCCGAATGAATCTTATGAATGAGTAGGTCAAATAAGTAAGGAATGATGTTCTATAACATCAAATTCCAAGAAAAAGTAAAATCGTAATCCCAAATATCGATTGAAAATGAAGAACGAGTGAAGAACGCGAAGAACACGCGAAGAATGTTGTTGATGGACATATTTAAAACCATCGTAGGATAATTGTTGTTGATGGAAAAGTTTAAAACCATCGTGTATAAGTTAGTTTCTTATTTCTTAGTTAGGAATGTTAGAAACGTTCATGAAGAACAGATTAAAACTGAGCTATAACGAAGTTTTGGTAAAAATTTCGTAAAAGAAAAACGAGAATTAAAAAGTTCGTAAATGAACCCGAATGTGTAGGGTTTCATCAGAATGTAAGAGAATGTATAAAATGTGAGTCGTGGACTCAAGATCAAATGAGTTCCGAGTTCGGATGACCGAATTACGAACGAACGAACGAAAAACGTTAATAACGTAAAATGAACAAAGAGCGAAGATTAAGCCAATTGAATGGCATGTTAACGGATTCAGAATGAAGTTCTGTCCAAGGGTAATCAAAGTACATAAGATAAGGAAGAAAATGTCTTTGGAACAATCTCGTTCCGAGTTTTAACGAATGAGATATGAGATTTTAAAGTCAGCGTCTCAAGCTTGTAAAAGACTTAGAAAATTTTTTCTAGGTTTCATGCTTGGCGCCGCAGCGCGAGTTGTGCCTTGGAGGTCGGCGCCGCAGCATGAGCTCGGGCCATTAGCTACTACTAAGTAGTGCTGCAGCGCGAAAGAAAGGGAAGGGCACGGCGCCGCAGTGCCGGTGCAGGGCAATGCCCAGAAATGAGTTTTTTATTACTCAATTACTAGGGGATGTGCAAGAAAGATATATAAACATGTAATTCAACTAATGTAACATTTATTTAAGTGTATTAAACCTTTGATGAAGGTTGAACGAAAAGATTAAATGAGATTAAAAGATAAAGAATGTAGACACAGGTTGCGGAACCAATGTTCGGGAACCGTAGTCACAATGAAACGAACGTGAGGGATTGCTGTAATTGTGATTCCTTAAACATTGATTGACTAGGGCAATGAATCACATTTTGATGTTATGTCATGGTCATGATTGATGAATGTAAAGCGTTTAGATGCTGTGAACGCAATGTTGTCGCGATGAACGATCGGTCTTAGCATACAACAAACCGTATGGCTTTAACATTAGGAAAGAATAATGAACATGGGGTTCAGGTGACGAGTAATGAATGAAAGTAATTAAAACCTTGGATGAAGGTTGAATAGAATTAGGAGGCAAGTAACGTAAATGTTGAATACGTAAACGATCCTCGTGAATTGTATTCGCGATGAACAAACGTTCTAAGTATACATTGGTTGTATGACTTAGACATTGACGGGAGTAGTAAGTAAGATATGAATTATCAAGAAGCCGTAGTAAACAGTAAGAAGATTAATGAAAGCCGAATGTCAGTCGGATGAGAATGTTAAAATGAAATGTAAGCATTGGACACTTGAATCGAGTTAAAGGTTAAGTGTACGCGAAAACTAAATGGGTAGAACCTACACCCCATGCATGGTTTGACCGTAAGGTAATAAACATCAATGATTAAACCTGCGAACAGTGGAGAAGCTGAATTAAGGACAAGTACGTATAATGTAAAAGAAGCCGAGTTAATGTTTATAACTTGGATAACGTTTCGAGTCAAATGAATCGGACGTTGTATGATAAGAATAAGGTAACATGAAATGCTTAATGCTATAAATGTATAGAATGAATATTGAATGATCGTCCTGGGCATACAAAAGATTGTATGACTTAGACGATAAAGAATGAATCTTGAGGTATGGCACTTAGTTGCCAGAAAGCCATAAGGAATAGGAAATTTACTTAACGAACATTATAGTTTAATAGTTCGGGTAAGTTAAAGATGAATTTAGGTTCTAGTACAATCGTAACCTTTGATGGTTGACATATGGGAGCTGGGCTAAACAATTCCTTCAGAGAGCGAAGGTATATACAAAAATGGCAACCAATGTAACTAACTGTTATGGGCAGTGTAGATGAGACGGGAACTTGTTTGTTAGTTGTTTGTGGGAAACCACTCAGAGTACCATATGGACTACTAACAGAGACACGATGTGTGCTGAGTCCTAGGAGAGTTATAAGAAAAAGATAAGAATATAAATCATCTAAGATGATGAACGTAATGAGAAAGACATCTTCGTATGTCATGAAGTCATTAACTGGTAATGAAAGTGGTCGCATAAACTTAGTTGTAAGAACGTGAACCCTAAGAACTAAAGTAAAAGTAAACCAGTGCGTAAGTCAAGTATATGACTAATTGGTATATGTGTTATTTCCTTATATGCTACATAGGAATTGGAAGGAGCAGTTCAACGTAAACTATAAGCTGTAGCTGTGCGTAAGGCAAGTTTCCTAACTTAATTTATATTTTAAATGAATGCTAGTTTCTAAACTTCTCAGATGTTGAACTTGAGAAGTTCTGTCTATGTGCAAATGTGTGATATTTGTACAAGGTGTTAGAATATATGAGGCCTTGTGCCATAATGTGAACACTTCGGTGTTTCTATGATATGAATTGTTTTGTGATTGAACTGTTCAATATGAGCATGTTCTGTTTATACATGAACCGTTATTGTTAAGTCTGTGCTATTGATTCTAGCCAGACAGAATGTGTATAAAAGAGAGTAGAGAATGAAAGTATTTCAAAGGGAATGTAACTAATGTTTTAAAATGATAGGGATCGAGATTATTCCTATTATTCAAGCTGCTTCATAACCTTTATTTGGTTATTGAAGTCTTACATGAATGTTTGAATTCTTAAAGTTGTTTGTTCAACTGTTATGACTTGCTAGGCAATTGAATGCTCACACTTGCTTTAAATAAAAACATTTTCAGCGAACGATGTTAGAAAGAACTTAAGGATCCTGGAAAGATCAAGTTGATCGGTATCCAGAAGAAGTGACATTCATTATATGAATGTGTGTGAAGATCAAGCGAAGACTTGTAATATAGAATGATAGAATTAAACTATAGAATAGTTTAATGAACGATTATGTATCCTTGGTGGCGGATAAAAGTCACATGTACAAGGTGTAAAGAATAATGTAATTATCATTATTTGGAATGAAAGAGGTTTTAAGGTTTTAGAACCTGGGATTTGAGGATGCATGTTGTTATATTTAGCTATATAATTATGTATGTTTGGAAGAAGATGGGATCGTGACGTACGGAATTTGGATGTGAAAATAGACCTGATTTCGGGGCGTTACAATATGTGTGTACAAAATGTGGTTAAGGGTAAAGGGTTGACCAGATAAATTATAGCAGTGTCAAACCCTGATATTATATTAAGAACATCGACATTCAATTAAAAACCTAGCAATTGACAAGAAACCCTAATATCGGCTTTGGAAACCCTAATTTATGATTCCGGGAATTTGAAACCCTAATTTAGATTACAAAAACCCTAAATTGGGATCTTACAGACTTAAGTGTATTGATTACGAGATTAATTAGGGTAAAGCCTAACGAAATAGTTAGAAAACCTAATTTTAAAATTTGAAGCCCTAATTGTTCTGTTAGAAACCTTAATGTATAATTATAGAACCAAATTGCTAAATTAACAATTTTAATTAAGAAATATTAATCCTAATTAGTGAGCTTGAAAGTGGTTAGTAAATTTTAGTGTAATTAGAAATACTAATTATAAATTAGAAAGCTTAATTTTCCATTTTTAAAATCCTAATTTGGAAATCCTAGATTTAATTTTTAAAACCTTAGGTTTAAACCCTAAGGGTTAAACCCTAAGGGTTGTAGCAAATGTCATTTGTGCCATTAAATTTGGAAGGAAAATGTCTAAAATGCCCTTTTGCAATTCTTTAATGTGTTGGAGTGTAGATCTAGCCCTATTCTTGGTTGTTCACCAACCCTAGCCCTAACATGTGACTTATATCTCACATATCAGTCAACATTATTAGCAACATGCATTGAATTATAAATCCAAACTTAAAAAGTAAGTAAAGTTACTTACTTTAATTTCCAAGCTAGCCAACCCTTTTGTCTCTAAAAATTCAAAAATGTAGAGTGAGAGTGTATAAAAAGTTAAGGTAAGATCATTTGTTAGCTCTCCAAGAACAAACATCAAGGATCAAAATCTAGATTAAAGCATAATAGAGGTATAAAAACCTTAAACTTAGAAATCCTTATGATTCATGTTATGTGTTGTGTTTAGATATTTAAAGTTATGTATTAGGATGTTATTTAGTGATATGGGTTGTTAGACCCTAGATCTATAACATCTAGATGCACGAAAATTGAAATTTTGAAACTGATCATGAACCCTAGTTTGTGCTCTGACAAACAAATGTCAGAGCTTCTAGATCTGTGTGTGTTTGATGATATGTGTTTAGAGTTATAGATCTGTTATATGCTATGTAGGCTTTGATCTGGAACTTGAATCAAGCCCAGATCATGTATAGACTGCACATTATTAAGAGTCAAAGGTCGTTAACCGACCATGACCATCTGGTTTTTGGGCAGCCCAGAAACCCATAAATTGTCTAACAACATTTTCATGACTTATGTTCTTGCTGTTGTTTGATATTTTGGTTATGTTGTTATAATAGATTAGTATAATGACATGTAGGATACATAGTTATGCATCTAGAACCCCCAGATCATACACTGAGTCAAAGATAGGAAGGGTCAAAGTATGGTTGACCGACTATTTTTGAAGATTTCTGGAAAACCCAGAAACCTTCATGAGCGATTTTTCTGACATGGTTTGACTAGCATGGTTCTTTCATGTGTTATGATTTTAGACTGAAATAATGACATGTGGTTGTACCCTGACATCAAGACTATAAGATTGAACCATTATATCCTATAAACTAAGCTTGGAACTCAATGATTAAAGGCCCAGAAAGTAGGCCCTCGAACTGTTCTTCATTTCTGGGTAACCCATAAATGAAGAATAGCTCTGACAAGCTTTTCTGGGGCTTAGATCTCTCGGTTATTATGTTGTTTAGCTATGATCTTGATTTATAATGGTAGTATTACACTTATACTACAACAATAATACTTTAGTTGCCCAGAAAACATAAACATCACGAATCTAGAATCGATCAAACTCTTTACACCGCATTAATTCGACATGAAGGTTCAAGAAGTTGAAGAACACTCTAGAACACCTATAGCGACGGTTCTGTCGCTATAGGGCCCTTTAGTGACACTTAATTTCTGAAAATTAATTATTGTATTAAATAAATTAAAAAAATTAGTTTTAAATTATTAAAAAAACAAAATAAATTCCTAAAAATTATTTTAAAGCCTAAAAATGGGTTTTTAATAATTTTGAATATATTTAATATATATATTTAATATTTTGGAATATTAATGGTATTTAATTTATTTAATTATAATGTTAAATAAATTATTTAAAAATGATTTTAATACGTGAAAACTCATTTAAAAATATATTATGTTGTTAGAAAATATTTTAAGTTATTTTTGATGACTTTTAATATTTTATGATGAATTTCATTAATAATTTATTATTAATGATAATTAATTTATTTAATAAATGAATTAAATAAATTATGGAAAAATAGAATTAATGATTTAAAAATCATATAAAAATGGGTTAAGTGTTATAAATATATTTTAAGTTATAAAATATAACTTTTGATATTCTAGCCTAAAAATATTAATATTTTAATATTAATAGCAATTATCGGATAATGAATTTAATCAATTTAAAAATCATATAAATAAGATTTTAAGGTATTAGAAATACTTTGTGATATTATAAATATTTTATAATATTATATCATGATTTTCATTAATATTTGATATTAAATAAATTTTAATGATAATAGAATATTGTGGTATTTATATCATATAAATACGATATTAATGATTGAAAAATCATGATAAATGATAATAATATCTGAAAATTATTACGAGTCTTTGAAAAATATTTTTGACTGATAATAAATTATGTAATATAATTGTTAAGTGTTTAGACCGAGTCTTTTGATTAGTAGGCTCGAGAATTGTCCGACTAAGACGTCGGGATGGCAGAATTGTGTCGGATTCAACTCAGACTGCAATAGTTTGACTTGATATTAGGTCTTATGTGTTGTATAGACTGATAGGGTTATGTGTTATGTGTTTAGGTTATTCTATGTTTATATATAATAGTATTATACTGTGATGATATTATTCTAATATTTAGAGATCGGTATTATTTATATTAGGTTTCAGACAAAGCTAAATAAAATGTGTAACGATAATCAACGGATCAGGCAAGTTTTTTTTAACTCAACTTTGAGTTGTTTATTCAAATATACTTATGGATAGTAATTGATGGTTACCATGTCTATGAATTGTTGAATCGTACTCTGTGCATATTGCATATAATCATCAGGTATGAAAGGCTGATCACCTTCATTACCATTTAGTCTAGATATAATTAATATGTTCTTGTTCAGTGTTCGTTCAGCTATAATAGTTTGTTCGTGCTAGTTCACAATTATATTGTTGAATGTTAGCCAGATATTATTCAAATTCTTCCATTCATGATATATTCTAAATTAAACTTAAACTTGCTGGGAAAACTTGTTGCTCACCCTTGCTATATCATGATAAACATTGCAGATTAGGCGAATACGTCGGCTACAAGGAAAAGATGAAGCCAAGTTCATCTTGAGACTATGTGTGCAGCTAGATTTGTAACAGTATTGTATAATAATAACATTGTGTGTTAGATAGGATATTGATTCAAGTATTATGTGAAGGTTCTCGACCTTGGAAATAGTGTGTAAAGTTTTAATGTATAAACAATTTATGTTTAAATCTTCCGCAATAGTTATAGAAATAGTATACTAGATCCTTGGTGATTAGGACCGGGATTTGGGATGCTACAGTTGGTATCAAATCTGTTGGTTATGAACCTTATGTAGGGTTACCTGAGACTAATAATCGCAGTGCTTAGGATAAGTACTAACTCAAATAGAGTTAGTGAGTAGGTAAGATTCAGAGACAAATCTCGGCGGGTTATAAAGACATGGAGTTCCTTAACTCTGATAATAAAGGTGAACAATAATGGTGAATAAATAGAGTCTAAAAGGCTAAAGGTACAGGTATAGGAGATCAAAAAAAACAAAACGATCATAGTATAAAACTGAATCATAATATATACGATGAGATCACCCCGTGATCTGATATGGATTAATCAAATGATTGAAAAGTTTACGACAAGAATGTTGTGTGTAAGTTGTACTATGAATTGGTATAGATTCAGGAAAAGATTATGAATACGAGTTGAATGAAATTCGTATTGAGAATGAAGTTAGTATTAAGTGGGGATTTCAATTAAGGACCCATGTCAGCAGCTGAGTTGTATGATTCCTTGTTATGGGCGGGGAATTGGACTTGGTGTAAAAAACCATTTAGTTTCTGGTACTAATAATCATTAAAATGTATGTGTCGCGCTATTTGCTATATGCTTGTTGAGAAGGTGATTCTTTTCTCAGGTGTATAACAGATACGTAGGGTATAGGTAGAGAATATAGGATTAAGTAAGAGTTTTTAAAACTCATACTTATGGTACGTTTGAGACTCATACTTAAATGAAATGTTTATGAATCCCTCAGCAAATGGACGCCAAAGGTTTGTCTAGGATAAGTTCTTATACTCATATGATTGTGGAAAGTTCCTGAACTCATAAGTGTGGTAAGTTTGATGAACTGGGTATAGTTTTGTGTGAATGGAGTATTGAGGATAATAGGAAAAGATAGACTGTTTAAGCAATTGATCATTAGTGGAGACATAGGTTTTTCAAAACTCCTAGCTAATCTAGACTTTGAACTTTTTGGACATCAAGCTAAATACGCACTATGTGCTTTTGAAAATGACTTTTTATTCTCAACTTCTGGTGACCATTGTGTATGTGTGGACTTCGGGCCATCGACACCTCGTTACCTATTGAGATGGTAAAACAGATTTGCAATGATTTTTGAACGGTTTAAAGAATAGTTTATGTAATACCCGAGAATTTCCGCATATTATTAAATAAATATATTAATTAAAATGAATATTTATTTTAATATGCACAATTTTGTGTTGTGAAATAAGATAACTCAATTATATTAAATAATTAAATAGTTGAGAATACATGGAGTTTGTGGTAAACTCGTTGAAGGCCTTGTGTGGCATAGTGATGGGAAATACTAATAGTAATGTTAATCGACAAAGAGATTATAAAATGAGCAATTAGGTACTATTAATTAAAAATTGTTGTTGTAGTATACTATTAGTGTCAATTGATCTGTGGTATATTAATTATTTGATAATGAGGATTATTTAATGATTATTAATTGTTATATTATTTAATTGATAATGGTTATGATGGAATATTAATTTCTGGAATTTGTCAAAATTCTAGAATTTGTTGAATTCTCTGTTAATTGATGCAGGATAGCATGCTATTATGTTATTTGAGTTGATACACATGTTTTAGAACCTGGTAGCTGGTCTAATAGCAGGTGTAACATCTTTTGTGTCAAGGCTCTGCTTCTACAGAAGCCATTTTTTCAATCGCTTTCAAGTGGCGGCTACGCGCCACTTCCATAAACAATCTGGCGCCGTTGCGCTTGGTGCGATTCTCGAGATAATGAATTAAAGTTTCTGATTTATTTTGAGCATGCTATGATAGTTAGGTTAAGCCTATATATGACCCTATCATGTGGTTAGATATTGTTTTGAACATGTTATGTTATTTTAGCATGATTTGAGCTAAGTTTTCAAGAAAACTTCAAGTTTTGGAAAAGCTAGAAATGGTAAACTAGAATAATGCATATTCTGATCTTGCAAGCATGTTAGTATGGTTTTGAAATGCATGTCGGATATACTAACTTAAGTATATGAATTTCATAGTGAAGCATGAGCATGTTAGGCTTATTAGTAAGCTTTACTAAATGAAAATATGAACTTTGAACGTGAGTATTGATGTGTTACTTTGAAAGTTCAAATCTGATGATTGTGAGCATGTTAAATGATACCTTGAGATGCACTCATGTATCATAAATGTATATATATCATGCTTAGTTATCGTAGATCAAGGAAATCATAAACGAATGCTATTTCAAAATAAATCGATGTTAAATACACATATGTGATATGAATACTCACAAGCATGTTTAATATGAGTTATATGACTACTTTATATGTTTAACAATCAAGCATGTTGGACGTTGTGATTTCATAACCTTAAATGGCCTTAAATTGTTGAGATGTCTAAATTAGGACCATATCATGCGAAACGGGACCTAGATTGAACTGGGAGAATGCAAAATGATCCTTAACATTTTAATATGTGTTATATATTTAAGGATGTGCAGGCTAGGCCAAGCAATTGGTTGCTCAGTCCTGGTTTAAACTTGGAGCCGTGTGACGCCCCCAAAATAGGTATACATCACCTATTCTGAGTAGCCAAATACATGGTACAGGATACAAATACAATCTTAAATATAAAACATGAGCTGTGAGTTTTAATACAAATATTGTCTTCTAGACAGTATTAAAACTCAAAATAAGTCCTCAATATATTTATTAACACACTATTTCATAGAATAGTGAGGACTACTAATGCTATCGTCTGGACCGTCACTCCGTTCCCCGAGTAGTCCCTGCTACGTTCTCATTTCCTAAAGAGAACAATGAAAGTAAAAGGGTGAGCTCAACTAGCCTAGTAAGAAATATTATGACTAAGATAATGCAGAATAAATTATCATTATCCTTCAACAATGTTAAACTGATAAAATACAATAGACATCAAGTTTAACTACAGCGGAAGACCAGTAACAAAATCCATGGTAATGTGCTCCCACTTCCATTCTGGAATTTTAAGTGGTTGCAATGGACCTTTTGGTACTTGATGCTCTGCCTTGACTCGTTGACAAGTTAAACACCTTAAGATAAACAGCGCTATCTCTCTCTTCATATTGCTCCACAAAAATATATGATAAAGATCACGATACATTTTGGTACTCCCAAGATAGATTGTAAACGGTGTGTTGTGCGCCTCCATCATGATTTTATACTTTAAATCAGGGTCGTTAGGAACACAAAGTCTGGTGTTGACTCGAAGTATTCCTTCTTCATCGATTCTTACTTCTGGCATAGCACCTTCTTGCACTTTCTTCCTCATGGGCATCAGCTCCAGATCTGTAACTTGAGTAACTTTAACTAAATCCATTAAAGTCGGTTCTACTCGTATATTCACCATCATCACATGGGTCCCTGGAGTCTTTAACTCTATCTCCATCCTTTATAAGTCACACAAAATGGGCCTTTGCGTTGTTAATATCTCACTCGTACCCGCATATGATCTTCTACTCAATGCATCAACTACCACGTTCGCTTTTCCAGGATGGTATTGGATGGTATGATCATAATCTTTCAACAGTTCAAGCCAACGTCGTTGTCGCATGTTGAGTTCCTTTTGAGTGAAGAAATATTTGAGGCTTTTATGATCCGTAAAGATCTCCACTTTCTCCCCATACAAGTAATGCCTCCAAATTATAAGTGTGAAAACAATAGCTGCCAACTCTAGATCATGAGTAGGATAATTCCTCTCGTTTTCTTTGAGTTATTGAGAGGCATAGGCTATGACTTTCCCATGTTGCAGGAGAACACATCCTAACCCTTTGCCTGAAGCATCACTGTAGATGACAAATCCCTCCGAGCCAGATGGTATTGTCAGAACAGGTGCTGAAATTAGTCTCCACTTGATTTCTTGAAAACTCTTCTAACATTCCTCGTTCCAACCGAATTTTGTATCTTTCTGAGTTAGCTGAGTTAAAGGAGTAGCGATTCGAGAAAACCCTTCTATGAATCTCTGATAATAACCAGCTAAGCCGAGAAAGCTACGTACTTCGGTCACTGATTTAGGTTGCTCCCAGCTTTGAATAGCTTCAATCTTTGTTAGGTCAACAGATATTCCATGACTTGATACCACGTGCCCAAGGAATGCTACTTCTTCAAGCCAGAACTCGCATTTCTTCAACTTGGCATAAAGCTTATATTCATGAAGCTTTTGAAGTATTAGCCTCAAGTGTTGCTCATGATCTTCACGGCTTTTGGAATAAATTAGGATGTCATCAATAAAGACAACCACAAAGTGATCCAAATATTCCTTGAATACTCGGTTCCTCATATCCATGAAAGTAACAGGAGCATTAGTCAATCCAAAGGACATGACTAGGAATTCATAATACCAGTACCGAGTTTTGAAAGCCGTCTTTGGAATGTCATCAGTTCTAATCTTCAATTGGTGATATCCAGAACTAAGATCAATCTGTGAAAAGAATTTGTCTCCTTTTAACTGGTCAAACATGTCATCAATACGTGGAAATGGGTACCTATTTTTGATGGTGACATGATTCAACTCCCGATAATCAATACAAAGTCGCATACTCCCATCTTTCTTCTTCACGAATAGAACAGGAGCACCCCAAGGAGACGTACTAGGACGAATTAAACCGATGTCTTATAATTCCTGTAGTTGGGTCTTTAACTCCTGAAGTTCAATAGGAGCCATTCGATATGGGGTTTTGGAAATAGGTTTTGTATCGAGTTCAAGGTCGATACAAAATTAAATTTCACGCTCAAGGGGTAGGCCAGGAAGTTCTTCAGGGAATACGTTAGGAAATTTATTAATAATAGAGATATCATTCAAAATTGACGTATTTTTGTTTAAATCCGTGACATGAGCTAAGAAAGCTTGACATCCATTTTTCAATAAATGAATAGCTTTATGGCTTGAGATGGCAGTGATTGATTTTAATGGTTTGGTTGCTTGAATTCGTATAATAGGTTGGTTAGGAATATGAAAGCTAACAACCTTACGAAAACAATCAATTTTTGTGTGATGAGTAATTAACCAATCAATCCCTAGAATCACATCAAATGCAAGTATTTTCAAAGAAATAAGATCGACAGGTAATGTGAGGGTACCGATTTGAACCAAACAAGACTTATAAATAGTGGATGTAATGAGGGTTTCTCCCAATATAGTTTCAACAGATAAGTCAAAGTCCAATTTCTCCGGAGTCAAATTTAAACGTTGAGCGCAAGTAGGACAAATAAAAGAATGGGTAGAACCGATATCAAATAAGGTATATACTTCACTAGAGTTTATGATAAGCTTACCCATGATGACCTCGCTCGGGTTCCTTGCTTTTTGGGAGTTCACAACAAACGCTCTCCCTTGAACTACTGGTTTTATCTTGTCTGGGACGGCCTTTGATGCCTCCATCCCAGCTGGACTTGTCTTCGGTGCACAACAAAATCGGGCCAGGTGACCTTCTCTTCCACAATTATAACATGCTTTGGATGGCATCGCGCAGTTTGGACTGATGTGTCCCTCTCCTCCACATTTGAAGCATATGATAGGTGGTCGTTCTCCTTCCTTAATGACAGGTGCTGATGCTGACGTCTTTCCATCATTGTTGAATCTCCTCTTCTTGAAATGTCCATTCTTATTATTTTGGCCATGATTACCACAGAAGTGGTTACCATTTTCGCATGTTGATTCCCTCCACGCTTATTGTCACCGCTCACGATGGTATTATCCCGGTATTATCATTTTGTCTGCTGCTGTCTTTTGGTTGGGTTGACTTATTATCGTGCTCCAATAACTGGGCCCTATTAACAACATCTGAATAAAAACATAGTTTATGAGAGATAAGATATTGACGTATCTCGGGTTTCAAACCTCTTAGAAATATTCGTGTCATTCTCTCCTCATTATCAACCAAATGAGACGCAAATCGGGACAACTCGGCAAACTTGGCTTCGTACTGCGACACTTTCATGTTGTTTTGCTCCAGCTTGATGAACTCTACCTCTTTCTTGTGACGAATACTTTCAAGAAAGTACTTGTCGATGAAAAGTTCTTAGAACTTCTCCCAAGACATCTTTAGTGCGGCATGTTGAGTACGCTTTACAGATTCCCACAAGTAATCTGCCTTTGCCCGCAGCATGAAGGTGGCAAAGAGAACCTTTTGCTCCTCGGAGCATCCCAAGACATCAAATATCTTGTTGATCTGCTTTATCCACGTCTCCACCTTAAGTGGTTTTGGCTCTCCAAAAAACTCCGGTGTTCCCAGTTCCTTAAACTGCTTAGCGGTGATCGTCCGAGAGTTGCCAGTGTTTCCACCTGCATTTTGGACAGGAGCCGCTCTTGCCTGATGTTGCATGAATTGCATAAAGCCTCTGAATATTCCATCGTTCATCATCTGGTCCGTGTTGTTGTTCGCCTAAGGATTGTCGCCTTCCTGATGCACATTATTCTGATTATTGATCTGTGGAAACTCAACGGTCTCCTGTGCTCCATTGATGTTTCAACATTCTCGGATGTCATTTTCAAATACTACCACAAAACAAGGGTTAATTAACATATCACATATTATCCCTATATTATGACCGACCAATTAAATACCAAATAAACTTAGGTAGGTCATACTAGCGAAGGAATTCCCTGTCTATCCCCTCCTAGTTCTTGTCTCACATCTTAGCCAAGGATCATATCCCTAAGATCTCGATATTAATCTGTGACGCCCCCAAAATAGGTATACATCACCTATTTTGAGACGCCAAATACATGGTACAGAATACAAATACAATCTTAAATATACAACATGAGCTGTGAGTTTTAATACAAATATTGTCTTCTAGACAGTATTAAAACTCAAAATAAGTCCTCAATTCATTTAGCAACACACTATTGCATAGAATAGTGAGGACTACTAATGCTATCGTCTGGACCGTCACTCCGTTCCCCAACTAGTCCTTTCTACGTTCTCATTTCCTGAAGAGAACAATGAAAGTAAAAGGTTGAGCTCAACTAGCCCACTAAGAAATATTATGACCAAGATAATGCAGAATAAATTATCATTAGCCTTCAACAATGTTAAACTGATAAAATACAATAGACATCAAGTTTAACTACAGCGGAACAAGCAATCCATTAAAAGAGTCAAGTAGAGAATAAAATCTACTATCTTTTATGATTTAAAAAGGTTTTTCATAACTTTTATCGCTAAGACTCAGCTTAATAAATAATCCACATCATCCCTGCACTACGGCCAAGGATATTCATAAGTATCACAACCACAAATTATCCATGCACTACGGCCAAGGATATTCGTGTATTCATCAATGGTCGTGATCATGCCAACAACTGTCCATCAATGCACTACGGGCCAATGAGGACTTTTACCACATCATTTGTAACATTACGGTCATGATTATACCAATTAATCCCTGGTCATAATCATACCAAGTCCATCTATGCACTACAGGCCACAGATGACTTTCAACATAATATATACATGAGGATGATGACAATGATATAAGAATTCAATAAAACAAGTTCAAGAATTAATTTATCCAAGAACTAATAACGTCCAAATTGTCAACATGATACTTCTTTGTAGAGTAAAATTTAAGAATGCTCATAAGAATATTTCCATGAAAAGATACTGGATGAAGAGCAAATATCAAGGATATTCCACTAATTTCATGGAGTATAGAAGTCAAAACTTTAACCAACTAAGTATAATAAATAATGGAATAACAAAAGAAATCATCAGGCATGCGATAGACTGCACAGACAGGTTGATCCAACAGAATAATAAATAACAGAACCAGGTCATGCGTAAATGCACAGACAAGATATTCCAACAGAATAATAACTAACGGAACCAGGTCAAGCAAAATTTGCACCGACAGGATGTTCCAACAAAATAATAAATAACGGAACCAGGTCATGCGTAAACGCACAGACATGATGTTCCAACAGAATAATAGAAGAATTTCACCATGTATGCGGTACTTCGCATAGACAGGTTATCCCAACATAATGATAAATAATGGAATAACAAAAGAATTTCACCAAGTATAGGGTAGACCGCGTATACAGGTTATTCCAACAGAATAAAAAAATGGAATAATAGAAGTTCTCTTCATGAATACGAAAGAAATAATACCCCTTACCTTAGAACAAACTGGATATAGGAGTAGTGAAGTAGCAGACTACTTTTCTTCTTTCTCTCTATAGTTTCTATCTCTAGAGTTTCAGTGAATTCGTAAGAAATAATGAAGGAATGAGCTTCTATTTATAGGAGAATGGGTGAATAGTAACTAATTTCTAAGCGGTCCAGATTGATTATTTTTAAGCGGATGGTCAGTTGGTTTACTATAAAATATTCTAATAAAACAAAATCTTTAAAAAAATATAATATATTCTATTTATAATCTAATAAAAGCGAATAACTTTATAAAAGTATTATGTTTTATATAAAAAAGATTTTACTATGCAAAAACTATACGAGCACTATGCAAAACACTATGCATAATAAAATATAATATATTCTATTTATAGTCTAATAAAATGAATAACTTTATAAAAGTATTCTATTTTATATAAAAAAAAAATTACTATGCATAATAGAATATAATATATTCTATTTATAGTCTAATAAAACGAATAACTTTATTAAAGTATTCTATTTTATATAAAAAGCTTTTCTATTTTGTTACATTAATAATACTAATAAAACAAAACTTCATCATCATTATTATAATTCACACTATTAATCGACCAGGTCGTTCCCAAGAAAGAGGGGGCTTTCCAATAAGGATTTCTCCCTATTAGCGCGTAATTAGGTGACCAAACCTCTCCTTGGCAGAACTTCTGGACATCGTTAATATTGCAAATAATAAAATTAATAACTCTATCATCTCAATTATTGATTTAATAATATATAAAATATCGACAATAATTGAATCAAATAGCGTGAGATACTATGCAACAATTACTGAAGTAATAATTGAATAAAATTGAGTGACTTCTCACGTAAGCATCAATAATCAATACCGTGTGCTACTATGCAACCACGCGTATTACTGTACTCTTACTACCGAGTAGTTCAACAGTTTTAATTGTAAAACTTCCGCCGTTATTTTCATAAAATATTTTTGTCATTTTCTCAATCCGATAATAATTCCGTTGTGGGGTCCACCAATGATTGTGCCGTCGTATGAATATTCCCTGTTAAAACGAATATTCCCTGACCAATCGAATATTATATAACAACTTGCGTACTTTGCAAAATTTATAAATATTACCCACAACTATAACATTATATCAAATTCATTCCATAATATTTAAAAATGATATTTATAGAAAAATCATCTTTATTAAAAATTTGGGGTCTTACAATGAATCCGGATATTGAGTTCGATCTTTTGTAAGGCATGATCTTATGATATAAATGTGATAAAAAAAACTACTATATATATATATATATATATGAAATCGGTGTTGCATTGAAATGGAAAGTCCCAGAGGAATCCTTGGATATTTGAGAAGTAACTAAGATTACGTATAAACTAATTTTGTACCATATGTGTATAATTGTATCGTGTCAAGCTTGATTAAAGATTGTGTTAGCTAATTAACATCTTGAACATATAATGTGTCATAAATAGAATTTGAAAGTGTTGATTTATTAACGTGGATAAACTACGCTTAAGGCAAGTTCCCTAAACTTACTCTAATTATTATTGAGCAAGTTTCCTTGAACCATACTTTTATTGTGCAAGTATCCGAACCCTATTATTATTGTTGTGCAATATCATTGCAATATTTTATTCGATAAATACCGTAAGCTTATCCCTTTGAATACAAGTTAGATTACTTTTTCGTTCAAAAGAGCTATTATGCTTAAACCCTTGTAAAAGTTATTATTCATGATAAACATAGTATTGACCTTGAATATTGTGAAAGAGTCGATGCCATTTGTTTCGGCTAGACTATATGCATGTTTATAAAAGTTGTCCAAGCCAATTGATTGGTGCAAAAATCTTGAAAACTGAGTTGGACAACCCTTTTGGTAAGGGGAGTGTATGTTGTTGGAAACCCCAACACATGAATAAATATTATTATGGTGTTATGCATAACATGAAGTATTGTAGACTGATCATCTATAGTACTTGATATTTCTGGTTATCAATTTAATATTGGTAACTCTAATGGAAGTTCAATGGTCCTTAGTGGCTGCTCAGTATAAATCGCTTATCCAATTGGATACATTATTAGCCGTTAAATTCATATATATCTGTTGATTTATATTGAATTGTCATATCCCTTATTCATGATGTTATTCTGATACTTTGAACTATCTTAGAAATAACCCTTTGATATTTTAAACCTTGTGATATTATATCCTACAACCTTATTGTATATTACTTGCTGGGCAATTTGTGCTCATCCTTGCTTATTTAAAACCTTTCAGTTAAGGAAGAATAGGGAGGTGTCTCTGGAACAGACAAGGGCAAAGGCAAGGCTACCGACTAGCTTGTCCTTTTTATGTTTAAAGTCTATTATGATGTATTAAGACTATTTCAGACTATGTTTAAGCTTAAGTATGATCATGTAATAAGTCTTTATTAGATATTATTATGTAATCTATTATTAATCGAGGAGTTCTTGAGACTTGGGGAATAATTATAATAAATCATTGTATATTATTCTAAAGTAGATTTTCCATTGTGTATGTGTTATTTTAGTTATTATGGTTTTGCCATGAGAACGTGATGAACCGAATTTGATTGACCAAGTGGAGGTCCAAATTTGGGGGCGTCACAGTCTATGCTAATTGTTTCGGCTAGACGAAAATGATTTGAAATATCAAAATTTATTTTATTTATCATTAATGTACCATGTAAACTGGTGCAAGATTGATAAAAAAAATGATGCAGTTGTAAATATAGGAATACTTAGTGTTGAATTCGATCTGAAAATTATTGTTCCACTATTGTATGATGTGTTATGACAAAGTCATATAATTACGGCATCCTCAAACAGGCTGTTAATACGATACGACATCATGACGTCATTTTCAAAAATATTTTCAAAGTTTTAATTTACCAACGGGGTTATGGCTATACCTTAATATTTTGTTTGAAATTTAATATCGATATGAGTCTAATCTATTTGATTCGTCTAGACCAACGTTTTTGAAAACTCTAAGCGTTCTTTGAAAATTTTCCCAAACCAAATTTTTTTGGTGTGAATTCTGATAAAGACGGAGGTAGGAAAATTTTTGTGGGCCTAAGGCAGATGGGATTGAAGGAACGGGGAAAAATTGTTCACACCAGCAGTACTTGGCTAGTACTGGGCATATCGGGCTAATTACCATATGTGTCTTTAAGTATGACAATTTTGCAGATGAATTTCTGTATAACCTTTTCAAAAATGACAAACAATAGTCTATATAACTCCTCAACACTATTTGAAAACTTTTACTCTTAGGAGGGATGTATTGGGTAGCATGTGATGCTGCGTATTAATGGTGAATGGTGCATGGTATAAGGTGTAAGTTGAATTTCGGGGACAAAATTCTTAGAAGAAGGGGTGAATGTTACAACCCAAGAATTTAGAAAATTATTTAAATCTTAAATGATGGATTAAAGGTTGAATAATAGACCTAGAAAGTCCATGAGTAGAGGAGGTCTTAACCTTGAGCCTGTATTATCATTACCAGATGATACGGGAGGATTTGTGGTGTACAGTGATGCGTCGCATAGAGGACTTGGTTGTGTGCTTATGCAACACGGCAATGTCATTGCGTATGCTTCACGACAATTGAAGGATTACAAAAAACAATACCCTACTCATGACCTAGAGTTAGCAGCCGTAGTTTTTACGTTAAAGATATAGAGATATTATTTATACGGATAAAAATGTGAGATATACACGGACCACAAATGTCTAAAATATATTTTCACACAGAAGGAGTTAAATATGCGTCAGAGGAGGTGGTTAGAATTAATCAAAGATTAAGACTGTGAAATTCTGTATCACCCGGGGAAGGCAAACGACGTGATTCTTAACGCCCGAAACGAGAAAAGAAGGGAGAAATTGTTTCGACTGACAACTCAGGAGGACTTAATAAGATATATGGAGAAATTGGAAATAGAAGTGAAGGGACCCGAGAGGTCTAAAGAGAAGTTATATGTATTGGAAGCTTGTCCGACATTGTTGGATAGAGTAAAGGAAGCCTAGGAGAAAGATGGAGAGTGTGAGAAAATCAGAAGAAGGATCATGGAAAAATAGGAAAAAAAAATTCGAGTAGATAAAGATGACATCTTAAGATTCGAAGGGAGAGTATGGGTACCTGTAGTGGCCGAGATAAGAGAGGAGATTTTGCACGAGGCTCATAATATGATGTATTCCATTCATCCAGGAGGCACAAAGATATACCGGGACTTGAAGCAACATTTTTGGTGGCCAAATCTGAAACGGGAAATTACGGAGTACGTTGGTAGGTGTTTTACATGCCAGCGAGTCAAAGCAAAGCATTAGTGACTGAGTGGTTTACTACAACCGTTGGAAATACCAGAGTTGAAATGTGAGCATATTACGATGGATTTCGTGGTAGGACTTCCAGTCACACAAAAAGGTTTGGATGCCATTTGGGTTATCGTAGATCGATTTACGAAGACTGCACATTTTCTGCCTATTAAGATCCGCTACACTTTAAATCAATTAGCGAGTCTATACGTAAAGAAAATCATTTCATGACATGGAGTGCCAGTGTCGATTGTTTCTGACTAAGACCCGCGTTTCACGTCAAAATTCTGGAAAAGCTTGCAAGAGAGGATGCGAACACAGTTGAGGTTGAGTACTGCTTATCATCCTCATACGAATGGACAAAGTGAACGAACAATACAAACGCTAGAGAAAATGCTTAGGACCTGCGTGATGGACTTCAAGGGAAATTGGGACGACCACCTACCCTTAGTCGAATTTGCGTATAATAATAGCTACCATGCGAGTATCGGCATGCCACCATATGAAGCTCTTTACAGAAGGAAGTGCAGAACGCCATTATATTTGGACGAAGTCGAAGAACGACGAATACTCGGACCAGAGTTAGTACAACAAAACGTAGACGTGGTAAAAGTGATAAGGGCTAGACTTGTAGCAGCTCAAGATTGCCAGAAAAAGTACACTGATTTGCATCGGCAAGACCAAGATTTTGAAGTCGACAGTTTTGTATTCTTGAAAGTATATCCGTGGAAAGGAAAAATCTATTTCAACAAGAAAGAAAAACTGAGTCCAAGATTCATAAGACCGTTCGAGATACTACAACGAGTGGCCGAAGTAGCGTACAAAGTTGCACTACCACCTGAATTGGAGCACATCCGTAACGTGTTTCACATATCCGTGTTGCGCCCGTACAAGCCTGACTACAAGCACGTGATTTCTTATGAACCCATTCAAGTGGAGAAGAACTTAGCGTATGAAGAAATTCATGTCCAAATTCTAGATAGGAAAGAGCAAACCTTGAGAAATAAAGTTATTTCTTCTGTAAAAGTACTTTGGCGTAACCACGATGTTGAGGAGGCAACGTGGGAGTTAGAAGATAGGATGATGAGGGATTATCCCCATCTGTTTGTGTAACCTTGTAGCAATTCTGGGATGGAATTTTTATAAGGGGGGGGAGGATGTAATACCCAAGAATTTTCGCAAATTATTAAATAAATATATTAATGAAAATGAATATTTATTTGAATATGAACAATTTCATGTAGTGAAATGAGATAACTCAATTATATTAAATAATTAAATAGTTGAGAATACGTGGAGTTTGTGGTAAACTCGTTGAAGGCCTTGTGTGGCATAGTGATGGGAAATACTATTAGTAATGTTAATCGGCAAATAGATTATAAAATGAGCAATTAGGTACTATTAATTATAGAATGTTGTTGTAGTATACTATTAGTGTCAATTGATGTGTGGTATATTAATTATTTGATAATGGTTATGGTGGAATATTGATTTCTGGGTAATCAATTAATAATAGGTGATTACTATATAGATAAGTAATAGTTATGGAAATCCATAAATATATTGATCAGTGATTAATTGATATTGGTGATAACTAATTAAGGAAGTGCATGATTTAATTACTTCACATAATTGAGTAAATCTGTAAGATAATAATATTATATTAATGATTATGTGCATATGAACATATACAACCATACTATATGGTGCGATGTGACATTTACGTGGCTATATATATATTAAGTCTTATAAAACTATATTGCATGGGCATTATGATTAAATATATTGGAACTATATGTTATAAATACATTATCTATGTGACAATATGTGTAAGACCCCAAATTATTAATAAATGAAATTTATTTTCTCTATTTATTATTTTGAAATAGTAAGGGTCTATTTGATTAATGTGGATAATTATGGGTAAAATACATAAATATTTTGAATAAGCAAGTGGTTATAAAATATTCATTATTGTCGGGAATATTCGTTTGGTCGTGGAATATTCGTGCATCGTCGAGGAATATTTGTACTGATAGTGTGATCTTTTTGTGGGTCCCATAATAGAAAGCGATTGTATGAAGAAGAAACGACAAATATAAGTTGTTTATAAATAATAAGCAGTAGTTATTACCAATTATCTTGTTGGAATACTGGAATTGGTTAAAACACACTAATACGCGTTGTTGAAGCGGTGGCTGCGGTATTGCACCAATTATTGATTCTTACGTAAGAAGGCACTACTCAATAATTATTACGATAATTACTGCTCAAAGATTTTATTTTATTGATTCAATAATTGTTGCGTTGATATTTTATATTCTTTGTTGTTTCAATAATTGTCATTACACACGTATTTTTTTATTATCGAAGCAATAATTCATATTATCTGAATAATATTATTAGATAACATTATTGGCAATGTCTAGAAAGTTACGTCTAAGGAGAGGTTTGGTCACCTAATCATGGCTACCATGAAGAAGAAATTCTTATTTAAAGCCCCTCTTTCTTGGGAACCGCACGGTTGTCAATATTGTGATTTTGTAATATTATTTGTGAATAATTAATTATTGATTCATATGATGAGGAAAATATTGATTTTATGTGGATATAGATGGAGAAAAATTTTAAAATGACAATTGTTGAAAATTAATATTTGATCTTTTCGATAAAATAATTCATTTAAATATATTATTTTAATAATATGTTAACTGGTGATATTTTTACAATGGATGTGGGCGTATGAATTTTGTTTATATATAATATTATTATATTCAATTTTCTGCTTTGGTGTTCTAAGCAATTTCCTATAAATAGGGTGCTTAGGTTAGAATTGAAAATCACACCGAAACTAAAGTTTTTCTCTCTATATATTATCGGCGTATTCTTGTGAGTATTTTGAGTATACTTTGAGTATTGCTATACTCTGGTGCAAGTTCAAGTCATAGCCTATATCCAGGTGTTTCAACTAGAAATCTTTTGTCTTTCGAGGTAAGGGATATTTTTTTTTTCAGAGGATATTATTTCTTCAATATCATTATGTTGAAATATTGATCCGAATTTTTATCAAATTTGGAACTTTTTCATGTATGGGTTACTATTCATGAGTTACTATTCACGAGTTACTATTCACGAGTACTATTCATGAAGCGTGAAGATGTTTTTTTGTGGAATTTCTATCTTTTGGTGTCTGAGTTCTTATTCACGATATCTGAAGACTATTCACGTATACTCAAGACTATTCACGATATCTGACTATTAACCTAGAAAAATAAAATTTCTTCTTTTTGTCCAAAATATCTATTCGGATACTAGCTTTGATTGTATCCATGTTTTGATCATTCTTGAATTTTACACCTTTGTGATTATTTTTGAGGTATTTTTGGACGTGGATAAAACAAATCTGAATCCTTAATCCTTAATCCTTGTCATTTTGTTTCTTTGGATTCGTTTCTTTAAAAATATTTTTCATCATCTTCGATCTTAAATGATGATATTATGGAATATCTTTGGCTGTAGTGCAAAGATGAATGATTTCTTGATGAATATCTTTGGCCCGTAGTGCAAAAGATGAGCAGTGTTGAGATGAATATACCGATCGATTAATATCTTTGGCGTAGTAGTGCAAAGATGAGCAGTGTTTAGATGAACATGATTAATGATGAATATCTTTGGCTCAGAGTGCAAAGATGAATATTTGATTCGGATGTATGTTGATTGATGTTACGGGGATAAAAGATGAGCGACGAACTTTTAAATTCATACATAGAAGATAGTAGTTGCATTCTCTACTTAACTCTTCTAATGAATTATTATTTCAGCATGCGAATATTGATTTAAAATTTGTTGTCTATTGTATTCTATTAGATTTTTTTCTCTGTTGAAACTAATGATAATTTGTTGTATATTATCTTAGTCATAATATTCTTACTGGGCTAGTTGAGCTCACCCTTTTCCTTGTTGTTCCATTTTTCTTCTCAGGAGGCGAGAATGTAGCGAGTACTAGTCGGGGTATGAAATGAAGGTTCTAGAGAGAGTTGTTTAGTAGTCCGCACCATTTTTGTAAAATAATGTATCAATAATTATGATGGGGATTTATTTTGTGTGGATATTGTGCAGATGGCAATATCTCGTATTTAAACTCACGGTTTATATGTTGTAATAATAAAGTTGTAGTTATTTCTGTACCATGTATTTGGCGACTCAGAATGGGTTGGATGAAATGGACCTATTTTGGGGGCGTCAGAGTTGGTATCAGAGCTTAGGGATATGATCTCTGGCGGAGATCGGGGAATAGAACTAGGAGGGGAGAGACGAGTAAATCCTTCGCTAGTGTGTCCTACCTAAGCTTATTTGTTAGTTGGTTAGTATATAGGGATATTATGTGATATATTGATTTTCTTAATTAACCCTTGTTTTATGACAGTATTTGAGAATGTCGACTGAGAATATTAATGATTGGAGTAAATGAGGACCGTGGAGATGCTGTCTTTACCAACGAGGAGAACGTCTGTGCAACAGTGGCAATGTACCTCCTGTGAACAACACCACCGAGCGAGATGATGAGCGAGGGATGTTTAGAAGCTTTTTGCGTTCATGCAAAATCAAACGAGGGAGACTCGTGTTCAAAATCTGAGGAGAAAATGATAGCAATTCACGAGTGGTCACAAACAAGCAGTTCAAAGAGTTGGGACCACGAATTCTGGGAAAGCCGGATCCGATTAAAGGCGGAGACGTGGGTCAAACAAATTACCAAGATATTCGATGTCTTGGGATGCACGGAGGAACGAGAAAGTTCCATTCGCTACTTTTATGTCCAGAACGAGGCGATTCATTGGTGGGAATCATGAAGCATACCCATCCGGTTTTTCAAAGATGTCGTGGGAGACGTTTAAAAGCAGTTCAATGACAAGTACTTCCACGAAAGTATTCGTCTATATGAAGGAAGTGGAGTTTATTAGATTTGGAGCAGAATAACATGACGGTGTCCCGACGTCTGGCGAAGTTCGCGGGGTTATCGAGTTTGCACCTCATTTGGTGGAGAATGAGGAACGTATGACGCGGATGTTTCGAGAGGTTTGAAACCCGACATACGCCGATATCTCATTTCTCATAAATTTTTCTCTATTCGAGATGTTGTCAGCGAGGCTCGATTGTTAGAGCGAGATAACGAAATACGTTCAACCGAGAGACCATAACCGAGGATTATCAAGAAGATAGCGATCATCGAATAATGATAACCCGCGGAGAAAGAAGAATACGGACAAAGGCGGTAACCACTCGGTGGTAATCGTGGCCATGAAAATAGAAGAAGCGAGTGGGAGGAGATTTTAAAAGAGGAGATTTAACAACGACCATGTGAAAGCGGCAAGATCTGGCAGAAGATGGTGGTTCCAAGGGAGGAGAAAGACCACCCGGTCGTATGTTACAAATGCGGAAAGAGGGACATATCACCCAAAGCGCCCACAACAGGTTTAAGGTATGCTATAATTATGGAAAAGAAGGACATATCGCTCGAGATTATGCAGTATCGAAACCCGATCCGATTGGGAATGGTGACTCAAAAGGATGTCCCGAGTAAAAGTCAAAGTCAACGGTTTTGGAAGAGCGTTTGTCGACCGGTCAAAATGCGAGGAACCCGAACGAAGTTAGCACGGGTTAGTTAATTATAAATTCTTGTGAAGTTTATACCTTACTAGATACCGGTTCTACCCATTCTTTTATCTCTCTTGCTTGCATTCAACATTTGAACTTGACTCCGGAGAAATTAGACTTTGACCTATCTGTGGAGACTCCATTAGGAGAAACTTTTATTTCATCCACTGTTTAGAAATCTTGCTTGATTCAGGTTAGCACTATCACATTACCTGTTAACCTTATTTCTATAGAGATATTTGATTTTGATGTGATTTTAAGGTTAACTACTCATCATGCCGAAATTGATTACTTTCGTAAGGTTGTTAGTTTTCATATTCCTAAGCAACCTATTATTCGAATTCAAGCAATTAAACCATTATAGTCAAACATTTTCATATCAAGCCCTGAAGTCATTCGTTTATTACGGATGTCAAGTTTTCTTAGTCCATGTTATGGATTTGAATAAAGACACGTCGATTTGAATAATATTCTGTTGTTATTGATTTTTCCGGCGTATTTTCGAAGAATTTCTTGGCTTACTCCCAAAGACCGATATTAAATTTTGTATCAACTTTGAACCCGCAGACAAAACTCATTTCTAAAATCCCATATCGAATGGCTCTATTGAACTTGAGGAGTTATAAATTCAACTATAGAATTTGGTACTGAGCCTTTATCCGGTGACTTCCTTTCCGGAATGCGAAGCCGGACTCTCCGTAGGGGACACCATATTCGATGCGATAGTAAACCGATAGGTGTCATTGTAACGTCTTTATCCAAGGTTGGGATATAAGTCATAATTGAGAATAACCTAAGTCAGTAATCGAAATACGTAGCTTTCTGAAGCTTAGTTGGTTATTTTTGGAGATTCGTTGAAGGATATTCTCGAATCGCTATTCCATTAACGCAATGGTGACTCGTAGAGATACAAAATTCAAATGGAGCAAGGAATGTGGGAAGAGCTTGAAGAACTCAAGAGAGACTCATCTCAAAGACATGTTACGACCATGCCATCCTGGAAAAGCTTAACGTGGTAGGCGGCGTGTTGAGTAGAAGATCAGATACAAGTAATCGAAGTACGATATTGTCAAAGACTAATTTCAGTATAATTTATAAATAATAGAGATGGAGATGAAAACTCTAGGTACCCACGTGATGATATCTGAGTATAATCGACTTTAATCGATAAAGTTCAAGTTATTTCAAGCCACACACCGAGTGAAGAATTTGAAGAAGGAGTGCAAGAAGTTGTTATTTCAAAAGCGAGAATCGGTGAGGTGAGGAAAGCTCAAACCTTCGATTTATTAATCCATTTGAAATTCTCGATCGAATAGGGGCGTGGCCTATAGACTCGTTTTACCACCAAGTATGACGATGTTCATAACGTTTTTCACGATCGATGTTACGTAAATATCTGGACGACCGAACCACATCATTGAGTTAGAACCGGACGAGATAGTAGAAGACTTAACGTGACGAGGAGGTACTGTCAAGATTTGGATAGGAAAGAACAAGTCCTATGTCTCGAGGTTATACCACAAGTTAAGTTTTTGTGGTGAAACCATGCTATTGAGAAATTGACACGGGAGTTGGAAAGCGAAATGAAAGCGAGGTATTCTCATCTTTTCAAACACACGTGCGTCGTGACGTCAATTTCGAGAGGGACGAAATTTCATAAGGAGGGAGGTTGTAAGACCCCAAATTATTAATAAATGAAATTTATTTTCCTCTATTTATTATTTTGAAATAGTAAGGGTCTATTTGATTAATGTGGATAATTATGGGTAAAATACGCAAATATTTTGAATAAGCAAGTGGTTATAAAATATTCATTATTGTCGGGGAATATTCGTTTGGTCGTGGAATATTCGTCTTCGTTGAGAATATTTATCTGACGGTAGCGATCTTTTGTGGGTCCCATAACTGAAAGCAATTGGATGAAAAAATGACAAATATAAGTTGTTTATAAATAACGGCGTAGTTATTACACAGATTAATATTGTTGGAATACCGGTGGTTAAAACACACTAATACGGCGTTGTTGAACAAGAAGCACCAGTATTGCACCAATTATTGATTCTACGTACGTGAAGGCACTACTCAATAATTATTACGATAATTCTTTATTCGGTATTTTATTTTATTGATTCAATAATTGTTGCGTTGATATTTTATATTCTTTGTTGTTTGATAATTGTCATTACGGTATTTTTATTATCGAAGCAATAATTCATATTATCTGAATAATATTATTAGATAACATTATTGGTAATGTCTAGAAAGTTACATCTAAGGAGAGGTTTGATCACCTAATTGCGGCGCCAAGAAGAAGAAATTCTTATTGGAAAGCCCCCTCTTTCACAGAACCGCACGGTGGTTGTCAATATTGTGATTACGTAATATTATTTTTGAATAATTAATTATTGATTCATATGATGAGGAAAATATTGATTTTATGTGGATATAGATGGAGAAAAATTTTAAAATGACAATTGTTGAAAATTAATATTTTATCTTTTTACGATAAAATAATTTATTTAAATATATTATTTTAATAATATGTTAACGGTGATATTTTTACAATGGATGTGGGCGTATGAATTTTGTTTATATATAATATTATTATATTCAATTTTACGCTTTGGTGTTCTAAGCAATTTCTTATAAATAGGTGCTTAGGTTAGAATTGAAAATCACACCGTAAACTCCAAGTTTTCTCTCTATATTATCGGCGTATTCTTGTGAGTATTTTGAGTATACTTTGAGTATTGCTATACTGATTGCAAGTTCAAGTCATAGCCTATATAGGGTGTTTCAACTAGAAGTCTTGTCTTTCGAGGTAAGGGATATTATTTTTTTTTTAAGTAGTGATATTATTTCTTGATATCATTATGTTGAAATATTGATCTGAATTTTTATCAAATTTGGAACTTTTTCATGTATAAGGTTACTATTCATGAGTTACTATTCACGAAGTTACTATTCATGAGTTACTATTCACGAGTTACTATTCATGAGTACTATTCATGAAGCGTGAAGATTTTTTTTTGTGGAATTTCTATCTTTTGGTGTAGATTCTTATTCACGATCTTCAAGACTATTCACGATATCTGACAATTATTCACGTGTCGACTATTATTCGAAAAATAAAATTTCTTCTTTTTGTCCAAAATATCTATCGGATACTAGCTTTGATTGTATCCATGTTTTGATCATTCTTGAATTTTACACCACTTTGTGATTATTTTTGAGGTATTTTTGGGCGTGGATAAAACAAAGTCTGAATCCTTAATCCTTAATCCTTGTCATTTTGTTTCTTTGGATTCGTTTCTTTAAAAATATTTTCATCATCTTCGGTCTTAAATGATGATATTATGGAATATCTTTGGTTTGTAGTGCAAAGATGAATGATTTCTTGATGAATATCTTTGGCCCATAGTGCAAAGATGAGCAGTGTTGAGATGAATATACGACCGATCGATTAATATCTTTGGCCCGTAGTGCAAAGATGAGCAGTGTTTAGATGAACATGACGGTGATGAATATCTTTGGCTTTTAGAGTAAAGATGAATATTTGATTCGGATGTATGTTGATTGATGTTACGGGGATAAAAGATAGGCGGCGAACTTTTAAATTCATACATAGAAGATAGTAGTTGCATTCTCTACTTAACTCTTCTAATGAATTATTATTTCCACTGCGAATATTGATTTAAAATTTGTTGTCTATTGTATTCTATTAGATTTTTTTCCTTGTTGAAGACTAATGATAATTTGTTGTATATTATCTTAGTCATAATATTCTTACTGGGCTAGTTGAGCTCACCCTTTTCCTTGTTGTTCCATTTTTCTTCTCAGGAGGCGAGAATGTAGCGAGTACTAGTCGGGGTATGGAATGAAGGTTCTAGAGAGTTGTTTAGTAGTCCTCACCATTTTGTAAAATAATGTATCAATAATTATGATGGGGATTTATTTGAGTGTGGATATTGTCTAGATGGCAATATCTGTATTTAAACTCACAGTTTATATGTTGTAATAATAAAGTTGTAGTTATTTCTGTACCATGTATTTGGCGACTCAGAATGGGTTGGATGGAATGGACTTATTTTGGGGGCGTCACAATATGTATGTGGGTAGGTATTAAAATAATATACCATGAGCGTACTGTAAACTAGTATTTTAATAAATGTATCAATATGATAAAATGTACATGGATTATATGTATATTACATTTTCATAATATACATTTTCATAATTCATCTACTACATTGAAACCTTATTTATTAATTGTGACATTTAGTTATAATATATGGTTATTATGTATATATAATATATAACATAAGAATAGGAGATTGAACTAGTAGAACAAGCATACTGAGTTAATTTATTTGTCCCAAAATGAGTGTCCAATTGCCTCATTTCTCAATCACGTGAGTTTCATAAAGGCTAAGGCCTATAATCCTTTCTTCCTTCCAAGATTTGCTAGACTATGATCATTGTAGAGAGTGGGGGTTATGATGAGTTTCAACCACCATCCAACCACTCCTCTATAACCTACATGCAACCCTAAAATCTCTTGGTTTAATTTCTTGGATAATGGCTTGGCATAGTTAGTAAGGTCTCTATAAATTGAACACTCTACTTCTTCATTTCTTGTTGCTGGGAATTATCTGTAAAGTCCAAGTTGAGAGGGAGAATTGCTTGTCAGTTAAGAGAGGGTCTGAGATTTGTAAAGAGTTCAACTGAGCTTCAAGAGGTATAAAATTCTACTTCTATGTTATCAATTCTTAAGCTCGTCAAAATTCTAGAATTTGTTGAATTCTCTGTTAATTGATGTAGGATAACATGCTATTGTGTTATTTGAGTTGATACACATATTTTGGAACCTGGTAGCTGGTCTAATAGCAGATGTAGCATCTTTTGTGTCAACGCTCTGCTTCTGTAGAAGCCTTTTTTTCAAACTGCTCAAAGTGGCGCGGCTGCGCCACTTCCATAATCCAATACCGCGTGGCCGCTCGTGGTGTAGTTCTGAGATAATGAATTGAAGTTTTTGATTTGTTTTGAGCATGCTATGATAGTTAGGTTAAGCCTATAAATGACCCTATCATGTGGTTATATATTGTTTTGAACATGTTATGTTGTTTTAGCATGATTTGAGCTAAGTTTTCAAGAAAACATCATGTTTTGGAAAAGCTAGAAATGGTAAACTAGAATAATGCATATTCTGATCTAGCAAGCATGTTAGTATGGTTTTGAAATGCATGTCGGACATACTAACTTAAGTATATGAATTTCATATTGAAGCATAAGCATGTTAGGCTTATTAGTAAGCTTTACTAAATGAAAATATGAACTTTGAACGTGAATGTTGATGTGCTACTTTGAAAGTTAAAATCTGATGATTGTGAGCATGTTAGATGATACCTTGAGATGCACTCATGTATCATAAATGTATATATACCATGCTTAGTTATCGTAGTTCAAGGAAATCATAAACAAAGCCTATTTCAAAACAAAACAATGTTAAATACACATATGTGATATGAATACTCACAAGCATGTTTAATATGAGTTATATGACTACTTTATATGTTTAACAATCAAGCATTTTGGACGTTGTGATTTCATAACCTTAAATGGCCTTAAATTGTTGAGATGTCTAAATTAGGACCATATCATGCGAAACGGGACCTAGATTAAACTAGGAGAATGCAAAAGGACGCTTAACATGTTAATATGTGTTATGTATGTAAGGATGTGTAGGCTAGGCAAAGCAATTAGTTGCTCAGTCTTGGTTTGAACTGGGAGCCATGCGGCTGCGTGTCTCCTTAGTTTAAATTTGGCGCGACCGCGCCAATCTGTTATCCCAGATATTGAGTTCTGATCTTTTGGACAGTAATTACATGATACTTATGATGCTAAATGTGATCTAAAAACTACTGATATATATATATATATGATCTAAAGTACTTGTTTCATGATTACGTATAAACTAATTTTGTACCATATGTGTATAATTGTATCGTGTCAAGCTTGATTAAAGACTGTGTTAGTTAATTAACATCTTGAACATATAATGTGTTATAAATATGATTCGAAAGTGTTGATTTATTAACGTGGATAAACTACGCTTAAGACAAGTTCCCTAAACTTACTCTAATTATTATTGAGCAAGTTTCCTTGAACCTTACTTTTATTGTGCAAGTATTTGAACCCTATTATTATTGTTGTGCAATATCATTGCAATATTTTATTTGATAAATACCGTAAGCTTATCCCTTTGAATACAAGTTAGATTACTTTTTCGTTCAAAAGAGCTAATATGCTCAAACCCTTGTGAAAGTTATTATTCATGATAAACTTAGTATTAACCTTGAATATTGTGAAAGAGTCGATGCCATTTGTTTCGGCTAGACTATATGTATGTTTATAAAAGCTGTCCAAGCCAATTGATTGGTGCGGAAATCTTGAAAAATGAGTTGGACAACCCTTTTGGTAAGGGGAATGTATGTTGTTGGAAACCCCAACACATGAATAAATATTATTGTGGTGTTATGCATAACATGATGTATTGTAGACTGATCATCTATAGTACTTGATATTTTTGGTTATCAGTTTAATATTGGTAACTCTAATGGAAGTTCAATGGTCCTTAGTGGCTGCTCAGTATAAATTGCTTATCCAATTGGATACATTGTTAGCCGTTGAATTCATATATATCTGTTGATTTATATTGAATTGTCATATCCCTTATTCATGATGTTATTCTGATACTTTGAACTATCTTAGAAATAACCCTTCGATATTTCAAACCTTGTGATATTATATCCTATAACCTTGTTGTATATTACTTGTTGGGCAATTTGTGCTCATCCTTGCTTATTTAAAACCTTTCAGTTAAGGAAGAATAGGGAGGTGTCTCTGGAACAGGCAAAGGCAAGGCTACCGACTAGCTTGTCCTTTTTATGTTTAAAGTCTATTATGATGTATTAAGACTATTTCAGACTATATTTAAGCTTAAGTATGATCATGTAATAAGTCTTTATTAGATATTATTATGTAATCTATTAAGCACTGTAGGTTGCGAGACTTGGGAGAATAATTATAATAAATCATTGTATATTATTCTAAAGTAGATTTTCCGTTGTGTATACGTTATTTTAGTTATTATGGTTTTGCCATGAGAACGTGACGAACCGAATTCGAGTGACCAAGTGGAGGTCTAAATTTGGGGGCGTCACAGTCTATGCTAATTGTTTTGGCTAGACGAAAATGTTTTGAAATATCAAAATTTATTTTATATATCATTAATGTACCATGTAAACTGGTGCAAGATTGATAAAAAAAAATGATGTAGTTCTAAATACAGGAATACTTAGTATTGAATTTGATCTGAAAATTATTGTTCCACTATTGTATGATGTGTTATGAAAAAGTCATATAATGATGGCATCCTCAAACGGGCTGTTAATACAGTACGACATCATTACGTCATTTTCAAAAATATTTTCAAAGTTTTAATTTACCAACGGGGTTTTGGCTATACCTTAATATTTCGTTTGAAATTAACTATCGATATGAGTCTAAGCTATTCGATTTGTCTAGACCAACATTTTTGAAAACTCTAAGCGTTCTTTGGAAATTTTCCCTAACCAAATTGTTTTGGTGTGGATTCTGATAAAGACTGAGGTAAGAAAATTTTTGTGGGCCTAAGGTAGATGGGATAGAAGGAACGGGGAAAAATTGTTCACACCAGCAGTACTTGGCCAGTACTGGGCATATCGGGCTAATTACCCTATGTGTCTTTAAGTATGACAGTTTTGCAGATGAATTTCTGTATAACCTTTTCGAAAATGACAAACAATAGTCTATATAACTCCTCAACACTATTTGAAAACTTTTACTCTTAGGAGGGATGTATTGGGTAACATGTGATGATGCGTATTAATGGTGAATGGTGTATGGTATAAGGTGTAAGTTGAATTTTGGGGACGAAATTCTTAGAAGAAGGGGTGAATGTTACAACCCGAGAATTTAGAAAACTATTTAAATCTTAAATGATGGATTAAAGGTTGAATAATAGACCTAGATAGAAAATAAGTGAATGAATTTGAGATTTCTAGGAAGGAATTTTATGAATTTAAAATTTTTTGGTGAAGGCTTGCAGTGTTAATGGTATAAGTGTATATGTTTTGTGTGTATGGTCATATGTGTGTACAGAATGTGGTTAAGGGTCAAGGGTTGACCAGATAAATTATATCACTGTCAATCCCTAATATTATATTAAGAACATCGACGTTCAGTTAGAAAACCCTAGCGATTGATAAGAAACCCTAATATCGGCTTTGGAAACTCTAATTTTGGATTCTGAGAATTTGAAACCCTAATTCAGATTACAAAAACCTTAACTTGGGATCTTAGAGACTTAAGTGTATTGATTACGAGATTAATTTCGATAACATTTCGGTGTACCGACGGCTTTATCAGGTAATTATCGAGTTTATTTGTTAATAAATCTCTGATCTGTATCTTAAAGATTATCCTGAATAATTTAAACATCAATGATATTATTTATAAATGACTTATAATAATTTATCATTAATTATTATAATTTATCATAATTTTTCAAACTCTAGAATCATTATTAAATAATTTAAATATTAAATCATTAATATTTAAATAATATTATAATATTAATGCAACCCTTACCAAAATATCAAAGTTATTTTATAATAACTCAAAATACTTTTAAAGTATTAATTATTACCCTTAAATGATTTTTAAAATATTTAAAATCATTTTTAAACAATTACCATTAATATTTAAATATTAAGGTATTATTCACTAAAATAGTAAAAGTCATTTATAATAACTTTAAATATTTTTAAGCCACTTATATCCTTTTTAAATGATTTTTAAATCAATAAAATCATTTTTAATCTATATATTTAATATTATTATTAAATAAATCTAATATCATTAATATTAAATAATTAATGAAATTTATCTTAAAATATTAAAAGTAATATTTTATAACTTAGAATATCTTTAAACTCTTTATTTGCATTTAAAATAATTTTTATAATATTAAAATAATTTTTAAACTAATTTATTTAATAAAATTATTAAATAAATCTAATATCATTAATATTAAATAATTAATGAAATTTACATTAAAATATTGAAAGTTATATTTTATAACTTAAAATATTATTAAATATCTTATTATCATTTAAAATGGTTTTTAATATTAGAAAATCATTTTTAGTTAATTTATTTAATGCATTTATTAAATAAATTAAATATTAATAATATTCAAATAATTACCAATATTTATGGAAAATATGTCAAATTATTAAAAGTTAATTTTTATAACTTAAAATAATTTTTGAAATTGATTTATAATTTTTAGAATTTATGTACTATTTTAAATGATTTTTAGAATTTAATATAATTAAAATTAATAAACCTGTCGCCCTAGCCTTTAGCGACAAAATCTGTCGCCTTAGGTGTTCTTGAGGCTCAAGAACACTGACAGGCAGTGATGAACGTGTCATGTTTGACCACCTCTTATTCTCTGTATAAACATGGTCTAAGCTAACTAAGACACTGACATTGTTGTATTGTTGTAACACTACAAGATCCAACTATCATCTAAGTCATAACACATTACAACAAGGAGATCTAGCCCATCAAACTCACTGTCAAAGATTCCTGGGTTTTCTGGGTTACGTAGAAACCCAGTCAGCTTCGAGTAGGCAGTTTGAGGCTTAATTTCCTTCGAGTTCTGTTAATTGTTAAAGCGTTCTAATGGGTCAGGGTTGTAGTCCTCATGTCAGAGTACATATATCATTCATCAGGCTAGTCAAACAACATCAGATTCATAGAATATCACACGGTCAAACCTTGTTAGAGACAACGTTCGCTTTTTACGGGTTACCGAGAAAAGCCGAGTTAAATCTTCGTCCGTGCTAGTTTGACCATCGATTAGTTTCATTCTATTTGTTATCTAAGCGATATAAAGGCACAGATCTAAAGCTCACATACCAGGTTATAACATAGATACAAAATCATCATCAAAACACATAAAACCTGACTGTTATTTGTCTTTGAAAATCTTGTCAGACGCGGTTAAAGGATTTCTGGGTTACCCAGAAATCACTTGGTCATGGTTGGTCAACCGAATTTGACCAACAATATCTTGTAATCTGGACATCGAATGACCATGATTCAAGTTCTAGATTAAAGATATCATATCATACTACAAGTTTAAACATTTAAACAACAAAAATGATAGCCAGATAAAGATCCATGTGGTCTGACATTCGGTTGTCAAACCACTTTTGAAAATTTCCCAGATTTTGTAAAAACTTAAATTCGAGCATGTAAATGTTATGGATCCACTATTTAGCAACCCAGATCATTAAAAGACACTCTCTAACACATATCTAACTAATCATTATCAACATCTAATATCAGATCATAAGATTTTAAAGATTTGTTTATACCTCATTTTTAGCTTTGATTCTTGAATCTGACTTCTGATCTGTTATGGGTGGACTTGGGACTTGATTAGGGACTGTTCTAGCAAGGTAATTTCGGAGGTTTGGGTGGGAGAGAAGTGAGTTGAGTGTTGGTAAGTAAAATGAGCAAGTTAGTAACCTCTCTCTCTCTTTGATCTTATATAATGACATAGATGCAATGCACTTGGATGTGAAAGTAGCTGATTTGTATGGTTTATAGGCACATGGCTAGGTTGAGTTGGTTTACCAACTAAAGTTATGGCAACCTATACAAGTTATCTATTAAATAATACAAGAAGGGAACTTGGTCATTTGGTTTTTACTTTTAGTGGCAAAGTTGGCAATTCATTCTAACCTTTAGGGTTTGACCCTTAGGTTTAACCCTAAGGTTTCCTAAGCTCTAAATCTAGGATTGTGTATTAAGGGCAAAAATGGAAATCCTAGCTTCTAAAAAGGTGAATTAGGGTTCCTTAATTAAATTAAGTTTCCTAATCACTTAGGACTTATAAATTAGGCTTTATAATGTACTAATTACCATAAACTTGCTAAAGTAATAATTAGGGTTTATAACTTAGCAATTAGGGTTCTAATCTAGTAATTAGGGGTTCTAAATATTAATTAGTGTTTTACCTAATTAACATTAAAAATAATAATGGTCATTAATTACATATCACATAACTTAACAAACCTTTCAGTCCTATTTTACTATAACTGTTCCACACATTAACATTACACACATATCAGGCATGTTTATATTACTGAAATATAAATAATATTATATTATTATTCTCATTCCTTATTCAAAATCCAGACTTAGGGTTTTGAATTCTTATCTGACATAACCTTCATAGATATCATTATTAATTAAGTTAAAATAACTAACTTAACTAATATAATAAATACATATCATAATATCCATATCATATATACTATAATCACATTTTCATGAAAAATTAATAATAAATATTTCTATTACAACATAATATAATTATCAATAGTTCAAAAAAAGAAATTATTTACATCTAATAAATAATTTTATTTATCGATATATACATATACTTTACTTTTGCACATATTCCCACCCTTATATATATAAAAAAAAATTATTCGTAAAATTTCTTATTGAAAATATTGGGTTATTACGATTTATGTGTTATGTGTTTAGATTATTCTATGTTTATATATAATAGTATTATAATGTGATGATATTATTCTAATATTTGGAGATCAAGTATTATTTATATTAGGTTTCGAATAAAGCTAAATAAATTGCGTGAATCTGTAAGAACCCAACTTATTATTAATGAAATTTAATTTTCTATTTATTATTTTGAAATAGTAAGGGTTGATTTGATTAATGTGGATAGTTAGGGTAAAATACGCAAATATTTCAAAATAAGCAAGTGGTTATAAAATATTCATTGTTGTCGGGGAATATTCGTTTGGTCGTGGAATATTAAATCGTCGAGGAATATTAAATGATTTGACAGTATGACCGTACCATGTGTGGGCCCCATAACGGAAAGCGATTGGATGAAGAAAACGACAAATATAAGTTGTTTAAAAATAACTGTATTGTAGTTATTACAATTAATCTTTGTTAAAATACTCGATGGTTAAAAACACAAGTAGCACGGTATTGCACCAATTATTGATTCTTACGTAAGAAGGCACTACTCAATAATGGTTACGATAATTCTTTTTTAGTATTTTATTGATTTAATAATTCTTTGCGTTGATATTTTATATTGTTGTTTTGATAATTGTCATTACACAATTATTTTTCATTATCGAAGCAATAATTCATATTATCGAATAATATTATTAGATAACATTATTGGCAATGTCTAGAAAGTTACATCTAAGGAGAGGTTTGGTCACCTAATTTGGCGCCTTGAAGAGGAGAAATTCTTATTGAAGCCCCCTCTTTCTTTAGGAAGCGCACAGGTTGTCAATATTGTGATTTTGTAATATTATTTGTGAATAATTAATTATTGATTCATATGATAAGGAAAATATTGATTTTATGTGGATATAGATGGAGAAAATTTTAATGTGACAATTGTTGAAAATTAAAATTTTATCTTTTTACGATAAA
The DNA here is from genome assembly GCA_020205615.1 of Panax quinquefolius. Taxonomy (NCBI): domain Eukaryota; kingdom Viridiplantae; phylum Streptophyta; class Magnoliopsida; order Apiales; family Araliaceae; genus Panax; species Panax quinquefolius. Next base: position 82,469,485 of record CM035152.1, read on the forward strand.
ATAATTTATTTAAATATATTATTATATTATAATAATATAATAATGGTGATATTTTTACAACGAATGTGGGATATATGAGTATCTGAGGAGGAAGAGTATTTTTGTTACAATAAATATTTAAAACATGTTAAACATGTCGGTGGACCCCATTTATCGATTTGAAATTTGATTATAACTTTGTAAAATCGCTTGGTTTGTGGATTTTTGGTCAATTTCATTTGGAATTGGAAACACTTTCTTCTCGTAAAGTTGTAGAGAATTGAATTTCCTATAAAAACTCATGAGATTTGAATTTTCTGATAAAAGGGCTATTTATTATGAATTATTGAAGTTCAAGTTCAAATAATTAATTTTGGGAGTTTTAGTTAATTATTTTGAGAAAAACGTTTTTTGCAACTAAGTTGGCCTCACATGTGATTCAAATGGGCTGAGATCAGTTATCTAAGGTGGGCTAAAGAAAATGTGAAAAATATATTAATATTATATTCAATTTTCTACTTTGGTGTTCTAAGCATTTTCCTATAAATAAGGTGCTTAGGTTAGAATTGAAAAACACACCGTAAACTCAAGTTTTCTCTATTTTCTCTCGATATATTGAGTGTATTCTTGTGAGTATACTTTGAGTATTGTTAGATGGTGCAAGTTCCCTTCAGAACTATACCCGGTATTCCAGCTAGAAGTACTAATCTTTCGAGGTAAGGGATGTTATTTTCTTCTCAAATGATATTATTTCTTTGATATCATTATCTTTGGAATATTGGTTGAAACTTTTATCAAATTTAGAACTTTTCCATGTATCGGGGTTACTATTCATGAGTTACTTATTCATGAGTTCTTATTCACGAGTTACTATTCATGAGTTCTTATTCACGAAGTTACTATTAAAGTACTATTCATGAAGCGTGTGAAGATGTTTTTGGGAAATTTCTATCTTTTGGTGTCGGAGTTACTATTCACGATCTGGCACTATTCATAGAAAAATAAAATTTCTTCTTTTTGTCCAAAATATCTATTACGGATACTAGCTTTGATTGTATCCATGTTTTGATCATTCTTGAATTTTACACCACTATGATCATTTTTGAGGTATTTTTGAACATGGATAAAACAAAGTACGAATCCTTAATCCTTAATCCTTGTCATTTTGTTTCCTTTGGATTCGTTTCTTTAAAAATATTTTTCATCATCCTCGGTCTTAAATGATGATATTATTGAATATCTTTGGCTGTAGTGCAAAGATGAATGATTTTGAAGAATATCTTTGGGTCAGTAGTGCAAAGATGAAGCAGTGTTTAGATGAACATGATTAATCGATGAATATCTTTGGCTGTGAGTGCAAAGATGAATATTTGATTCCAGATGTATATTGATTGATGTTACAGGGATAAAAGATAGACGATGAACTTTTAAATTCATACATAGAAGATAGTAGTTTGCATTCTCTACTTAACTCTTCTAATGAATTATTATTTCCGCTGCGAATATTGATTTAAAATTTATTGTCTATTGTATTCTATTAGATTTTTCCCTGTTGAAGACTAACGGTAATTTGTTGTATATTATCTTAGTCATAATATTCTTTACTGGGCTAGTTGAGCTCACCCTTTTCCTTTTTGTTCCATTTTTCTTCTCAGGAGGCGAGAATATAGCGAGTACGAGTCGGGGTATGGAATGAAGGTTTTAGAAAGAATTGTTTAGTAGTCCTCACCATTTTTGTAGAATAATGTATCAATAAATGTGATGAGGATTTATTTGAGTATAGATATTGTCTAGAAGATAATATTTGTATTCAAACTCACAGTTTTACGGTTGTAATAATAAAGTTGTAGTTGTTTCTGTACCATGTATTGACAACTCAGAATAGGTGATGTATACCTATTTTGGGGGCGTCACAGTAACGATAATCAATGGATCAGGAAAGTTTTTCTTAACTCAACTTCGAGTTGTTTATTCAAATATACTTATGGATAATCATTGCTGATTACCATGTCTATGAATTGTTGAATCATACTCTGTGCATATTGCATGTAATCATCAGGTATGAAAGGCTGATCACCTTCATTACTATTTAGTCCAGATATAGTTGATATGTTCTTGTTCAATGTTCGTTCAGCTATGATAGTTTGTTCATGCTAGTTCACAATTATATTATTGAATGTTAGCCAGCTATTATTCTAATTCTTTCAGTCATGATATATTCTCAATTAAACTTAAACTTGCTGGGCAAACTTGTTGCTCACCCTTGCTATATCATGATAAACATTACATATTAGGTGAATACGTCGGATACAAGGAAAAGTCAAAGCCAAGTTCAGCTTGGGACTATATGTGCAGCTAGATTTGTAACAATATTATATAATAATAACATTGTGTATTAGATAGGATATTGATTCAGGTATTATGTGAAGGTTCTCGACCATGGGAATAGTGCGTAAAGTTTTAATGTATAAACAATTTATGTTTATATCTTTCGCAATAGTTATAGAAATAGTATACTAGATCCTTGGTAATTAGGACCGGGATTTGGGGATGCTACACAAACCGAAACCAATGTTAAACAATCAAAGGCATGACTAGATTGAGAAGAAGGGTAAGATATAGTAGTAAACATACTTGATTATATATGACCTAATGTGGTATGTTATGTGATCATGTATTGTAGAATCCTTAAAGACTCAAAAGGAAAACTATTTAAATAGTAGCAGACGCTAAAGGAAAGTGTTCTAACCCTTGTCTATGTTTATTCTGGACATGTTTTGTAATTCATGTATCTTATGCATGAATTACATGAATTGATGTATGATGAAGTCGAATCCAATTCCTTCGGCTGGACTTGTAATGCCAGAGAATTTCCATGTCTTATGAATATATTAATGGGAATAAATATTTATTCGAATAAAAATGATTTCGTGTTATGAGATGAGTTAACTCAATTATATTGAAGTGATTAATGTGGAGTTATAACAAACTCGTTGAAATTCCTTGTGTGGCACCGTGATGAGAAATAGTAGTGATTATATTAATTAACAAAAGAATTGTTAAGGCAAACAATTAATTGATAGTTATTAGACAATATTAAATAATTGCATATAAGGAAATACACTCTTAAACTAGTAACATCACCAATATGACAGTTACATTATGTTGTGTAAAAAGATTGTGGAGTTGGATGTTGAAACTGGCTTGAAGTTAAGCTAGTTTGCCACTGCCAGGGTAAAAATTACGCCCTCCTAGCAGTAAAAACTGGCACAGCTGCGCCAGTGGTCAGTTGGAGAAAATTAATTTTATTGTAGCAATGAAATGGGACATTTATGCATTATGTGTGACATTTATAAAAACCATACGATAGGAGTATATTGTAATGAAATGAGATACCTAGTAGAACAATGAAATCCTATGTAGTGGTAATACAGAAATAATTAAATATCTGTGTATTCCGGAAATTGGGAAGGAAATTAAATGTTTAAATAAACATTAATATTAAATAATGTTATAATGTGGTTATACGAGTAGTAAAAATAATTATGGGGAACTACCCGGATAATAATGCCTTACTGCGATATTTTATTACATGTATTTAATGTACATGGATTATATGATGTGAGTATAAAATTTATCTTTAAATTCCTAATATGGTAACAATTGCACCTTAATATTACATTATGGGAATTAAAAGAACCAAACCAAGCCTTACATAACCAAATGTTGAGATATTTGCTCTTGTCCCAAATTGAGTGTCACAAGGTACATGAATAGTAACATGAAGCTAAAACACGTATTTTCCAAAAGGCTATGGAATAGGTGATGATTGCAAAGCCAGTGGCTGGTGGTGGGTTGTTAAACTACTCTTGATTAACCAATGTATCCTTCCATTACACCATGAACCCAACCTTAGTGTAATGCCAATGTCTAGTCCATGCTTCTTCTATAAATATGAGCTTAGATTCAGATTTTGTGTTTCTAAGAAGTTGTTTGATAATCTAATTGGAGAGTATAAGTTACTGAGCTACTATAAAAGCATACTCAAAGTGTAGGAAGTCCAATTCAAGCTCAAGAAGGTATAAATTCTAACTATGTTCTTGAAATGGGTCTAGTTTAGTTCTTGAAATTTCTTGAATTTATATGTCAATAGATAGGAATTAACCGGTTATAATGTATTTAAGAAGTTTACTAACATGTATGAACTTTTTAATGATGGGTTGAATCATGTTTGAATCAAGGGAAATGAAGTTGGGTAACACTCTTCAAAACAAAGTCTACTTATCGCTTTTCGACTTAGGCGTGGTGTAGTGTAGTTAGCCCTATTTGTACTAGCAGTGCAAAGTAGGTTGCCAACTGTACCTCGAACCGATTCTTTGAATTCTGTTATGCTAGGTGGTTGCTAATTTGGTTTTATGACTTATGTATACTTGCAAAAGAGGTATAACTTGTGTTATAAAGTTTCCTTATGAGTTAGGAAGTGTCCAACATAAATTAGTAGAAGATCTTTAACAAGAACTTCTTTTTTTGAAAATAAACTTTATTAAATCCATGTTATGTAGATTTTGAACTTAGCGGTTTATACACATGACTGATTTTACACATAAATGAGCATGCTATAGTGTACATAGTTCCTTTGTTCATAATCAAACTCGTTAGAACTTGTGTGAAAGAAGTTTTTAAGAAAACTTGGTATAAATGAACTAAGGTGCATAAGTGCTACTTGCTATACATTCTGATCTTGCGAGCATGTTAACATGACTTGACTACATATGAATAGAGACTTAAAGTTGTCTTGTATGTGTTGAAGGGCATTGTTCAAGTTTAAAGTGGTTTCAAAATCAAACGTGAACATATTTTCAAAATCTAGTTGCATCACATGGATATCTAGATTCTAAAGGATTAATATGTTATGTTATCTCTATAATATCCCTAGATATGATTTATATGTATTGAACATGATGATAACTAAACCAAAAATGAGTTTAAAGCATGATTTAAAGTGTTAAACAATGATAATGGTGAATAAGCAATATGAATACTATAAACATGGGTATTGATAGATTGTGTAATGTGGACATATAGCCAAGTTATAAGATATGGTAACCATTTGATCTTGTTATGCTTTAGTATAATGTAAGTTGTAAGTTCAAACTTGTTCAAGTGAACTCAAGAATGGTCATATGATTATCTGAGAACCTCTGACATGTATATATGATAGAGTATTAGTACATAAGTGTATAATAATTGGACAGAAACAGGAAGTGCAAAGCTCAACCTTATTCTGGCCAGGGGACAGTGTATTTGCACCGTCCCTAAGCCTAGACAGGGCACAGTTGCGCCATCCTGCAGTCAAGAATAGTTTCTATTTTTGATCTGACGTTCCAAGTATGCTTATATGATTACTTTAATTTGTAATATATAACCAATATGCTATGTGATGTGTTAAGAAGCATGTTATGAGATAGAGATAAATGTTAATCATGACTTTCAAATGTTAAGTCCCAAAAGATTGTTTAAATGATATAAAGCAATGATACATTGTTTGAATTTGTGATGTCTTACAAACTGATTTGTGCTATGAAAATATAGGATAAGTGATGTGTATGGCGTTACAACTAAGTTAGATGTTTATGTGTGATTTGAACTTACCTATATGAGTTAATATAATTAATGGGAATCCTATACATATAATACACTGTAATAGAATTCAGAAGTGTTGGTTAAATTACATGGATAGAGTACGCTTAAGGCAAGTATCTGAACTATTCTTTTCATTATGTAAGTATCTGAACTATTCTTTTCATTGTGAAACTATCTGAACTATTCTTTTCATTGTGTAAGTATCTGAACTATTCTTTTCATTATGCAAGTATCCTAAACCCTTGCATTACTTTATTCAACGGATATCATAAGCAAGTATCTAAACCTTATCTCTTTGAATGCAAGTGATCCTACTTATTTGTTCAATTGAACAAGTATGTTTAAACTCTTGAGAAAACTATTATTCATGTTAAACTTGGTATTGTTCTTGAATATTGTGAAAGGATCTATGCCATTTATTCGGCTAGACTATATGCATGTTTATAAAACTGTCCAAACCAATTGACTGGTACGGAAATCTTAAAAATTGAGTTGAACAACCCTTATGGTAAGGGGAGTGTATGTTGTTGGAAACCCCAACACATGAGTGGATATTACTGTGGTGTTATGCATAAAATAGAGTATTGTAGATTGATCATCTATAGTACATGATTCTTTTGGGTTATCAGTTTAATATTGGTAATTCTAGTAGATGTTCAATAGTCCTTAGTGACTGCTCAATATAAATTATTTTATCCAGTTGGATACGTTGATAACCTTTAAATTCATATATATCTGTTAATCTATATTGAATTATCATTTCATATCCCAAAGATTTGATTTGAGAATTGTTGATACTCATTGTTCATCATATTGTTCTAAGACTCTAAGACTATACCTTGATATATATAACTCGTGATTTACTACTCATCACCCTTCTTGTATATTACTTGCTGGGCAATTTATGCTCATTCTTGATTATTTAAACCCTTTCAGTTAAGGCGGAACATGGAATTGTCTCTGGGAAAGACAAGGGCAAGGGCAAGGGAAAGGCTACCGACTAGCTTGTTCCTTTATGAATTAAAATTATTATGTTATATTAAGACTGTTTTCAGACTATGTTTAAGCTTAAGTAGGATTATGTAATAAGTATTTATTTGGTATTATTATATAATCTATTAAGTACTATAGGTTGTGAGACTTGGGGGAATAATTATAATAAAATATTGTATATTATTCTAAATTAGATCTTCAGCTGTGAATGTGTGATTTTAGTTATTATTGTATTACCATGAGCACGTGATGAACCAAATTTGAGTGACCAAGTGGTAGCCCGAAATTGGGGGCGTCACAGGTATGACCAAATTTGAGTGACCAAATTTGTAGTTATAAACCTTAGGAGCGAGTGTCCTTAGATTATAACTCAGGAGAACTTAGAAGTTAGGAAGGAGATAAAACTCATGTTGAGTTTTCCTTAAGAGACTTAGTGCGTTATGAAATGTAACTTTATTCTATACAATGAACTTATGTTTATTTAACATTCTGATGGAGTCGTTGTTTGTTTGTCTTATGTTTGTGATTGTAGGATGACCGACATGGGAGGACCTAGCTGAGTATTAGAGGAAGAGCCGCGTGATATTTACGTGGCATTTGAGACACCCTTGATAGCAGAGCCTATATCAGTAGTGGCCCCTATTGATGACGATGACGATGAGGAGGAGGTGGAGTCTGATCCGAAAGAGGAGCCTATAGAGGAGGAGCCCGAGCCTATGGAGGACTCCGACGAGGCTACTTTTGAGGATCGAATGTTAGGGGAGTATGAGGAGTAGATTTTAGAGTTAGGGTGTAGAGTGGAGGGGCTGGAGGCTGAGGCTAGAGAGAGGGAATCTGAGTTCCGGCAGTGATGAGGACCATCAGAGGAAATTAGTAATGTAGAAAATGTAGGTTGAAATTGCTCATCGTAAGGATGCAGGGATCCAGAGCAAAAAGAATATCAGAGCACCGTGGAGCGTGGGATGTTAGAATGAGTCTAGAGTGTGACGCCCCCAAAATAGGTATACATCACCCATCTTGAGTCGCCAAATACATGGTACAAAATTCAAATATAACTTAATAATACAACTGTCGTGTAAAATACGAAAAACACGTAAACTGAGAGTTTAATAAGAATATTGTCATCTAGACAATATCCATACTCAAAAGAGTCTTCTTTACATTTATTTTCACACTATTTAATAGAATAGTGAGGACTACTAATACTATCATCTGGACCGTCACTCCGTTCCCCGACTAGTCCTGGCTACGTTCTCATTTCCTGAAGAGAACAGTGAAAGAAAAGGTGAGCTCAACTAGCCCAGTAAGAAATATTATTACTAAGATAATGCAGAATAAATTATCATTAGCCTTCAACAATGTTAAACTGATAAAATATAACAAACATCAAGTTTAACTTCAACAGAACAAGCAATCCATTAAAAGAGTCAAGTAGAGAATAAAATCTACTATCTTTTATGATTTAAAAGGTTTTTCATTACTTTTATCATTGAGACTCGACTTAATAAATAATCCACATCATCCCTGCACTACGGCCAAGGATATTCATTAGTATCACAACCACAAATTATCCATGCACTACGACCAAGGATATTCGTGTATTCATCAATGGTCATGATCATGCCAACAACTGTCCATCAATGCACTACGGGCTAATGAGGACTTATTTCCCCATCATTTGTAACATTATGGTCATGATTACACTAAATAATCCCTGGTCATAATCATACCAAGTCCATCTATGCACTACAGGCCACAGATGACTTTCAACATAATATAAACACGAGGATGATGACAATGATATAAGAATTAAATAATAAAAGTTCAAGAATTAATTTATCCAGGAACTAATAACGTCCAAATTGTCAACATGATAATTCTTTGTAGTGTAAAACCCAAGAATGCTCAGGAGAATATTTCCATGAAAAGATACTGGATGAAGTGCAAACTCGTTGAAATACCTTGTGTGGCACCATGATGAGAAATAGTAGTGTTTATATTAATTAATGAAAGAATTGTTAAGGCAAACAATTAATTGATAGTTATTAGAGAATATTAATTAATTGCATATAAGGAAATACACTCTTAAACTATTAACATCACCAATATGACAGTTAAATTATGTTGTGTAAAAAGATTGTGGAGTATGATGTTGAAACTGGCTTGAAGCTAAGCTAGTTTACAACGCTGAGGTATGTGGCATACCAAGCCCTCCCAAAGAAGATAAATCAAGTGATCTCGGCTAGTGGTCAGTTGGAGAAAATTAATTTTCTTCTATAGCAATGAAATTGGACACTTATGTATTATGTGTGACATTAATAAAAACCATACGATAGGAGTATATTATAGTGAAATGAGGTAACTAGTAGCACAATGAAATCATATGTAGTGGTGATACAGAAATAATTAAATATATGTGTATTCTGGAAACTGGGAAGGAAATTAAATGTTTAAATATACATTAATATTAAATAATGTTATAATGTGGTTATACGAGTAGTAAAACTAATTATGGGGAACTACCCGGACAATAATGCCTAACTGCGATATTTTATTACATGTATTTAATGTGCATGGATTATATGATGTGAGTATAAAATTTATCTTTAAATTCCTAATATGGTAACAATTTTACCTTAATATTACATTATGGGAATTAAAAGAACCACTGCAAAAAATGGGGCTTCAGCAATAACCAATTTTCGTTGCTAAAGGTGTCAAATTTCATTGCTAAAGGGTTTTGGCAACGACTTTACTGTCGTTGCATTTTTCGTTGCGCAATGAGCGTTGCTAATTGTTCCGTAATGAACATATTTTTTTTGTTGCCAAAACTAATACATTTTGCAACGAAATTTGGCTTTTGTACAAAGACATCGATCCATTAGCAACAAAATATATTGTTGCAGAATAATTAATTTTTTGTTGCTAAAAACTCCATTTCGTTGCAAAAGCCTGCTAATTGGCAACGAAATGAACTCTTTTTTTTTTGCAACGACCATGCATTTTCATTGCAATTGACACCATTTTGCAACAACATTTTTCGTTACAGCAAATTATGAAAACTGTTACCTAAGTTGGCTTTCGTTGCGGAATGTAAACTTTTTAGCAACAATTTTCGTTGCTGATTATATTATTTTTGCAACGACATTATGCTGAATCAACAACGAAAATGTTTGTTGCTAGTTATTTTTCAATAGCAACGAAAGTCGTCGATTAGCAATAACATTACATGTTGTCGTTTCTTTATATGTACAATAAAAGTTGATATAATTTGCAACGATAAAAAATGTTGCCTTTTATTTTAGTATTAGCAACAATATCCTCTCCGTTGTTGTGACGCCCCCAAAATTAGGTATACGTCACCCATCTTGGGTCATCACTTACATGGTACATAATTTAAATACAACTTACTAATATAACTGTCGTGTACAATACGACATAAACTGTGAGTTTGAATACAAGTATTGTCTACTAGATATTATACAAACTCAAAAGGAGTCCTCATTACAATTATTATCACACTATTTCACAAAATAGTGAGGACTACTAATGCTATCCTCCGGACCATTACTCTGGTTCTCAGACTCGTCCCAAATTTATATTCTCATTTCAAGAGAACAAAGTGAAAGAAAGGAGAGCTCAACTAGCCAGAAGAAGAAATATTATAACTAAGATAAAGTAGAATAAATTATCAATAGTCTTCAACAATGTTAAACCGATAAAATACAATAGACAACAGGTTTAATCATAATGAAATATGCAATCCATTAAAAGAGTCAAGTAGAAAATAAAGTCTACTATCTTTTAGGGTTTAAAAGGTTTTCATCAATTTTATCACTAAGACTCGGTTTAATGAATAAACCACAATATCTAATCATCCCCTGTACCACGGCCAAGGATTTTCATCAAATTATCAATGGTCATGACTATCTAGAATCACCCCCTCGGTCATAATCATACCAAAAACTATCCATCATCGCATTACAGGAGCCACCGAGGACTTTTGTCACATCATTTATATCAAGCCATGATTATACCGAATGAACCACGGTTATAATCATACTAAGTTCATCTATGCACGTAAGCCAAAGATAACTTTCAACATAATATAAACATGAGGATGATGACAATGATATAAGAATTCAATAAAACAAGTTCAAGAATTAATTTATCTAGGAATTATTAACGTCCAAATTGTCAACAAGATAATTGCTTTTGTAGAGTAAAATTCAAGAATGATCGGAAGAATATTTCCATGAAAAGATTTGGATGAAACGCAAATATCAAAGATATTCTACTAATTTCATGGAGTATAGAAGTCAAAGTTTTAACCAACCTGGGTATAATAAAGAATGGAATAACAAAAGAAATCACCATGCATGCGGTACTTGCATATATAAAAGTTATTCCAATGTAATAATAATAACGGAACCAGTCGGTGAAATTACACAAGCAGGATGATCCGTGCAGAATAATAAATGCTGAATAATAAACAATGGAACTGTGTAAAGGTGTAAAACACACGACAGGATATTCCAACTAAATAATAAATGCGGAATAATAAACAATGGAAACTGTGTCCCAGTACAGGATATTCCAATGTAATAATAAAGAATGGAATAATGAAGAAGATCACCAAGTATAGGGGATTCCACGATACAAAAGTTATTCCAATGTAATAAATAAGAATGGAATAATATAAGGATTTCACCAAGTATAGGGTATGCCGCGTATATACAAAGTTATGTATAGGGTATGCCACTTTTACAAAGTTATTCCAAATGTAATAATAATGAATGGAATAACAAAAGTTCTCTTCATGAATAAGAAAGAATAACACCTTACGGTACAACAAACAATAATATCCCTTACCTTAGAAGAACCGAATATTGGAAAAGTGAAGTAGTAGAATACTTTTCTTCTTTCTCTCTATAGTTTTCTCTCTAGAGTTCAAGTTGAATTCGTAAGAAATAATGAAGGAATGAGCTTTCTATTTATAGAAAAACCGAGGGTGGCTCTTGGTCTTTAACGAAGGGTCAAAATGACTCTTGGTAATATTGAAGAGACAACTACTATTTCATGAAGGGGTAATTAACCCTGGAACAGAAGAGGCAATTAACTCTTGGTAATATTGAAGGACAACTACTATTTACGAAGGGGTAATTACTATGTGACGAAGGTAATTACTATCGACGAAGGTAATTACTATTGAAGAAGGTAATTACTATTCACAAAGGTAATTACTATCGACGAAGGTAATTACTATTGAAGAAGGTAATTACTATTCACAAAGGTAATTACTATGGCGAAGGTAAATACTATCGACGAAGGTAACTACTATTCACAAAGGTAATTACTATCGACGAAGAGACTCTTAGATGATGACATATAAGCCCCATAAAATAATCAAACTTACCACAAACGCCTCATAATGAGACTCTTTATATACATCAAGGATTGAATAAATATTACCACAAATCATTTTATTTTTAATCAACACATTTTTAATCTTTCAACAATTATTAATCATTTATAACTTGTCGTCTCAATTAATAATATAACATATTATATGATGATGATCTTTGTGACAATAATTGAATCAATAATATAAGAGATATGATGCAAAGAATTATCGTAGTAATAATTGAGTATAGCTAAGTGACTTCTCACGTAAGCATCAATAATCAATACCGTAGGCTACTATGCAACCACGCCAGACATCGTACTTTTACCACCGTGTAGTTCAACGCGGTTTGACCAGTAACACCTCTGCCGTTATTTTTATAAAAAATAATTTTGTCGCTTTTCTAACTACGACAATACTTCCGCCAGGGGTCCACTAATGATTGAGTCGTCGTCACGAATATTCCCCGACAAAAAGAATATTCCCCGACCAAACGAATATTATATAACAACTTGCATACTTTGCAAAATTTTCAAATACTACCCCCAACTATAACATTATCTCAAATCCACACCTTAATAATTAAAAAAAAATATTTTGAGAAATTTAAATCTTTATTTATAAAATCTGGGGTCTCACAATCTCCCCTCCTTATGGAATTTCGCCCTCGAAATTAGGGTACGTACCTGGTATGATAAAGAGGTGAGGATACCTTGAATACCTTTATCGTTAAAAAAATATTAAATTCATCTTTGCAATCCGGCCAAAGATATTCATTAACAATTCATCTTTGCACACACAGCCAAAGATATATAAGCGTAAAACCAATAATACCGAGACTCAAATTTTAATAGTATCACAACCACGAATTATCCATGCACTCATCGCCAAGGATATTCGTGTTTTCAATTACTACCATGATTATACCGAATAATCCTCGGTCATAATCATACCAAGTCCATCAATGCACTACTACCAAAGATGACTTTTACCACATCCATGAATTAATATTTCATCATTTGAGACTCAACCAATAATTAATCCACATCATCGAATCATCCCCGCACTACACAGCCAAGGATATTATTTAGTATCACGACCACAAATTATCCATGCACCACGTGCAAAGATAATCGTGTATTCATTAGTATCACGACCACAATTATCCATGCACTTACGTACAAAGATAATCGTGTATTCATTAGTATCACGACCACAAATTATCCATGCACTACTACCAAAGATAATCGTGTATTCATTAGTATCACGACCACAAATTATCCATGCACTACTACCAAAGATAATCGTGTTTTCAATTACGGTTATGATTATACCGAACAATCCTCGGTCATAATCATACCAAGTCCATCTATGCACTACTTTCTGTGCAAATGATGACTTTCAACATAATATAAGCATGAGGATAATGATATAAAGAATCAATCAAATGAGATAAAGGATAAATATTAAATATTTATAATATAATTTATTCAGATTCAAGAATATCCCCATGTTATCAATCACTTAATAATCTCATAATCTAATATCATTAATATTATAACAATATTTTAATCACTTCTTAAATTTATAAATAATTTATTTCAATTGTTTACGCTTTACCATATAATGCATTTAATCATTCAAAATACCATACTCATAAGATATCATCACCAATGATCAAATCCTCATCAAAAAATTATATATATACTCTATATAGGATTCTCTCAGCCATAAAATCCTATTTTCCAATTTTGTTACTTCACATAACATATTTAACTCATATGTTCAGTAATTAAACTATTTTCATGAAAAATACCAAATCAGTCCAAAAATATTTCTTTTTCGGGATTTAGCATAATATAGTCCCATAATGAAAATATATTTTTCTCGGAATTTTTAAAATTCATTTACTATTTTTCAAAAATTAATTTCTAATTGATTCCTTAAGAAATTTGTTACCTCAAGTTTAACTCTAGAAATTCTCAAATCTTGGCAGGACCTTACACATGTTAATGTGAGCCTCCAGTTTAAATTTCATGGTCATCGAAGTTATAGAACTCCAGTTATAGCATTTTTCGTCAAAAAATTCTAAATATTGAAATGGTCATAACTTGTTCATTTTAAGTCAGAATGAGCTCATTTTTGGACAAGAGGTACTTTATAACATATATTTTCATGTCCCAAAAGGCCAGAATTTTTCACATAAATTTAGTGGCCGAAACAGCCCTTACGAAAATGTGGCGTGAGCTTTTTGGACATTTTCAAGTTTTGACTCCTTTGCTAAAATCAGTCCACACGAAAATCTACAACACCTTTTCATTGATTCCACTTGGATTAGTTAGGTAACTCATAGATCTAACTTTAGGACTTAACCACACTCAAAAATTCAAAATATAATAGGAGATTTGGTCAATTGAATTTTATGTTACGCTTTTTCACCAAAATCGTTTTTAACTCCTTGTGATTTTTAAGAAACTTTCATGTTTTCACATACTAACCAACATAACTCATCATAACACTTACTAATACCACGTATACCCATGATTTTCATTAGTCCAATGCTTTTATTATGACTTTCATCATAAACCACGTAAACTATTCATTTTAGTTGAATAAATATTTGAGGGTTTAAGAAATGGGTTTTATCTTTGGGGTCAATCTGAAATTCGATTTCACGCCTAAGTAGGCTAAGAAGTCTTCAAGAATACGCCAGAAATTTATTAATAATAGAAATATCATTCAAAGCTCGTGACTCTCATCCAAGACATGGATAGTACGTCACATTGATATCAACCTGTGACTTCTATCCTTAACCTAGATAGCACCTCACAATGATACCTATCAACTTGCCATCTTAATTCACGATGTCGCCTACAGTAAAGTCCGCTTCGATTGTATTCCACACAAGGAAGTCAACAACGAAAGGTTCGGGGCTCTTTACTTATGGCTTGGTATGACAATAATTGACTTTAGTAGTTTGGTTACTTGAATTCGCACAACAGGTTGGTTATGAATATAAAAGCTAACAACCTTACGAAAAGCATGATGAGTAGTTAACCAATTGATTCCTAAAATCACATCAAAGGCAAGTATTTTCAAAAAGATAATATCAACAGGTAACGTGAAATTGTTTATTTGAATCAAACAAGATTTAAAAAACAGTGGAGGTAACGAAGGCTCCTACTAACGAAGTTTCAACCAATAAGTCAAAGTCTAACTTCTCCGGAGTCAAATTTAAACGTTGAACGCAACTAGGTGAAATAAAAGAGTGGGTAGAACTGGTATCTAACACGGTATAGACTTCGCAAGAGCTTATGATTAACTTACCCGTGATAATTTTATTCAGGTTCCTCGTCACGAGAAAAAAAAACGCTCTCTTTTAAACTACCGGCTTTAGTTTGTGCGGGGACGACCTTGATTGCCTCCATCCTAGTTGAATTTGTCTTGATGAAACGATAAAATCGAGCTAAGTGACCTTCTCTTCCATAATTATAACATGCTTTGGATTGGCATGCGTATGATTCGGATCGATGTGTCCCTCTCCTCCGCATTTGAAGCATATGATAGGTGGTCTTTCTCCTTCCTTAACAACGGGTCTTTGAGTCGACGGCGTCTTTCCATCATTGTTGAATCTCCTTTTCTTGAAATGTCCATTCTTATTGCTTTGACCACGATTACCACCAAGTGGTTACCATATTTGGCCTGTTGATTCCCTCCACGCTTGTTGTCACCGCTTCGATGACTACTCTCACTGGTATTATAATTTTACCGGCTGCTCTCTTTTAATTGCGTTGACTCGTTATCGCGCTCCACTAACTGAGCCCTATTTACAACATCCGAATACAAACACGGTTTATGAGAAATAAGATGTCGACGTATCTCCGCTTCAAACCTCTTAAAACATTCGCACCATTCTCTCTTCATTATCCACCAAGTGGGACGAATCGTGATAACTTCGCAAATTTTGCCTCGATATTGCGACACGGTCATATTGTTTTGTTCCAACTTGATAAACTCCACCTCCTTCATGTGGCGAATACTTTCAGGAAAGTATTTATCGTTGAACAGCTCCTGGAACTTCTCCCAAGATATCTTGAAGATGACAAGAAGTTGAGTACGCTTTTACCGATTCCCACCAAGAATCGCCTCTCCGCACAAGCAACATAAAGGCATGAAAGGGAACCTTTGCTCCTTGGAGCATCCCAAGACATCAAATATCTTGGTAATCTGCTTTATCCATGCTTCCGCCAGAAGTGGTTTTGGCTCTCCCTTAAACTCCGGTGGTCCCGGCTCCTTGAATTGTTTAGCGGTGACCGCCCGAGAGTTTTCCGTGTTTCCACCTACGTTTTGGGATGTAAGTCGCTTTACTTTGATGTTGCATGAATTCTAAAACCTCTTAAACGCACTCGTCGTTAACACAATGATCGGGTGTTGTTGTTTATAGGAGGATTATCGCCATCCTGTTGCACATTGTGTCCGATTATTGATCCGTGGAGAATCAACAGTCTCCGCGTGCTCCATTGTTATTCTCAACATTCTCGGATGCCATTTTCAAACACCGCCACAAAATAAGGGTTAATTGACATGCAACATATTATCACTATACTCTAATGAGACCAATCAAATACCAAATAAACTTAGGTAGGTCATACTAGCGAAGGAATTCCCGCCTCCCTCCTAGTTCTTATCTCGCATCTTAGCCAGGATCATATCCCTAAGCTCGATATCAACCGTGGACGCCCCCAAAATTAGGTATATCGTCACCCATCTTGGGTCGCCACTTACATGGTAATGTAAATTAAATACAACTTACTAATATAAGCGTCATATGCATAATACGACATAAATCGTGAGTTTGAATACAAGTATTGTCTACTAGATATTATACAAACTCAAAAGGAGTCCTCATTACAATTATTATCACACTATTTCACACGAATAGTGAGGACTACTAATGCTATCCTCCGGACCATTACTCCGTTCCCCGACTCGTCCCGCCTATATTCTCATTTCTAAAGAGAACAAAGGTGAAAGAAAGGGTGAGCTCAACTAGTCCAAGAAGAAATATTATAACTAAGATAAAGCGAATAAATTATCAATAGTCTTCAACAATGTTAAACCGATAAAATACAATAGACAACCGGTTTTAGCTCATAATGAATATGCAATCCATTAAAAGAGTCAAGTAGAAAATAAAGTCTACTATCTTTTAGGATTTAAAAGGTTTTCATCATTTTTATCACTAAGACTCGGTTTAATGAATAAACCACAATATCTAATCATCCTCGTACTCACGGTCAAGGATTTTCATCAAATTATCAATGGTCATGACTATACCGAATCACCCCTGGTCATAATCATACCAAAAACTATCCATCATTGCATTACGGTGCCCATCGAGGACTTTTGTCACATCATTTATATCAAGCCATGATTATACCGAATGAACCTCGGTCATAATCATACTAAGTTCATCTATGCACGTAAGCCAAAGATAACTTTCAACATAATATAAACATGAGGATGATGACAATGATATAAGAATTCAATAAAACAAGTTCAAGAATTAATTTATCTAGGAATTATTAACGCCCAAATTGTCAACAAGATCTTTGTTTTGTAGAGTAAAATTCAAGAATGATCGGAAGAATATTTCCATGAAAGATCTTTGGATGAAACGCAAATATCAAAGATATTCTACTAATTTCATGGAGTATAGAAGTCAAAGTTTTAACCAACCTGGGTATAATAAAGAATGGAATAACAAAGAAATCACCATGCATGCGGTATTTGATGCATGAAAGTTATTCCAATGTAATAATAATAACGGAACCGGTCGTGAAATTCACAAAACAAGATGATCCAATGTAATAATAAATCTTTGAATAATAAACAATGGAACTGAAAGTAGTATGCATACAAGCCAATCATGTTTGATGATAAAGCATATACTTTGTAAACAATCTTATTCATTTATTAATAAAAAGTATTAATTTATTAAAGGCTTTTAATTATCTACATGATGCTTTGTTTTATAATATGTGATAAACCCATAGTTTTAAGCAATGCTTTTAGAATAATGATGATGATCATTCTAATGAGATCTAAATTCTTAGAAAGCTTAAAACTAAAATAGTTCCCAATCATTGGATTACTAAATTGGGGATTAGTGAATCCGGATAGATTGGTACATACGTCTTGCTTGCTCGTTGGATGAGGATGATTGATCTCATGATCATTTGTGTGGAGACACTAAAGCAAGTATGTAGGTGCTTATTAGAGAATAAGTTCACCGAACGTGGCTCGCTAAGGAATACCTAATGGAGTTTTATTTGCTGTCGATAGGAATTCTTGTAGTGATAGTAGTCTACAAGTAATCCTTGGACTTGAGATCATCATAGTATCTTGTGTATGATGAGTTATACTTTGACTTATTCCTTAAGACCCTTAGGGTATATCAAAGGGTATGCTTGGGTATAATAAGTTAGATGGAGATAATGTATGATCAATAAAGAATCTACCACTTCTAATAAAAGAAGAGAAATGTCCTATGTGATTCGATAAATGACAACCCCAAGAGTCCTTGGTTATGCGTAATGAAATTAGAAAGGAGTTTCTAATTTGCATTATTTGGAGTTGTGCATTTAAGGATCGAAATACATATAATTAAATAAAATAAGACTTGACAAGTAATTTCATGTCTTATATTTAATTGGGACATTGTATGGTGGAAGGATTGAATTATACGGTAACTATTTACTCAAAGGTTCTTTAATGATTAATGTTGAAATCTATATTATCCGGAAAGTCGTTGATCATTAGGAGGCTTATCCTATTGTAGAATAAATATTATTTAAATAAATTAATTGTTTAATTTATTTATTTAAATAAGATTAGAATTGTTTCTAATTGATTTATTCACAACCGGTTTAATATGGAGAACCTAAAGGGTCACACCATAAAAGGAAGAATAATTATTTAAGAAGTTAATGGCATAATCGTAATAATATGTTAAGTATATTTAATTTAATCTATGGTGATAGAATAAATTAAATAGCTTAATATTTATTATTTAATATTTTAGAAATATTAAATATAAATTAATAAGAGGAGTCTTATTAATATTATTATAATTATTATTATTTTAATTTCTAAAAGAGTTTAGGAATTAATTTAATATAAGTACTCTCATTTATTCCTAATTGGATTAGGAAGGAAAATTAGTTAAAGGAATTTTAATTAATTATCCCTAATAAGATTAGGGAGCTTAATTAATTAAAAGAATTTAATTAATTAAATAAAACCCAATTCCTTAATTGTTAAGGTGGGTTGCCCACATCTATAAATAAGAGGAGTCTTATTATGGGTGGGTATGGGTTGTTGATTTTTCAACATACGTAATAATTCCAAGTTGTTGGGAGTACACCTTTTCTATAGAGATAGAAAAACTAGGGTTTAGCCAACCACCCTTCTTCTTGAATTTTATTCTTCCTTGGTGGATCACCTCTAGAGGCCATACACTTGGGTGGCTAACGTTGATCAAAGGAAGGAACCAAACCCGGTGGATTCAAGTTGAACGCGAAAAGGATTGGAGGTGAACTCGTACCTGAGGAAGCTCGGATCTTCAAGGGTATGATTTTATTCTTTATCTTTTCGTTTAATTAATAATTGTGCATAAAAGGTGATCCGGGTTTATGGTTTGTAAATTTTTTAAACTCTGATTTTGCCACGCTTCCGCACTTTTTATGCAATTTGATTACGTTATGAATATTACAAACCTAACAGTGGCATCAGAGCCAAACCTTTATGCGAATTATTAATTGTTCAGATTTAATTTGTATATTGATATGTGTTTAGAACAATTTAGTTGGGCATAATTTTATTGTATAAAATTTAAAAAAAAAAAAAAAAAAAAAAAAAAAAAACGCTGAAAAAGCAAAAAAAAATAATAATAATAATTGGCAAAATGGCAACGTGCTTTCATGAATCAGAAACTGTGGAATTCATGATAGCAGGCCACTTAACAAATTTTTGAAGCCATGTACGAAAATTTCAAAACTTCTGCGCACGGTTTTCAAGGCAGCGTGGCAATCTCCTTTTTTTTTTTTTTTGCTAAACTCGGAACACTTTGTGAAAATCTGTTGGAAAGGGCCATGATCCAGTCAATTTTTTTTTGATTCAAGTTGCCGGTTTTTTTAAAGTTTAAGTGCAAAGTTACGGTTTTCAAGAAAATATTTGTGGGCATTATATATATATATATATATATATATATATATATATATATATTATTTTATTATATATATAATAAAATAACGGTTTTGTTTTATTATTATATATATATATATTCTTAATTATTATATAATTAAAATAAAAGTTTATTTTAATTTTAAAATAAAAGGTTTATTTTAATATTAAAATATAAAGTTTTATTTTAATTTTAAATAATTTTATAATTAAAATAAAAAAGTTTATTTTAATCTTAAAATAAAAGGTTTATTTTAATATTAAAATAAAAGATTTATTTTAATTTTAAAATTAGAATTTCATGCTAACTAATTAGAGTTGGAATTGGATTCCATGATAACTAATTGGAGTTGAAATTGGATTATATGTTTCCTTAAATAAAGGAGTTTATTTAAATATGAAATAAGATTTCATATTATTCAAAATAAAGGAGTTTATTTGTGAATAGGAAAGAAAATCCGTGTTTCCTTTAATATTTTTTTTTACATGGAATTGGATTCCATAATTAATTAAAATAAAAGAGTTTATTTTAATTAAAGATTTTTTTTTATTACATGGAATTGGATTCCATAATTAATTAAAATAAAGGAGTTTATTTTGATTAAAATTTTGATTAAAATAAAATAGTTTATTTTATTCAAAATTAGATAAATTAAAATAAAATAGTTTTATTTTGATTTAAATTTGGATTAAAATAAAGGAGTTTATTTTGATTCAAAATTAGATTTTATACTAACTAAATTTGCCCATTAAATGATATCAATATATATATTAAATGTTTATTATTCATGAGATGAATGTTATTTATTGATGCATATGGTGATGTGTATGATAATAAATGGGATTGATTATGGACTATTGACCAATATGATTGGATTTTATTTTAGTTGGATGCATGAATGTATGGGTTTTATTAAATGGGGTCTGCGTACCTCGTCTTCTCTAATTTTTCTTAATGTAAATTCTATCTCCCTCCTATGTACTTCCCTTATTTAGCGATCAAGGTTTCTATTTATTTTAAATAGTTTTGTAATAGGAATAGTTAGAATTAATTTTGAAAATTGGAGATCAAGGAGCAAAGGCGCTTGAAGACCCGTTTGTAATAGAGCAGGGTTTAAATGTAATAGTTATATTTAAATATTATTTCTTGCAACCCTAGGGTTTGACCTTTTGGTTCACTTGGTGGCTCTAGTGAACCAAACTAGAATAAAAGTCCATAATCAATCCAGGTAGAATATAGTATTCTATATGTGCATGCTTATACTATATATATTATATATTATGCAAACATGCTTCGCATGTTTATTAATACGATAGCGTATTTTTATATATATATATGCATGGCTAAACAAGATGAGACAAATTAATAACAAACCCTCAAATTTTTTATATTAAGTCCTAAGCGTTCAAAGATATTTGGAATATCGAACGTCGCCTTTCTAGCATGATAAAATTAATAGAGTATTAAATATTTAATATGAGTTTGTTGTGTCACCACAAGGCAAGTATTAAGTATTTAAGATGTTAATTTATCACATTTGATGCTTATAAAGAAAATTGAACAATATTGTTTTGTTGTGTCACCACAAGGATGATATTTTTCTTTTTGAATATATGGAGTGCTAGGTCGGACTTAACTTGGATAATTTTGATTCGGATGTGCCACCACTTGATCAAAATAATCTAAGAGGCAAAATACAAGGAGTCAGATAGTTGATGTAATTGGCAAAAGTTGTCTACCTATTTATTTATATATAGTTTGTTGTGTCACCACAAGGCTATATACATTTGAAATGGGATCCTTATTCTCACTAGCAAATCTTTAATTAGATTTTGCTTAGAACTATATAAGTGAGGTAATATAGTTTGAAGAAAATAGTGGGAGATACCAATTTAAAACAAGACCTAATTTATTTTGGTAATTAATAAAAGAATGTATGTTAAAATGTTATTAATTACAAATTCATTTACAAAATTTTACAATGTCTAAAATTACTATCAACTGCGAAGCATATAGATGATAAATTAACTGCACCAATTAAATGGATTGGTTAAGAAATTTGAGAATAGTTCTCATAGTTGAAAAAGCTATCTTATGTCCATATCGCCTATCCTACGCAATGGTTGCGAATAATGCCTCGAGGAAGAGATTGCTACTTTTAGAAAGTGGCAAGATGATGTGATTGGCTCAATGCATCATGCTCGCATCTATGAGTAACTTGAGCTTCAAATACAAAGATGATACTATGGATGCTTTCTACTATATTCCCCGCACATCAAGTAGTTGATGGTGAGGAAGGTAGGATGATAGATATCGAGATATCTAAGGAGCTCTTAGATCTAGAATGGCCAATGGCACTACAAAGATGCAGATACATGTCCTAATGATAATCAATTTGATTGATCAATTAGGATAATGAGTTTTGTCATGGATGGAGAGTTGAGCTAAGATTTGATCTTGCACTCACTCCGGACTCCTTTCACTGATTGTTGTGAATTTTTCATATGGACAAGCTAGATATATAAACCTCATTTGATTTGCTTAACATGTTGAAAAATGATGAGAGTCACTTTCCAACCAAGAAAGACCATGTCTTATTGGTAGGGGCCAAAGGATCTTCTAAAAAGAAGAACGATTCTAAGAAGGTAAATAGAAAGGCAAAAACAAAGGATAATAAGAACAAAACTGATATGGATAGCAAAGGAGTTTGCTTCCCACCGCAATAAGCACGGACCTTTGGAAAGAAAGCTGCAAGAAGCATCTTGCGAGGCTAACCAAAGAAGCTTAGTGAAGTTTTGATTCATAATACAATTTTGTTCATGATTAAAATAAATTTTCTTTAAGTCAAGGTTCTACTTGGGTATTGGATATCGACTTTGGTTATCATAAATATAGATTTATGAAGGGACCAAGCGAAGTAGAAAGCTAAACAAATATAAGTAGATCATATGTGGAAAATGAAGCAAAGGTTCTTTGCATTAGCTATAGAAACTTATAGTTTAGCAATCGCTTACACGGCAAATCTATTAAGTCGATAAGTTGTTATTGTATTCCAGTTCTTGTTAAAATATTATTTCCATTTTATTGTTGGACAATGAAATCTTTGGTATTATAATTAAGAACAATTGTTGTTCTATTTATAATAATAATGTTTTGTATAGAACTGGAAAATTACTTAATAAATTTAGTATACTTGACTTACATGAAAAATAATTTTGCATATTGAACAAATTAGTATAAGAAAAGGAGATGATCATTCAAAGAGTTGAATGTGTGTATTTGCTGAAATACAAGTGTGAATTATTTGAAAGGTTCAAAGAATTCAAAAGTGAAACAAATTGGCAAAGTATTAGGATTCTTTGATCGGATCAAGGAACAAATACTTGTGCAATAAGTTTCTAGATCATCTCAAATGGTTTTCTCATAATGGACGCCTTCTGATACACAATAATTGATTGATGTATCTAAAAGGAAAAATCATACCTTGTTGGACATGGTGTGGTCCATAATGATTCTATCGACATTCCAGTATCCCTCTATGATCATGTCCTAGAAATGGCTGCATATCTACGAAAAGGTAACCTCAAAATCCAAATTTCAAGACTCCATAAAAGTTATGGATGGGAGGATTCCTAATCTTAAGTATGTTAAGATAAAGGGGTTGTCCAACTTATGTGAAAGCGGTTTCAAGGATAAGCTTGGGACAAGATTTGACATGTATCTGATTTGTGGGACATCCTAAAGTAAGTTTAGGGTATATGTTCTATAATTCTACTTAGCAAAAGGTGTTTGTTACGAAAACGGCGCCTTCCAAGATAAAGGTGTTTATCATTGAAGGGGCTAGTGGGAGGATAATAGATCTTGAAAAGTTCAAGAACCACAAAACACTATAAATCAAATAAGAGGAACTATAGATATACCTATTGTACCACGGTAGAATCGTAAATGCGGAATAGTATCACAGAAGATACCTAGGAGGTATGAATTCATCATAGATGATGATGATGAGGTACACATCATAGAAGATGATGTTCCGATTACATCTGATGAGGTAAGTGTTGTGAGACACTCAGGAGAAATGGATTGAACCAAGTTTCTCAAATATGGAACATTCGTTTTGATGAGGCAATCAAAAGAGTTTGATTTTATCAAAAATAAGAATGAACCTAGTGTGTACAAAAGGGTCAGTGGGAGCATCGTGACATTCCTAGTACTATATGTTGATATACTACGGATAAGGAATGACATACTAATGCTACAATCAGTAATGATAAAGTTGTCTAAACATTCCTCCATGAATGATTTGGAAGAGTATCTTAATTGGGGATAAAATCTATATAGATAGATTTAAAAGGATGCTCAACTTAACCCAAGGAACTTATATTCATTTGATGCTAAAGTCGTTTAGCATGGCAAACTCCAAGAGATGTCTCATGTCGATGAGCTATGGAGTGAATCTCTCTTAATAGCCCCCACAGACTCCAAAGAAGAGAGGTCACATGAGTGACAATCATGTATGCAATGAAATGTACGAGACCTGATGTTGATCAGTCACATTCTGGAGAAGTTCACTATGAGTCAGTGAAAAACATCTTAAAATGCTTAAGCAAGCACTAAGGATGTGATCATATTCATGGTGGGTCTTAATTAAAACTAGAGGGCTTAATGAGACTCAAGTTTTCGAGATGCACTAAGACGACGAGAAAATCCACTTTAAGGTAAAGTGTTACCTTGAGCGGTGGTGCGATGAATTGGAAAGGTTCCAAACAAACAAAGAGTTCTTTGGTTTAGTGATAAAGACAAAGTATATAGCTATAAATGAAGCTGCAAGTTGATTGTTTGGATTAAAAGTTCATTACAGAACTAGGAATAGTTCCTAAGTCTCATCTTGGATCTAAACATGTGTTGTGGCACTTTCATTTGATTATTAGAATCATTGAAAGATGGGAAATCACTATAGAGATAGTGGATTCTCAAAGAACAACATTACATATCCATTAACTAAAGCTTATCCAACAGCAGGATAATCGTCACTTAGAGAAGAAGAGTATGAGATACCATGACGATTGGCTTTAGTGCAAGTGGGAGATTGAAAGTAGTATGCATACAAGCCAATCATGTTTGATGATAAAGCATATACTTTGTAAACAATCTTATTCATTTATTAATAAAAAGTATTAATTTATTAAAGGCTTTTAATTATCTACATGATCTTTGTTTTATAATATGTGATAAACCCATAGTTTTAAGCAATGCTTTTAGAATAATGATGATGATCATTCTAATGAGATCTAAATTCTTAGAAAGCTTAAAACTAAAATAGTTCCCAATCATTGGATTACTAAATTGGGGATTAGTGAATCCGGATAGATTGAGTACATACGCTTGCTTGCTCATTGGATGAGGATGATTGATCTCATGATCATTTTGTGTGGAGACACTAAAGCAAGTATGTAGGTGCTTATTAGAGAATAAGTTCACTTTGAGCATTGGCTCGCTAAGGAATACCTAATGGAGTTTTATTTGCTGTCGATAGGAATTCTTGTAGTGATGATAGTAGTCAAGTAATCCTTGGACTTGAGATCATCATAGTATCTTGTGTATGATGAGTTATACTTTAACTTATTCCTTAAGACCTTTAGGGTATATCAAAGGGTATGCTTGGGTATAATAAGTTATACATGGAGATAATGTATGATCAATAAAGAATCTACCACTTCTAATAAAAGAAGAGAAATGTCCTATGTGATTCGATAAATGATAACCCAAAGAGTCCTTGGTTAAAGGCGAGAATGAAATTAGAAAGGAGTTTCTAATTTGCATTATTTGGAGTTGTGCATTTAAGGATCGAAATACATATAATTAAATAAAATAAGACTTGACAAGTAATTTCATGTCTTATATTTAATTGGGACATTGTATGGTGGAAGGATTGAATTGTCACGGTAACTATTTACTCAAAGGTTCTTTAATGATTAATGTTGAAATCTATATTATCCGGAAAGTCGTTGATCATTAGGGAGGCTTATCCTATTGTAGAATAAATATTATTTAAATAAATTAATTGTTTAATTTATTTATTTAAATAAGATTAGAATTGTTCTAATTGATTTATTCACAATAGGTTTAATATGGAGAACCTAAAGGGTCACACCATAAAAGGAAGAATAATTATTTAAGAAGTTAATGGCATAATCGTAATAATATGTTAAGTATATTTAATTTAATCTATGGTGATAGAATAAATTAAATAGCTTAATATTTATTATTTAATATTTTAGAAATATTAAATATAAATTAATAAGAGGAGTCTTATTAATATTATTATAATTATTATTATTTTAATTTCTAAAAGAGTTTAGGAATTAATTTAATATAAGTACTCTCATTTATTCCTAATTGGATTAGGAAGGAAAATTAGTTAAAGGAGTTTTAATTAATTATCCCTAATAAGATTAGGGGAGCTTAATTAATTAAAAGAATTTAATTAATTAAATAAAACCCAATTCCTTAATTGTTAAGGTGGGTTGCCCACATCTATAAATAAGAGGAGTCTTATTATGGGTGGGTATGGGTTGTTGATTTTTTCAACATACGTAATAATTCCAAGTTGTTGGGAGTACACCTTTTCTATAGAGATAGAAAAACTAGGGTTTAGCCAACCACCCTTCTTCTTGAATTTTATTCTTCCTTGGTGGATCACCTCAGAGGCCATACACTTGGGTGGCTAACGTTGATCAAAGGAAGGAACCAACCCGGTGGATTCAAGTTGAGCGAAAAGGATTGGAGGTGAACTCGTGCACGAGGAAGCTCGGATCTTCAAGGGTATGATTTTATTCTTTATCTTTTCGTTTAATTAATAATTGTGCATAAAGGGTGATCCGGGTTTATGGTTTGTAAATTTTTAAACTCGATTTTTGCGCGCTTAGCACTTTTTATGCAATTTGATTCGTTATGAATATTACAAACCTAATTGAGAACTGTGTCCGGTGTAAAACACATGATGCGAGGATATTCTAACGAGAATAATAAATGTGGAATAATAAACAATGGAACTGAGTCCGAGTGTAAAACACATGCATGACGAGGATATTCCAATGAATAATAAAGAATGGAATAATGAAGAAGATCACCAAGTATAGGGGATTCCATGTATACTGAGTTATTCAATGAATAAATAAGAATGGAATAATATAAGGATTTCACCAAGTATAGGGTATCGTTTGCATATCTGAGTTATGTATAGGGTATGCCACTTTTTACGAGTTATTCCAACAAAATAATAATGAATGGAATAATGTAAGTTCTCTTCATGAATAAGAAAGAATAACACCCTTTACTACACAACAAGTAATATCCCTTACCTTAGAAGAAGCTGAATATTGGAAAAGTGAAGTAGCGAGAATACTTTTCTTCTTTCTCTCTATAGTTTCTCTCTACAGAGTTTGGTGAATTCGTAAGAAATAATGAAGGAATAAGCTTTCTATTTATAGAAAAATTGAGGGTGGCTCTTGAGTCTTAACGAAGGGTCAAAATGACTCTTGGTAATATGAAGAGACAACTACTATTCTTGAAGGGGTAATTAACCCTTGGAACAATCAAGAGGCAATTAACTCTTGGTAATATTGAAGGGACAACTACTATTTACGAAGTGGTAATTACTATCGACGAAGATAATTACTATTGACGAAGGTAATTACTTATTCACAAAGGTAATTACTATCGATTGAAGGTAACTACTATTCACAAAGGTAATTACTATTGATTGAAGAGACTCTTAGATGATGACATATAGGCCCCCATAAAATAATCAAACTTACCACAAAGCGTCTCCCATGCAGACTCTTTATATACATCAAGGATTGAATAAATATTACCACAAATCATTTTATTTTAATCAACACATTTTTAATCTTTCAACAATTATTAATCATTTATAACTTGTCGTCTCAATTAATAATATAACATATTATCTGATGATAATCTTGACAATAATTGAATCAATAATATAAGAGATATGATCGCAAAGAATTATCGTAGCAATAATTGAGTATAGCTAAGTGACTTTTCACGTAAGCATCAATAATCAATACCGTGTGCTACTATGCAACCACGCCAGACATCGCATGTACTTTTACCACCGGGTAGTTCAACAGTTTTTGGCGGTAATACCTCTCTCGTAGTTATTTTTTTAAAAAATAATTTTGTCGTTTTTTAACTACGACAATACTTAGTTAATTAGGGTCCACTAATGATTGAAGTGCAGTACAAATATTCCCCGACAAAAGAATATTCCCAACCAAACTAATATTATATAACAACTTGCATACTTTGCAAAATTTTCAAATACTACCCCAACTATAACATTATCTCAAATCCACACCTTAATATTCAAAAAAAATATTTCGAGAAATTTAAATCTTTATTTATAAAATCTGGGGTCTCACAGTTGTTATTAGGTTAATTTTTCGTTGCCAAATATTATATTTTTAATTCCATTAGCAACGAAAATTTATTGCTAAATGTATAAAAAATTGTTGCTATATTAAAACTTGTTAAATGCTTTAGTAACGAATTATATTGTTGCCAAATCAAAATTTGACATTCTTTTTGTGTACTTGAGTGACTCAATGTCCCCATAACAAATAATGGCAAAAATACAAAAAATTAAAATATTATTAACTTAATAAAATCATCCACTACATAATCATTCATTGTCTTTACAATTAACCATCTAAAGCTACCATAGTTCTTCAATAAAAGTATATATCTACATATATAAAGAGAGTACACTTCATAATTTCGTCCCTTGTCTTCCGTAAACGTAGCACAAAAATTTGATACCCAGTATTATAAGGCAGGTCATAGAAGTAGTCTTCCTGCACATATTTAAAAGTAATAGCAAGTCAGGAAAATGAAGCAAATAGGTCATCAGAGGCACTTAGTGCCAAAATCAATACACAAAGACAACAATTGTGTTATTTTCTTACTAATCAAGGGACATGGAAGAAGGTAATACCCTTTTTATTGACTACCAAATTAATATCTAAATCAAATATCCTGAAGAAGACAAGCATGTGTTTCATGAACCTCCTCCTAGTGGGTATACATTGACACACGGATCAAGATAATAATTGGTGCTCATAAATAATGCTACAAGTGAACAGACATTTTACAGGCTTATAATGATGACAGTACAACTTGATTAATATGTTCGTGTGTGTAGCGAAAGTCAAAAACATACTTCAACATAACTTCAACAGCAGATACACATAATCTTAGCATTAAAAACAAAAACAAGAGACATCAGGCCTCAAAAAAAGCTGCCTTATGACTTAATTTGGCAAAGTGTTTTCTGAAACATTCTCATTTACATAATTAAAGCCATACCTGTTTAGTGGAAACAAGTGGGCATAGATCATCAAACTTGTCAAATTTGTTTGGAAAATTGGTGTCAAAATAGTCAAATATTGCATTCTTCAGTATCTCAAGAGGATGTTGATCCCTTCTGTGAAGTTGCATTCCAAGTTTTGAAAATATCAAATTCGAAACATTGTTTGTTGGGTCATCCCTCACCACATCTACAAATCCCAGCCAAAATAAATCAAACCAGTAGATAAATGCTTAAGTATAGTATCAGAACTACAATAGAAACAACACCCAAAAGAATATTGTCAAAAACAAGTATTCATAGTAGGAATCAAAGGATTGAAAGATTATATAAATATATGAATCTAACCAACTACCTCTATTCCAATCCATTTACCTTCTCACCTTCATCTTCCAACTCGTCTGACTTGTCATATTTATCTGCTCAGCCTTCTCCATCTAAATTAGAACCCACAGTTCCCTCTCCGTCTAAGAATAATTCCTTGGAAGAAAATGCATGTTTAAATTGTAAAGAAACTTCCCATTTACCAGGAGAGGCATTTTCTGCTAGCTATGCTTTTAGAAATACTTTTTTTCCATGTAGAGTAACTTCCCCATCCATTGCAAAGCGTAGAGGAAGTAATCCTCCCCCTCGAATGTTTTTACCTTCAGTTGATGATGCACCTCAAGTTCAGGCAAATCTGGTAAGGTCGTTGTCATTTTCTTTACCAGACTTGGAAGATGAAATGATGAGGGATGCTGAGTGCAACTAGTTTGAACAGGATGGTTTCATGAATATAGAAGAGCTGATGACAGAGGCCAATATCGCTGGCAGTGAGTTATTTCAGAGTGTGAGGCACGAGGAAGATGATAATGGCGTTTCTCATATTCCTTCAAGTGATATGGTTGATGATATTGTAGAAGCAACTAGCTCAATTCTTTATCTGTGGCCTTCTTTGAATGAAGTAAAGATGGATTGCTTTGACCTTGATTCTGGGTCTGTCTATTTTATTTTTGTGCTAGATGTGAAATTGGGCTTGAATATTCTCTATATATGGGTAGGGAGAGATGTTCCATCCGCTGAGAAAGTTTAGGGTATGATTTGCGGTGATGGTATGTGTGAGGATAGTCATATTCAATGGGATACTGTTGGCAATAACTTCCTCGTAGAAAAGGATTTGGCAACAAATTCCATTGTTCAGGTAATTGATCCACCTTAAAGTTATATTCTTGACTATTCCCAATATTTTGGCATGGATATATACAACTAGATGTATGTGGAGATCTCATCTTACCCAATCTTCATGATTTATCTACTTGGATTTTTTATAATGTGAAACTAACTCCATTAATCTGCAATCTGGAGAACATTAGTACCTAGAAAAATGATTTCCTGGATCACATTCTGTCATAGTATTTGCAGTCTTTATTAGTAAATTTTAAAGTCACCTTTAGAGAAAGCAAACGCGGAAAGGAGGGAGAAAATATAGGAGAAAAAAAGAATAAGCTGAGGGTGTTTATAATAGTGTATCTTTTGTGTAGGTAAAGATATAAAAGCACATTAATATGACTTATCAAAAATAGAAGTACACTAATATCATTATTACAAGTTCAGCGTGCCACATACATGAAACAAGTTAAGGTAAGAAATTTCATCTGATGGTCATTGCTGATTTCATCTCAACTAATGTACAAAAGACGGTCATTGCTTGTATCTCTTTTTTATTTTATAAGAAAACCATGAATCTGGAGAACATTAGGATTCTGGGAAAATGATTTTCCTGATCACACTAGTATCTGCATCCTATCATGATATTTGCATTCTTTAGTTCTACATTTTAGCAACACCTTTAAAGACAACAAAAGGCTGAAAGGAGAGGAAACAAAGAAAATAGGAATAACATGGAGGGTGTCTACAATAGTGTATGTTTGTGCAAGTAAAGACATAAAATCACATTAATATCAATTTTACATGTCTGATGTGCCAAGTATGTGTCTGTTGAACAGAACTTCAATAGCAGATACACATAACCTTAGCATTAAAAACAAAAACAAGAGACATCAGGCCTCAAAAAAAGCTACCTTATGACTTTATTAGGCAAAGTGTTTTCTGAAACATTCTCATTTACATAATTAAAGCCATACCTGTTTAGTGGAAACAAGTGGGCATAAATCATCAAACTTGTCAAATTTGTTTGGAAAATTGGTGTCAAAATAGTAAAATATTGCATTCTTCAGTATCCTAAGAGGATGTTGATCCCTTCTGTGAAGTTGCATTCCAAGTTTTGAAAATATCAAATCCAAAACATTGTTTATTGGGTCATCCCTCACCACATCTATAAATCCCAGCCAAAATAAATCAAACCAGTAGATAAATGCTTAAGTATGGTATCAGAACTACAATAGGAACAACACCCAAAAGAATATTGTCAAATACAAGTATTTATAGTAGCAATCAAAGGATTGAAAGATTATATAAATATATGAACCAGAGTTTACCTGATGGGTTTCACACACCAGTGTCAATATCTTCACAATTTCAGCCAGCTCATTTTAGCGACCTTCATTACAAATCTGGTTTATAAGCATGGTCTAATAAATAAGTTTCCAAAATCAAATAAAGATTAGTAGCACAAGTACAGATTAAAAAATATATATAGTAATATTAATATTGCATTTGCTTGCTTGTGTGTTTGGGTGATCCGAGATCTCTGAACTTCTCAAATTTACTGCCTGCAAGGAAACTGATATTACTAATAGGTTTTGTAGTGGTATGTTTAACAAAAACAAAAGCAAGTCAGACTATATGAATATAAAAGGCATCATTTTACTAAGAAGTATATATGCACACTTTGTGCATCCAGATATAATTGTTCCAAGTTAAACTATTTTTATTTCCATTGCCACTTGCCAGCTGAATCCCTGGAGAAGTTTTAAATAGATGTCAAGTATGAATGGTCATTTATACTAATTACATCAAATTGCTAATAGCAATTTCAGATTCTTGGACATCTACCTGTTAGCCCATATCTTGGGACTTTATTGATTGCACAGGATTTTAGTTTAACTACTTCCAAGTCCAATGGGAAAGGACAAATACTTCATGTGCTTCTTTTGTTAAAGTTTTGAAACCAAAATCTGTGATCATGTTATATAAACATGACAAAGATAATTTCTCATGAACATCTGTTTGCCAACTACGTACTTGCAGTTATTCACATATAAAATAAGTGATATCTTTTATCCCATCTTTCTATCATAAGTTGCAAATCATTTGACATCATAATCAAGGATCAATTTTCATAAATGAGAAAAGACATGTATATAAACCACAGTGAACACTACATTTATTAACATCTCCAAGAGTAGTCATATATCAAACCCAATCCTCTCTCCCAGTCTCCAAACAACCTTTGCCTATAACTCAAAATATCTAAAAGAAACAATTCCATTAATTATCCAATATTGGTGTCCGTAGGAAATTGGAAACCTTTTTGGCTGCTAACCCAATCCCCTCTCCTAGACACCCAGTCTACAGACAACCTTTTGTGGAGATATTGACACTGGTGTTTCCAGTTTCTCAGCCACCCACCGCCTGTTATGCCTAAGATTAAGTACATCAAAGGATATATGGTAAGTTCAGTAATGAAGTGAAACCTTAAACTTTTGAATAACAGATGTGGAAACAAAAAAAATGTGCATGGGTGTGTGTGAGAGAGAGAGATGGTTGTGATCAACAAATAGCAATTTTCCAGGGAGGACCATGTTATGACTTATGACACCAAAATTACCCACCAATGATGGAAATGAACAATGAATTAGAGAGGGAAAAAATAAGATGGCAGATGCAAGATGTATAGATTCTATTGCTTGTCAAGTAATCTAGATAACTATTCAAGAACATTCACAACACTTTAATAACTATTCCATTTGGTGGTCATTAACAGCATTAGTCATCTTAAAACTAGCATCAAGCTTGACAATTCTGTTACCAGATTGATTTCCAACAAGGGTCTTCACAACACTTTCTTCCAAGTCCCATGCCCTGCCTACAAACTCGGTTGTAAAGCCAGTGAAGATACCATTAGTGCCAGACAAGAAGAAATCAGTGAATGAACCAGCTTTGTGGCCTTTAGAAGTTTCCCCCAAGAAAAAAACTATAAGCTTAGTGTCCTCTTTGTTGTACCACCATGTTACAACACCAAATAGAAGGGCAATGGAACAAACATCAGTTCTGCGAATATTAAAATTAGAAACTAATTGGACTCTAGAATTACAGGTTAGAAAACAGGAACTCTTCTTAGTATATTTAAAAATAAGGAAAAAAATAACACTAGTTTGCTTGAATTTGAAATATTGACTAATAATGATAGATTACACAAAATACAACCAAACAAATTCATAAAAAATATCTGATGGTAAAAGAAAAAGCTACCAATAAAGTCGTATCTTTAGAGACTAATAGAGATCTTGAACATTGACCAATAATCCAATCAAAAATAATTCATGATCCAATTAAAAGACATTTAAACATAACCCAGAAATTTACATAAGTAGAATAATACAAATCTGTCATCATTTAAGAGATCAAGACATACCCACATTAATCATTAATAAACATGAAGTAAAATACTAAAATCAACCAACAATTGAAAATCAAAATCAAATCACATAACATAAATTAGGGAAAATTGAGGATTTATGTGAACATATACATTTATATAGTGATTTATACATTGAAGAACATAAGCGACCTTAAGAGAATCAGAATAGCGAGGGAGGGAAAAACCATCCTTTTCAAGAGAAAGTTTAGCAGCTCCAATATTTGCTTCACGTAACATAGGTTGTGACGCCCCCAAAATAGGTATACAACACTCATTCGGTAAAGTCAAATAATACGTAGATGCGAAAAGCAAACTACAACTTCAATAATACAATTGTCGTGCAAAATACGACAACACATACTATGAGTTTAAATATAAATATTGTCTTTTAGACAATATCCACACCCAAATAAGTCCTCATTACAATTATTCATACACTATTTTACAGAAATAGTGAGGACAGCTAAAACATCTTTCTAGAACCATCACTCCATACCCCGACTCGATCCTGCTATGTTCTCACCTCTTGGGAAGAAAAATCGAACAAAAAGGAAAAGGGTGAGCTCAACTAGCCCAATAAAGAATATTATGACTAAGATAATACACAACAAGTTATCATTAGTCTTCAACAGGGAAAAATCTGATAGAATATAATAGACAACAAGTTTTAGATCAATATTCTGCAGCAGAAACAGCAATCCATTAGAAGAGTCACGTAGAGAATGAATTTTATTGTCTTCTAAGATTTAAAAGTTCATCATCAATATTTTATCCCTATAACAACAATCAATATACATCTTTAATCAAATATCCATCTTTGCACTACAGGCCAAAGATATTCATTTGTATCACCAGTTGGTCATGTTCATCTCAACACCTGTTCATCTTTGCACTACGGGTCAATATACATCTTTAATCAAATATCCATCTTTGCACTATAGTGTCGTATTCGTGAATAGTGTCGTATACGTGAATAGTAACCCTGACACAAAAAGTTCCAAATTTGATTAAAACGTTCACCAATATTTCGGCATAATGATATTGAAGAAAATAATATCATTTAAGAAGAAAATAACATCTCTTACCTCAAAATAATCAGCATTTCCGATCGGAATATCGGATAGAAAGTCGAAGAAAACTCAGATCGACAAAGAACTCTCAAAGTTTCAAAATACTCACAAAAATACGCTCGATAATCTAGAGAAAGAAAACTTGTTTCTGGTGTGATTTTCAATTCTAACCTAAGCGTCTATTTATAGGAAAATGCTAGAACGCCATAGGAGACTAAAATAATAAAATATTATTATTTCTTTCTTTTTTCTCTACGCACACCTTTGGAAAAATCAAGCATGCCATCTTGGAAGAAAAAAATAGCAGCCCATATGTATTCAACACCAACCCA
Source organism: Panax quinquefolius (assembly GCA_020205615.1). Lineage (NCBI taxonomy): Eukaryota > Viridiplantae > Streptophyta > Magnoliopsida > Apiales > Araliaceae > Panax > Panax quinquefolius. Next base: position 82,505,124 of record CM035152.1, read on the forward strand.
AAAGTGGGTCCCACCCATAAATTAATAAAAATTATTTTATTTTCTGAAACTTCAATAATTCATAGAAAATAGCCTGTTTATCAGAAAAATACGAATTTTATATCCATTCTGCCTGAAATCGAATTCTCTACAACTTTTTAGCTTTGAGTTTTTCCAAATTCCAAGTAGAAAATATCCAAAATCAATAAACGGGTGATTTTTAATACCTTCATTTCGACAAAATACTGATAAAACACCTCAGCATTAATTCTTTCATTTATAACCACATAAATAAATCCATCATTTATATCTACATCAAATAAATATTTCCTTAGCATATAAATCAATAATTAATTATTCACAAATAATATTACAGAATTACAATTATGACAACGAGGTCGGTTCAGTGAAAGAAGAGGGCTTCCAATAAGGATTTCTACTTCTTGGCGTAGCAATTAGGTGACCAAACCTCTCCTCGATGTAACTTTCTAGACATTGTCAATAATGCTATCTAATAATATTATTCAAATAATATGAATGATTGATCTGATAATGGGAAATATTGTGCAGTGACAATTATTGAAACAATAATAATATAAAATATCAACGCAATAATTCTTTGGATCAATAAAATAAAATATTGAACAATACCATCGTAACAATTATTGAGTAGTGCCTTCTTACGTCTGAATCAATAATTCAACAATCTTCATGTAATACTGGTGTCTTTCTGTGCTTGCCCGTGCGACATCGTATTTTAACCACGGGTATTCCAACAAGTGTTAATTCGTGAATAACTACGCTGCGTTATTTATAAAAACTCATACTTTGTCGTTTTCTTCATCCGATAGTTATTACATTTATGAGCCCCACGAATGGGTGCTGCTGGTAATCGCATCTAATATTCCCCACCAAAAGAATATTCCCCAACAAAAATGAATATTTTATAACCACTTGCTTATTTTATAAAATTTGCACATTTCACCCATAACCAAAGCATTATATCAAATTAACACCTTATTAATTTAGAATAATGAATAGAGAAAATTCAATTTTATTTATAATAAGTTGGGGTCTTACATGGGTAACTCATCCGGGCACCATGCCAGGCAGATCAGTCGGTGCCTTGTAAATTAGGGCTTGAGCGATGTTACGGCAGATCTGCCAGTGCATACGTCGCTCAAAATCTTCTCCACTTCTTCCAAGTTTAGTAATCCTTCAGCTTCACCTTATCCTTCTTTGCTGGTATTATTATTGTTCAACGAACACAGTCCGCGATTAAACCCTAACTTCCATTGTTGAATTGCAGATGATGAAGAATAGTACGACAATGAAGAAGGGAGAAAAAAAGTCTGACTTCTTAGAGCCGCCCACATCACTTGAATGGTTAAATTTTTTTTTGGCTAAAAATCAAAAAGGCAATCACTCCACTTTAAAAAATATTTTTTAAAAAAATGAATTTTAAAAAAAAAATTATCTTAATTTTTTTTTACAAACGATTTTATTTTTTAAAAGAAATTTGAAAAAGATAAAAATGTGGTCCCATGCCAAACTAACCGGTATTGTAATTTTTTTAAAATTTTTTTATAAAGCAAATTTATATATAAAAAAGAGTAAGATGTAACATCACTTTAACTGACGTTGGAATCTATTTTTTTTTAAAAAAATTTGATCTCTTATTCTTGTTTACAAACATCAATATTTTTTAATGTGTATTCTCAATCATCGTCGTTGAAAATGAAGGAGTATATAAGACTTCAGCTATAAAAAAATAAAAATAAAAACTCTAACGCCAATTAAAGTGACGTTGCATCTTACTATTCTTTTTTATAAATTCATTTTTTTAAAATAAATAAATAAATAAAATAGGGATAAAATTGATATTACAATAATATGGGTCAAACTAACTTATTAAGAATGACTTATAAGTCATTTTAAATAACTTTATTCAATTTTAGTTCATAAAACATAATAAATTTTTCTTCATTTTTTATGTTTTTCTTTTAGAACCTGATAGTATTATAATTTAATTTTATAATATATTTGAAAAAAATGTAAAAAGAGAACTAGGAATAGCTAGGGGGGTATACCATTAAAATTCTTCTTTTTATGTTTTATTTTTGGACTTAAAAATATATTCATGATTTAAGTTACTCCCTGCATCTAAGAATAAAAGTTCTTATTATTTTATGTAATCTCAAGTTAAATATTTATTTATATTAAATAATCTATTTTTTACAATAATTTGTGCGTAATATCCTTAGTATTAAATGTCATATTTTTACTATTTATAAATATTTATATAATATCACTAGTCATGTATAGAAAAATATGCAATTAGATGAGAATTTAAATATAAATAATTTTATCATTTGACATTTTTTTTTAATTTTTTTTGCTTTTTTTTAAACAACTAAAAAAAAGTTTAATATTTTATGGAACTGAAATTTTTCCATAATAAAGTGTTTTGGGAATGATTTAGATACATATAACAAAACAGGTCTGTACAGCCTGTTTTGTTATATGTATCCAAATCACACCCAAAACACTCTATTATGTTAATATTCCAGTTTCATAAAATATTAATCTTTTTTTTAGTTGTTTTAAAAAAAACCAAAAAAAGAAAAAAAAATCGCATTTTAAGAAAAATACGGGAGTCCGGATAGGAACCGAACCCTATATATATATATATATATATATATAAATTTATCTCTAAATATTCATATAAATATTTATAAACAAATATTCATGTAAATTTATCTTTAAAATTTATAAATTTATAAATATTTCATCTTAAATTTACTTTAATGTTAAGATTTATTTAGTTAACTAATAAATTAGAATGGCTCAGTGGTAGCCTAATGGCCCAATAACCTATAGGTCTTAAGTTAGAAACCTAGCTGTGATATTTTTGCTTCTGATGTTATATTTTTTGTATATTAGATAAATTCTATTACCATATATATATATATATATATAAATCTTCACATTAAACTAAATATATATAAAGTAACTATTTTATTATTATTATTATTATTATTATTATTATTATTATTATTACTACTACTACTACTACTATTATTATTGTTATTGTTATTATTATTATTATTATTATTATTATTATTATTATTATTATTAGTAGTAGTAGTAGTAGTAGTAGTAGTAGTAGTAGTAGTAGTAGTAGTAGTATTTTTGTTATTATTATTATTAATACTATTATTATTATTATTACTGTTATTGTTATTATTATTATTATTATTATTATTATTTATTTATTTATTTTTATTATTATTATTATCTTAATTTAAGGTAACATTTTAATAGTCGTTGCAAAAAAGTTGTATACAATATGCAATGAAAATAAAAATTATTGCCAATGAATGTGGTCCATATTAGGTAACGAAATATAGCAACAAAAAAACTTTCGTTGCCCACGATGAGGATAAATCAAGTGGTTAGAAATTTTGCAACAAATTTTTAACGAATTTTGTTTTCAAATTTTGCAACTACTTATGAATTTCGTTGCAAAAAGTGAAAGCTTAGCACAATCTGCAACGAATGACAAGTTTCGTTGCTAAACATACACTTTTAGCAATGACTTATAAAGTCGTTGCCTGAAAAATCGTTGTTAAAGCCCCATTTGTAGAAACAAAAAAACTTTCGTTGTCCACGATGACGGGAAAGCAAGTGGCCAAAAATTTTGCAACGAATTTCCAACGAAATTTTTTCCCGCCAATGAATTAGCAACGAAATTTTGCAACGACTTATGAATTTTGTTGCAAAAAGTGAAAGCCTGACACAATCTGCAACGAATGACAAATTTCGTTGCTAAACATATACTTTTAGCAAAGACTTATAAAGTCGTTGCCCGAAAAGTCGTTGCTAAAGGCCCATTTTTTTGTAGTGAACCAAATCAAGCCTTCCATGACCAAATGCTGAGATATTTGCTCTTATCCCAAATTGAGTGTCATAAGTTACATGAACAGTAACATGAAGATAAAACACGTATTTTCCAAAAGGCTAGGGAATAGGTAATGATTGCTAAGCCAATGGCTGGTGGTGGGTTGTTAAACCACTCTTGATTAACCAATGTATCCTTCCATTACACCATGAACCCAACCTTAGTGTAATGTCAATATCTAGTTCATACTTCTTCTATAAATATGAGCTTAGCTTCAGATTTTGTGTTGCTAAGACACTACACCAAAATAGGGATGTAGCGAAGGAAATTTTGTGAAGGAATTTATTCCGTCACATGAGGAGGAGTTTAGCGAACGAACGGTGAAGGAAAAATATTTAGTGACAATATAGTGATTAGTGAAAGAAAAATCCTTCATAATTTTTATTTTTTTTCGTAAAATTGAGGTGATAGAAGGATATTTTTTGCGCAAATGTATAATGAAATATTGCGAGGAAAAAATATATTAATGAAGGAATTATTCCTCACTATATATTATTGTTCAGAAATTTTTTGCGAGAGATAAAATTATTCGCTGTTTTTTTCTAAATAATTTTTTAGAATTAATTTTGGTGAATATAAATTTTAATATAAATACATTAAATTTTTTTAGAGTAGTAAATTTACTTATAATAATTACACTTTTTAAGCAACTTATTATAATATTACTTATAAAAGATTTGTTTTTTTAAAAAAATGTTATTAACTTTTTTTTGTGGAACATATCAGTATTCTTATGTGCGTGTGGAACAGAGTTAGTCTTCAATGTTCTTCAGTTGGTGGGTTCGTGCGTGGTTCGGTTGGAGAGGAAAGAAGGAGATCAATTGGGTCTCTTCCTTAGCCAAAATTGGATGTTTCAACCAGATCATAGATGGGCTAGACTTAACCTGCCCTCAACCCACTCAATCCAAAATACCTCCTCCTCCGCCATGTATGAGAAGCCCTAACCTGAGAAACTGCCCTAATTTCCTTTTTCTCTAAGCCAATCGAGCCTGCATAATTGTTTGTTTGTTCACATTTAATTCATCGTCAAAGCCGCGGCCGAATTGCAACACGGTGCCTTCAGTTTTGAGGAAACAACAGGAGCATAAGGTCTTGAAATCGAATTTTTCCATGATTGTTTCGTGTTCATCTGATGTTTCATCAGATTCATCACACAGTCAGGCCTCGATAACGAAGATCAGTCGACAAAGCATGCCAATAAGGAGGAAATAATCTGCTCCCAAGCTTAAAAAGATTTTTGTTACTGATACTGGTACTGTAGAGGTGACCGGCTCAGCCGATGCTTCATTTGTGAAGAAAAGATGTGCTTGGGTCACTCCAAATACTGGTATACTCTAAATTAGAATAGTTGTTTTGATATGTTTGCAATTTTAGCTTTATGGAAAATTGGCAACTGAGCATGAGCATGAGAGTAATGGTTTTATAGTAGCAAATTTTTTTCTTATTTTTGGACACTTATGGGTAAAAAGCTGTAATGTGCACGAATAGAACATATAAATGCTAGCTTGACATACGTTGTGTTGAATTTGCAGCAAGAATACTAGCATTACTTATCCTGTTTTGCCCTGCCCATTGAATGAATGTTAGATCTCTTAATACTTTAACCAATTTAAATTACACTAGCAAGGGATATACTAGATGAATTTTCCCTTTATATTTATTAATATGATCCAGTCTTAAATTCAATTGATATGTGTATAGATGCAACCTTTATTATCCTTTAGTCATTTTCTTCTGAATGGTAGAAGAAATGTCAGAGCAGAACCTATGAATTACTCTTCCAATCAACTCAAGAAGAAAAGTGTAGATGCAAGCACACATACACGTCAAAGCTTTCAATATTTTTTGCTCCAGTGTTTTTGTCTGATAAACTATAATAGAGTTTAAAAAAATATATAGTTGTGTTCATACAAAAGGTAAACGTAGAATGTGATAACTAATGGGATAAACTGGACTTGTATTTATAGACTTTGAGCCAAAATATATATTTAAGATATTGTACCCCTCTAATCTTTTCTTTTTTGTTGTTATGCTCGTATGTTCTTTGATACACATTAAGAGTTTGATATACTCATGTTTTTCTCTTGTGTTATGTATTTCATTATTCCTTTGTGCTCGTCTTTTTCATTGTTCTATTCCTATGTGTTTTGCTTTATTTCTTGGACATTCACATGCCAGTAATGTGTCATATTTATTTGATGTGCAACTTCAAATGTATACAATATTGTTTATGTATGTTTACCAATCTGATGTCAAATCTATTTACTATTTCATTCCAGTAGAACTGATCTTTCTTAAAAATATGGGATTAGTTTATAAATGGAAGTTTTGAAGCCATTTAGTTAGGGTTTATTATTCGTCCAATAGGATGTCCTGAACTCATGATTTTGACAAAAAGTCATCATTTAACCCTACAAAATGTTAAGGCACTAGTAGCAATTACACTAAGTATTTACGTTGCTCTGAAGATTAATTTGGTTTTGATAGAGAAACGAATCCTATCGGTGCGAATTTCGCTTGACCTGGTTCCGTTATTTATTATTACATTGGAATATCACATACAATGCGTTACGCGTGACTGGTTTAGATTATTTATTATTCTATTGGAATAACCTATCTCATATGTATATCGCATACCGGTGATTTCTTTTGTTATTCCATTCTTTATTATACTCGGTTGGTTAAAGTTTTGACTTTTTTATACTCCATGAAATTAGTGGAATATCATTGATATTTGCGCTTCATCCGAAGACCTTTTCATGGAAATATTCTATCGAGCATTCTTGAATTTTACTCTACAAAAAGTATCGTGTTGACAATTTGGACATTATTAGTTCTGGATAAATTAATTCTTGAACTTGTTTTATTAAATTCTTATATTATTGTCATCATCCTCATGTTTATATTATGTTGAAAGTCATCTGGCGTGGCTGTAGTGCATAGATGGACTTGGTATGATTATGATGAGGATTAATCAAGTATAATTATGGTAGTAATGTTTCAAATGATGTGGTAAAAGTCCTCATTGGCACGTAGTGCATTGATGGATAGTTGTTGTCATGATCGTGACCATTGATGAATACACGAATGTCTTGGCGCGTAGTCGTGGATAATTTGTGGTTGTGATACTAATGAATATCCTTGGTGAAGTAAGTGGGGATGATGTGGATTATTTATTAAAATTTGAGTCCCAGCGATAAAAGTGATGAAAAACCTTTTAAATCATAAAAGATAGTAGAATTTATTCTCTACTTGACTCTTTTAATGGATTGCTTGTTCCGCTGTAGTTAAACTTGATGTTTGTTATATTGTATCAGTTTAACACTATTGAAGGCTAACGATAATTTATTCTGTATTATCTTAGTCATAATATTTCTTATTGGGCTAGTTGAGCTCACCCTTTTAACTTCATTGTTCTCTTCAAGAAATGAGAACGTAGCCGGGACTAGTCAGGGAATGGAGTGACGGTCCAGATGATAGTATTAGTAGTCCTCACTATTCTGTTAAAAAGTGTCATAATAAATGTATTGAGGACTCCTTTGAGTGTGGATATTGTCTAGATGACAATATTCTTATTAAAACTCTCAATTTATGTTTTGTCGTATTTTACACGACTGTTGTATAATTAGTTTGTATTTATATTCAGTACCTTGTATCTGACAACCCAAGATGGGTGATGTGTACCTATTTTGGGGGTGTCATAGTTGGTATCAAAGCTTAGGGATATGATCCCTGGCTAAGATGTTAGACAAGAACTATGAGGGGAGAGACGGGGAATTCCTTCACTAGTATGACCTACCTAAGTTTATTTGTTATTTAATTGGTCGGTCAGAGTATAGGGATAATATGTGATATGTTAATTAACTCTTGTTTTGTGATAATGTTTGATAATGGCATCTGAAAATTTTGAGATAAGTAATGGAGCAAAATAATATGACTGTATCGCAGTACGAGGTTAAGTTTGCGGAGTTGTCCCGGTTTGCATCCCATTTGGTCAATAATGAGGAGCAAATGACGTGAATATTTCTAAGAGGTTTGAAACCGATATACGTCAATACCTCATTTCTCACAAACTTTGTTTATATTTAGATGTTGTGAATAGGACTCAGTTATTGGAGCACGATAATGAGTCAGCACAATCAAAAGGTAACGACCAACAACACGATAATAATAATCGTCACGGTGGTGACCATCGGAACAATGATGACCATCGTGGGGGAAATTATCATACCAAGAATGGTAACCACTTCAGTGGTAATCATAGCCAAGATAATAGAAGTGGAAATTCTAAGAAGAGAAGGTCATTTAGCTAGATTTTGTAGTATAGTGAAGTCAAGTCCAGCTAGGACGGTGGCACCAAAGGCGGATACGGACAAAACAAAGTCGATGGTTTCAGGAAGAGCGTTTTTCGTGACTTCTCAAAAAGCGAGTAACCCGAACGAAGTTAGCACGGGTTAGTTAATTATAAATTTTTACGAAGTCTATACCTTATTAGATACCGGTTCTACCCATTCTTTTATCTCTCTTGCTTGTGTTCAACGTTTAAATTTGAGTCCGGAGAAATTGGACTTTGACTTATCTGTTGAAACTCCGTTGGGAGAAACCTTCATTACATCCAATGTTTATAAGTCTTGTTTGGTTCAAATTGGTACCCTCACATTACATGTCGATCTTATTTCTTTGAAAATACTTGCATTTGACGTAATTCTAGGGATTGATTGGTTAACTACTCATCATGCAAAAATTGATTATTTTCGTAAGGTTGTTAGCTTTCATATTCCTAACCAACCTATTATGCGAATTCAAACAACCAAACCATTAAAATCAATCACCGCTATCTCAAGCCATAAAGCTATTCGTTTATCGAAAAAGCGGAGGTCGAGCTTTCTTAGCTCATGTCATGGATCTAAACAAAAAATACGTCAATTTTGAATGATATTTTTATTGTTAATGAATTTCTGACGTATTCCACTAAAGAACTTCCCGGCCCACCCTAGAGCGTGAAATTGAATTTTATATCGACCTTGAACCTAAGACAAAACCTATTTCTAAAGCCCCATATCGAATGGCTCTATTGAACTTCGTGGAGTTAAAGACCCAACCGCAGGAATTGTTAGACATTGGTTTCATTCGCCCTAAGACGTCTCCTTGGTGCTCTATTCTATTCGTGAAAAAGAAAAAGCTGGAGTATGCGACTTTCAGATGATTATCGAGTTAAATCATGTCACCATCAAAAATAGGTACCCATTCCCACGTATTGATGACCTGTTTGACCCGATTCTGGCGCCAAATTCTTTTCAAAGATTGATCTTCGTTAGGATATCACCAATTAAAGATTAGAATCGATGACATTCCAAAGATGGCTTTGGAGAACTCGATGCGGGCATTATGAATTCCTAGTCATATCTTTTGGATTGACTAATGCTCCCTCACGCCTTTATGGATATGATGAACAAAGTATTGAGGAATATTTGGATCACTTTGTGGTCGTCTTTATTGATGACATCCTTATTTATTCCAAAAGCCGTGAAGATCATGAGCAAAACTTGAGGCTAATACTTCAAAAGCTTCGTGAATATAAGCTTTATGCCAAGTTGAAGAAATGCGAGTTTTGGCTTAAGGAAGTAGCATTCCTTGGGCACGTGGTATCAAGTCATGGAATATCTATTGTCCCAGCAAAGATTGAAGCTATTCAAAGCTAGGAGCAACCTAAATCAGTGACCGAAGTACGTAGTTTTCTCGGCTTAGCTGGTTATTATCGGAGATTCATAGAAGTGTTTTCTCGAATCGCTACTCCCTTAACTCAGCTGACTCAGAAAGATACAAAATTCGGTTGGAATGAGGAATGTGAGAAGAGTTTTCAAGAACTCAAGAGAAGATTCATTTCAAAGACTGCTACGACAATACCATCGGCTCGGAGGATTTATCATCTGATGATGATGCTTGAGCAAAAGGGTTAGGATGCGTTCTCATACAACATGGGAAAGTCGAGCTATGCCTCTCGATAACTCAAAGAATATGAGAGGAATTATCCTACTCATGATCTAGAGTTAGCATTTATTATCTTCACACTTAAAATTTGGAGGCATTACTTGTATGGGAGAAAGTGGAGATCTTTATAGATCATAAAAGCCTCAAATATTTCTTCACTAAAAGGAACTCAACACGCGACAACGACGTTGGCTTCGAATCATTGAAAGATTATAATCATCTGATCCAATACCATCCTGGAAAAGCAAACGTGGTAGCTGACGCATTGAGTAGAAGATCATATGCGAGTACGAGTGCGATATTGTCAACGTAGAGGCCCATTTTGTATGACTTGCAAAGGATGGAGATAGAGATAAAGACTCGGGGACCCATGTGATGATGGCGAATATACTGAGTAGAAGCAGAACTTTATCGATAAAGTTAAAGTTGCTTCAAGCTACGAGACACTGAGGCGATGCATATGAGGAAGAAGGTCTGAAGGTGTTATCTTGGGAAGCAAGAATCGATGAAGAAGGAATACTTTAGTCAACTCCGGACTTTGTGTTCTAACGATCCTCGAAGTTAAAGTATAAAATCATGATGGATGGCGCCACAACACACCGTTTGCAATCCATCTTGAGAGTACCAAAATGTATCATGATCTTGACATACATTTTGGTGGGAAATGATATGAAGAGAGAGATAGCATTGTTTATCTCAAGATGTTTAACTTGTCAACGAAGTCAAGTGCAATGAGCATCAAGTACCAAAAGGTCCATCAGCAACCACTTGAAATTCCAGAATGGAAGTGGGAGCACATTACCATGGATTTCTTTACTGGTCTTCCCAAGGTTTCTCAGGGCATAAATGGAATTTGGGTCATTGCTGATAGATTGACCAAGTCTGCTCATTTCTTACCAATACAAAAAACTTATACACTTGAATGTCTTCCTCGTATGTACATAAACGAGATTGTAAGATTGCATGGTATGCCAGTATCCATAGTTTCTGATCGAGACCCAAGATTCACTTCACGATTTTGGGTTAGTTTACAAAAAGCTATGGGCACAAATTTACGATTTAGTTCGGCATATCATCCTCAGACGGACGAATAATCAGAGAGGACTATTCAAACTCTTAAGGATTTATTAAGACTCTATGCCCTTGACTTTAAGGGAAGTTGGTACAAGTTCTTATCATTGGTGGAGTTTTCTTATAACAACAGTTATCAAACAAGTATTGTCATGGCTCTATTCGAGGCGTTGTATGGAAGAAAGTTTTGTTCTCCAGTATGCTGGGATGAGGTGGGTGAAGCAACGTTGTTGGGACCGGAGTTGGTACGTATGACTACGAAAAAGATTTAAACGATCCGAAAATGTATAAAAACCTCACAAGACCGACAAAAGAGTTATGCTGATCTTCATCGAAAGGACGTGGAATTCGATATTAGAGATCATGTGTTGTTACGTGTTTCTCCATAGAAAGGAGTTACGAGATTTGGAAAGAGAGGAAAGCTCAATCCTCGATTCATTGGCCCATTTTTAATCCTCGATTGAGTAAGGACTGTAACCTATAGACTCGCTTTACCGCCAAGTATGTCTCGGGTTCATAACGTTTTTCATATATCAATGTTACGTAAATATGTGAAAGACCCGAACCACATTATTGAGTTATAACCAGACGAAATAGCGAAAGATTTAACGTAGGAAGAGGTTCCTGTTCAAATCTTGGATAAGAAGGAACATATTCTACGCTCCAAGGTTATACCTCAAGTCAAAGTTTTATGGAGGAACCACGATGTTGAGGAAATGACCTAGGAGTTAAAATCTGAAATGAAATCAAGGTATCCTTACAACTTCGACATACCAGGTACGTACCCTAATTTCGAGGGCGAAATTTCATAAGAAGGGGAGATTGTAAGACCCCAACTTTTATGAATAAAGATGAATTTTCTATAATTATCATTTTTTAAATATTATGGAATGAATTTGATATAATGTTATAGATGTGGGTAATAGTTATAAATTTTGCAAAGTACGCAAGTTATTATATAATATTCGATTGGTCGGAGAATATTTGTTTTAACAGGGAATATTCGTACGACCATACAATCATTGGTGGACCCCACAACGGAATTATTGTCTGATTGAGAAAATGACAAATATTTTATGAAAATAACGGCGGAAGTTTTATCGTTAACTATTGAAACACCCGGTGTTAAAAAATGCATGAGAATACTGGCATTAGTTGCGTAGTAAGATACCGGTATTGATTATTGATGCTTACGTGAGAAGTCACTCAGTTTTGTTCAATTATTACTTCAGTAATTGTTGCATAGTATCTCACGTTAATTGATTCAATTATTGTCAATATTTTGTATATTATTAAATCAATAATTGAGACGATAAAATTATTAATATTATTATTTGCAATATTAACGATGTCTAGAAGTTCTGCCAAGGAAAGGTTTTGTCACCTAATTGAGCGCCAATAGGGAGAAATCCTTATTGGAATGCCCCCTCTTTCCTGGGAACGACCTGGTCGATTAATATTGTGAATTATAATAATGATGATAAATGTTGTTAAATATATTGAGGCGTCTTTTTATAAAGTCACAGAAGTTTATATATATATATATATATATATATTATATATAATTTTTGTTTTATTAGTGTTATTAAAGTAATAAAATGTAAAAGCTATTTATATAAAAGCAGAATACTTTTATAAATTTATTTATTTTATTAGATAATAATTAGAATATAATATATTTTATTACATGATAGTATTTGCATAAACTGCGATAGTGTTTCAGATAGTAAAATATTTTTATATAAAATAGAATTCTTTTATAAAGTTAATTATTTTATTAGATTTTAAATAAAATATATAAATATATATATATTATTTTATTTTATTGCATAGTATCCTTTCTATTTTCCTATAAATAGGATGCTTAGTTAGAATAGAAATCACACCAGGAGTTCAGAGAATTTTTCTTCTATAATCTTGAGCGTATTTCTTTAGAGTTTAAGAAAGCTTTGAGCATAGTGCAAGTTTTCTTCAAGTATATCCCCGCCCTACCCGTCAAAGTACTCTTCTTTATAAGGTAAGGGATATTATTTGTTGTACTCGTAAGGGGTATTATTTCGTTCGTATTCATGAAAAGAACTTCTGTTATTCCAATTTTTTATTCATTGGAATAACACGTATATCTGTGATTTCACCCTATACTTGGTGAAATTCTTATGTTATTACATTCTTTATCATTATGTTGGAATAACTGTCTGCGCCAAGCAATCCGCATACATGGTGAAATTCTTCTGTTATTCCATTCTTTATTATCCTGTTGGAACATCCTGTCTTTGGGTTTATGCATGACCTGGTTCTATTATTTATTATTCTGTTGGAACATCCTGTTGGTGCGTAATTTCACTTTGACACGGTTCCGATTATTTATTATTTTGTTGGAATATCTTGTGCATGCGCACGCGTGATTCGTTTCGTTATTTATTATTCATTGGAATAACTTTATGCAATGTGCTTATCGCATGCCTCGGTGATTTCTTTTGTTATTCCATTCTTTATTATATTGGTTGGTTAAAGTTTTGACTTTATACTCCATGAAATTAGTGGAATATCCTCGATATTTGCGCTTCATCCGAAGATCTTTTCATGGAAATATTCTTCTAAGCATTCTTGAATTTTACTCTACAAAGAAGTATTATGTTGACAATTTGGACGTTATTAGTTCTGGATAAATTAATTCTTGAACTTGTTTTATTCAATTCTTATATCATTGTCATCATCCTCATGTTTATATTATGTTGAAAGTTATTTATGGCTTTTGTAGTGCGTAGATGGACTTGGTATGATTATGACCGAGGATTAATCGGTATAATCATGGCCGTAATGTTACAAATGATGCGGTAGAAAAGTCCTCATTGGCCGTAATGCATTGATGGACGATTGTTGGCATGATCATGACCATTTGATGAATATACGAATATCCTTGCCCGTAGTGCATGGATAATTTGTGGTTGTGATATTAATGAATATCCTTGGTCAGTCAAGGAGATGATGTGGATTATTTATTATCTTTGAGTCCCAACGATAAAAGTGATGAAAAACCTTTTAAATCGTAAAAGATAGTAGATTTTATTCTTTACTTGACTCTTTTAATGGATCGCTTTGTTCACCGCAGATTAAACTTGATGTTTGTTATATTGTATCATTTTAACAATGTTGAAGGCTAACGATAATTTATTCTGTATTATCTTAGTCATAATATTTCTTACTGTGCTAGTTGAGCTCACCCTTTTACTTTCATTGTTCTCTTCAGGAAATGAGAAAGTAGTCGGGACTAGTCGGGGAATGGAGTGACGGTCCAGATGATAGTAGTAGTAGTCCTCACTATTTTGTTAAATAGTGTGACAATAAATGTATTGAGGACTCCTTTGAGTGTGGATATTATCTAGATGACAATATTCTTATTAAAACTCTCAATTTATATTTTTTCGTATTTTACACGACTGTTGTATAATTAGTTTGTATTTATATTTAGTACCTTGTATCTGACGACCTAAGATGGGTGACGTGTACCTATTTTGGGGGCGTCACAATGTAAGTTGTAAGTTCAAACTTGTTCAAGTGACCTCAAGAATGGTCCTATGCTTATGTGAGCACCTGTGACATGTATATATGATAGAGTATTAGTACATAGGTGTATAATAATTGGATAGAAACAGGAAGTGCAAAGCTCAACCTTGGTTTGGCGAGGACAGCATTGATTGTCTAAGTCCCTAAAGCTTAGGCACAGTATTGTGTGTCAAGAATAATTTATGTTTTTGATCTAAAGTTCAAAGAATGCTTATTTGTAATATATAACCAATTTGCTATGTGATGTGTTAAGAAGCATGTTAAGAGATAGCGATGAATGTTAATCATGGCTTTCAAATGTTAAGTCCTAAAAGAATGTTTACATTATGTAAAGCAATGATACGTTGTTTGAATTTGCGATGTCTTACAAACTGATTTGTGCTATGAAAATATAGGATAAGTGACGTGTATGGCGTTACAACTAAGTTAGACGTTTATGTGTTTGTTGAACTTACCTATATGAGTTTATATAACTAATGGGCATCCTATACATATAATATACTATAATAGGATTCAGAAGTGTTGGTTAAATTATGCGGATAGACTACGCTTAAGGCAAGTATCAGCACCATTCTTTTCATTGTGTAAGTATCTGAACTATTCTTTTCATTTGCAAGTATCTGAACTATTCTTTTCATTGTGCAAGTATCCTAAACCCTTGCATTACTTTATTTAACGGATATCGTAAGCAAGTATATAAACCTTATCTCTTTGAATGCAAGTGATCCTACTTATTCGTTTAATTGAACAACTATGTTTAAACTCTTTAGAAAACTATTATTCATGTTGAACTTAGTATTGTTCTTGAATATTGTGAAAGGGTCTATGCCATTGATTCGGCTAGACTATATGCATGTTTATAAAAATGTCCAAACCAATTGACTGGTACGGAAATCTTGAAAACTGAGTTGAACAACCCTTATGGTAAGGGGAGTGTATGTTGTTGGAAACCCCAACACGAGTAGATATTACTGTGGTGTTATGCATAACATAGAGTATTGTAGATTGATCATCTATATTACGTGATTCTTTTGGGTTATCAGTTTAATATTGGTAATTCTAGTAGATGTTCAATAGTCCTTAGTGACTGCTTAGTTGATAGCCTTTAAATTCATATATATATTGATCTTTATTGAATTATCATTTCATATCCTAAAGATTTGATTCGAGAATTGTTGATACTCATTATTCATGATATTGTTCTAAGACTTTGAGACTATACCTTGATATATATAACTCGTGATTTACTACTCATCACCCTTGTTGTATATTACTTGCTGGGCAATTTGTGCTCATTCTTGCTTATTTAAAACCTTTTAGTTACGGCGGAACATGGAAGTGTCTCTGGGAAAGACAAGGGCAAGGGCAAGGCTACCGACTAGCTTGTTCCTTTATGAATTAAAATTATTATGTTTTATTAAGACTATTTTCAGACTATGTTTAAGCTTAAGTAGGATTATGTAATAAGTCTTTATTTGGTATTATTATGTAATCGATTAAGAGCTGTATGTTGCGAGACTTGGGGGAATAATTATAATAAAATATTGTATATTATTCTAAATTAGATCTTCAGCTGTGAATGTGTGACTTTAGTTATTATTGTATTACCATGATCACGTGATGAACCAAATTTGAGTGACCAAGTGGCGGTCCGAATTTGGGGGCGTCACAAGACTTAAGATGTTTCTTTGGATTTCTTATAATCTATCGAACTGTTGCCAATGTTGTTAAGTTTTGCCAAACTATTTTGGTATGGTTTTCAAAAGAAGACTGAGTATGCTAAACAAATGTTTTGTCATCAAACGACAGACACGTGAGATTGCCAAAACTTTAATGTACATACGTTTAAAGAAAGTAGTGTTGTACAACATAGATTACTATAGGCTGATCACCTAGACGTGCTCGTAAGATATACCGAACTTACGGGCTTGGTACCGGGTTGTGCTTTTCAAAGAAAGTATGAAATGCTCAAGGTCTTGGACCGAAATTAATGTTTTACTGAATGTTATTCATTCTGAACCATTTTAAAGAAAAGAGAAGTGCTATTTTGAATTATTGATAGTACTTCATAACTATTGTTCAGTTATTAAAGATATATGATTTGTATGTTTCAAGCATGTTGTTTAAATGGAATTGTCATACTTGCTGAACTAGTTATGCTCACTCTTGCTTGAATCATATGAATCCAACTAAGACCGAACGGACCGAAGGATCTGGTAAAGATAAGGGGAAGGCTAAGGCGAATCTATAGATTACCTTTGTAATAGTATAGGTGAATGTTGTTATTATTTGATATTATATCAACAACACATGTAACTACCGAGAAATTCGGATTTATTGTAAAATAATTTTATTTAATTAAATAATAAATAAAATTATATTATTTGTTATTATTATGTGGTAGTAAGATGAATGTTGTTCTATAACCTAGATACGTCGGAATGTCGTAGTATTTTGACTACGTGAAGGAATTAAAGTATTTGAATTTTCAAGACGAAAATAAAAGTTTTTCGAGAAAATCTCCGAAAAACACTATTCACTGATTTCTGCTCGGGAATTATTTTTGAATTTCTGAGAAATACGTAACGATGGAATATCGAGGCGAGATGGATTATGTAATAATAATTCAAGTATGGAAAACATAGTTTTTCGCATGCGGACTTAATTCGAGAAAGTTAGGAAAAGTAAAGCGTTAATTAGTTAAAGCAATGATCGTATAATACATAGGTATTATACGAGGTAATGAATACAAGTATGATACGAAGTATTATACGAGTACGTATGAATAATGGTATGTCATATATGTTGAATAAATATACGAGTTAGAATACGAGATTAATACATAAACAATACGTTATAAGGCTTTAAGCCATATGTAATTGGACTTGTAGGATTGTGTAGGAAGTGTAAAGTTTAATTGGGATTATGATTAAGCCTAATGCAAACTAAAGTTAAAGCCCAAGTGTTTGTTAATGTAAAGTGCAATGTGGATTAATGGAAGCTAAAACATAAGTTATGTTTAGTGGAACTAAAGCGCAAATTAAGAATCCATTGGGTAAAGAATATCCATGGAGCAACCCATGTGGGCTCCATGATCACATGGATGATCTTGGTGGCCAAGAAAAGAATGTGATAAGCAAGCAAAGGTTGTGATGGCCAAGTAAACTTAGTGCTTAAGTAATGAATAGTAAGGAGGTGGGATTTGTCTTTTGACCATTATACCCTATCCTTAGAAATCCTATAAATAGAAGGAGTGTTGGATCATTTGTTGCTTGTGAATTTCATTCAACATATTACAACTTATTTGTTAGAGAGAATAAGTAAGAAAAAGCTAGACTTTCATTAGTAGAAAAGAAGAAGAACAAAGCTTGATCATCAAGGGTAAGACTCCTATATCATTAATCTTCCAACTCTTTAATTCTATTTTGATAGAGAAGTGTTGATTAGTGAAGTATGCATACTAAGAAGTAAAGAGAATGGATAACCAAAAGACCTACGTATTAATAAGCCTGAATAAGCAATTCGTTCATATATAAGTTATGAACTAAGGAAGAACTTGTAATAACTTGTAAGAACTTGTCATATGTTTACATTAATGAAGTTAGTATGATAAGAAGATGTAATGATGGTTGTTAGAAGATAAGAATCGTGATAAAACATGTGAAGTGAAATCATAAGCATATAAGTTATGTACTAAGGAAGAATAAGTAAGAACTTATAATGTAAATAACTTAATGAAATATGTATGTTAAGATGTTAGTATGATGGAATGAATCCATTTGAAATGATGAACAAATCATAAGTAACAAAGTTTTGGCGGAATTCACGAGTTCGAATGATAATCATTGAAATCGTGAAATTCTCGGAATGGAAGTTGAATTTTGACATTGAGCTCGGAAACGTTAGTTTTTGATGGGGATAAGTCATATTTGGCATTATAAAGTTGCGGACTCAAAAATGACCGGATTCCGACTTGGAACGAAGAAACGAGTGTTGAACGTTCACGAACGTTTATCGTTTTCATTAAAAATGAACTCAAAGGTGATTTTTGAGTTAACGAAGTCGAAAATGTAAAATTCTTTCATAAACACGTAGAGTATGTGTGACACCCCCAAATCCAGGTACTTCATTCCCACAGGATCTGGTGTTCACTTAATCAAACATTCATATCTAACTACCCAATCACAATAAAACTGGATAATAAAACCTTTCCCATTAAAGGGTTTCAATATAAAATCTCCCAGGTTATCTAACCTTTAAATACAATCATTCAAATGCGGAAATTAAATAAACTTCATTAAAACCAAGTCTAAGATCATCATAATAAAAGTCTAAAGTAAAAATTACAAGTCTTCATCACTTGCACATTTTTCCCTTTCCTTTCTTTGAGCGAAGGTTCATCTACCTTCTCTTCTTTAGCTGCAATGAGTTTTAAAATATGCAAGAATGAGCAAAACAATTACTCACTGGATACAATATGAAATCAATAGGAGTATAGTAATAATAACTGCCAATAATAGGCTCATCAATAATGAATAGTACTCTATCAACAATAATCAGGAACTGAAATCCAAAATGTGGAATAAATATAACTGAGGGTCATAAGACCATGAACTATGTCCACAGTTGCAAGTACTCTTTCAACTCCAACTTTAACAGTCATAAGACTATAAGGACTCCTCGTACTTAGGGGGATCAACCCTTCGTACCATGTATTGTGCACAAATATTTAACGCTACGTGTAATTTATCCCCTAATAATAATAGGGTTATTCATCTCAGTATTTGGAGTACAAGTCCGCACCAAAGAGAGTTTGGTTTGGATAAGCTTTCAGGGTAATTTGGAATTCAACAAACATCAACTAAGGATTAGTTGAATGAAACCAAGAACATTTCACTATAGAATAATTGTGATTGAATCAATCAAAGTAAACTAAAGTCATGCTTTAGGAATAATCTAAGAGCATACAATTTGAATAACTATAACACCTTGCTTGAACAATACTAAGCCAAGGTTAATTAGAATTGAATACTAAGCATGCATAACAATTTGATCGATAAAAATGTTCAACATTAGAATATATAAATTTGCATGCTAAACAACAAGTTAAATACAAGAATAACTTGTATTTAACTTACATCATTATATCATAATCGAATTGAAAACCATAATTAGTTCAACAAGATAAAGGATTAGAAAAACTTGCTCAAAGAAAATTTAAGCGATTGCACAATTCTAAAAGTAGAATTAAAGAACTTGTCTTGCTCGTAGGCTAAACCAAATCAATACAAATCACAATATCCTATAAACAAATGTCATCATGACATAATTAGTCATTACCATCTTACAAACATAACTAAGTACGTTCATCATTTAAAAATTGGATTTTTAATCACATAATCGAGTTATAACACAAGTTAATTGTTAATAACATACTTATTCATAGTATAGATATACTAAAATCAACATTTAGCAGTCCTACTATCATCACATAACTTTTCTAAAAAATTCGTGTACAAAAAGTACACCGCTGAGACCGATTCGCTAACTTCACATGCATGACGACACGATTTACATTTGTGGGTCGCTATGCAAGATAAGTATGGTATGACACTGAGATCAAGGCTCAAGGTACTAAGGTATTGCGTAAATGGAGCGTGGCGTCATGGCGTCCTAAAGGTATCGCAAGTCCGTAGTGGCGTCGAATTGCAGACCTCGGCAGACAGCCTCTGCAACAGCATAGAAAAAGCTAATTTTGGCCTACAAGCTCGTTTCTAACAGACCAAATATCATGTAAATCATACAACAACTTCATGTAAACATATTTCACAAACTCTAAACATGATTCAACCCATACAACCACATTAACAACAAAATTAACACACCCAAATTCACTGCTTTTGGCTAAAACTCACTTTTTTATATTTCAATAAAAATCAACACTGCAACTTTTGTTTTTCAACCAAAACCACTAATTCAAAGTGTCTTTATCAATGATTATACATACTCTAACAAATTAAACAATCAATTTATCAACTAAACCACTAATTCACCCTCAATTTCTACTTTAAGCTAAATAATAAATTTTCATAAAAACTCTCTGTAAAAACATTTTCTTCACAAACATATACATAACAACAATTCTTTGATTATAACCCATGAAAATAGTTTTAACATCACTATTATGACATATAAAGTCACATAACAACAAAAATTCATGCTTACACAAAGATTCTACAGAGAATTTGGAAAGATAAAACTAAACTTTTAAGAACTAAAAGGAATAGGAGAATACCTTGATAGAAGATGATATGGCTAATCTTTACTACTCTCAAGCCTCCTTCTCCAATCTCTAGCCTTCTTTTCTCTCTTCTTTCTTCTTCTCTGAGTTTTCTTTTTTTCTCTCTAACCTCTCTCCTCTAACATACGTCTTAACCAAATAACGTATATAGATATTATATATATTAATTATATAATATAATTATAAACATAACTGATATCAGTTATGTGAATTTTAAAATTAAAAGCCATAAGGCTTATTTGGTTAACCACTAACAAAATAACCCATTAATCCTAACACCTTGTTTGGTAAAACTCAAATAAATTAAAGACTTAATAGGCTTTAGGCCTTGTTTTGCAAAAACCGAATTAAAACTCCTTTAAGTTATTTTAGTAACTCCTTTATAACAAGGTTATTTGTCACACATTAATTTAATTTAATTAATCATAATAACAATTTATTAAATCACTTCATCACATAAATCAATACCACAAAATTATAATTTTCTATATAATTATAACTTTATTTAATCAACTAACACATCCTTTTAAATTTACAAATTCAATAAAAAAAGAATAGTAATTCAATTAATCAAAATTCTCTAACTTAATAATTAAATTAAATTAGCAAAATAATTAATTTTCCTTAATTATTTATTTAACAAATAATTAACCACATCAATTCAAATTTGAACAATTATTTATTCAACAATAAATACATCCATTAAATATTTAAATAATTCAATAAATATTTAATATCACAATTAAAATTCTAGAATGTTATAGCATGTAATTTGTGAGCTAATGGATTTTGAACGAGCCAATTCGGACTTAAAATGATCTAATTTGGAGTCCGAGAAGTTCACAAAGTTTAAAATCTGTGTTTTTTATCTGGTGCACAAAGTTGGCACCGTAGCACCAACCCAAGGCTTATTGGTGGTACTATGATACAAGCAAGCGGTCTCGACCTACTATAGAGTCATGCATGGCAGTGCGTAAATGAACTACGTCTTGTGCGTCATGGCGCCAAGGCTAGAACTCGCCACTATTAACTCGCATCATGCAACGGCAATTAAGGAAGAGAAGTCGCACCGCAAAGACCAAAGAATAAGGTTTTCACAGTAATGAATGCTTATAAAGATAAAAGGAAGGGCAGTTGGTTAATGATGAAATGAAACATTATTAAACCTAAAGTAAAATCCTTAATTGGTTTTAAAGACCTTAAGTATTACAATTGAAGGTCGACAAAAGATTAGTTGAATATTAAAACAATGTAATGTGATAAGCCGGAACAAATAATAACAATCTAAAACATGAGTAGATTGAGAAGAAGGGTAAGATATAGTAGTAACCATACTTGATTATATATGATCTAATGTATTACGTTATGTGATCATATATTGTAGAGACCCTAAAGACTTAAAGGGAAAGTTTAATAACAGTAACAGACGCTAAAGGCAAGTGTTCTACCCCTTGTCTATGTTCAATCTAGACAAGTTTTGTGATTCATGTATTCTTACGCATGAATTAATGTATGATGAAGTCAAAGCCAATTCTTTCGGCCAGACTTAAGATGTTTTGGATTTCTTTTAATCTATCGAAGTATTGTCAGTGTTTTACCAAACTATTTTGGTGTGGTTTTCAAATGAAGATTGAGTATGCTAAAAAATGTTTTGTCGTCGAACGACAGGCACGTGAGGTTGCCAAAACTTAAACGTACATACGTTTAAAGAATGTAGTGTTGATCAACATAGAGTACTATAAGCTGATCACCTAGATGTGCTCGTAAGTAATGCTAGACTTACGGACTTAGTGTCGGGTTTTCCCTTTCAAAGAAAGTATGAAATGCTCAAGGTGTTGGACCAGAATTGATGTTTTACTGAATGTTGTCATTGTAAAACATTTTAAAGAAAAAAGAAGTGCTATTTTGAATTATCGATAGTACTTCATAACTATTGTTCAGTTATTGAAGATATATGATTTATATGTTTCAAGCATGTCGCTTAAATAGAATTTTTATACTTGCTGAGCTAGTTAAGCTCACTCATGCTTGAACCATATGAATGCAACTAAGACCGAAGCAGATCAAGAAGGATCCAAAGAAAGATAAAGGAAGGCTAAAAGCGCATAGATTGAACTCGCTCTATGTAATAGTATAGGTTTAATGTTGTAATGTATTTGATATTATGATAGAGAACTTATGTATTGGTTATAAAGAACCTGGGAAGGGAATATTGTTGGAATATATATAAGACGTATTCATTCTTTTGTGGCATTTCAATTGAATGTATGTGTAGGAAGCTGTAGTAGTGTAAAGACGTATATGTCAGTTGGAAGATACCGGATGGGGGGGCGTCATGGAGTTGGTATCAAAGTCTTAGGTTATAAAACTTAAGGAGGAATTAAAACCTTAAGTCATAAACTTAAGAGAAGTCAAAGAAGTAAAAGATGAAATTAATCTTAAAAATGCATTATATGTGATATGTGTTTTTATTATTCTACTGACGTGTACTAATCAAACTAAATTGTTTTGTTGTAGATGTCAGGAGAAAATGGAATGTATAGAGATGTACAAGTTGAAAGTGAAGAATTGGTTAATCAAATAGAGATTATACCGAATCCATTAACAGAAGAGCCAGAAGTGGTAGTGATCGAGTCTGGAGACTCGGAGAACCATGACCTTATGTCTGTGTTCGACGATATGTTGGAAGAAGAGCTGGATGTAGTGTCTTTTAACCTAGTAGCACTTGCAGAAGAAACGCCTCTGGGGGAGTCGATGATGTCATTGTTTAGGACAGTGTTGGATAGAAACATCCATTATTGTCAGGAGGTGAGGAGCTAAAAGTAGAGCTTCATGCTGTCTTGGATGATAAGACAGATATAGAGAATATGTGAGAGCACGAGCATGATGAAAGAGTTTTAACACAGGATAAGGTCCACGAATTGAAATAGGAGGTCTTTGAGCTCAGGAAAGAGCTAAAGACAAAGAAACAGAAGATAGAAAGAATGTCCTATATACATAGGAGTTCTCATAAAGATTTCCAGCAGCAAGTAGCTGGGTATCCGATAGTAGAAGGGCAGTCTCGACATACTATCAGCCGAGATATTATCACCGGTCTTGTAAATGCATATTTTGATAATGCCTTGCGGCAAATGTAATCTAGTATTAGCTAGAGTAGAGTTAGATATAGAAATATTGTGTATCTAGTAGTGAGGTAAAACCCTATTTTGTATATCAAAGGGTAGTCTTTTGTAAATCCCAATTTTTGGAAAGCAATTGCGGGATAGTATTGTAATTAGCTTAGGCTGTGCAATGTGAATGATGTAGTATTATACTACAAGAAGCAAATCAATATAAGCCTTTTTTATGGAACATGATGAGTAATGAATGTTGAAGTTATTGTTTAATCTTGAATAATAACTAAGTAATAAGAAAAGAGTAATAATGATGTGTTGTTTATCTTAACATTAAAATGCCGTCGAGAAGGAGACAACATAATCAAGATGCTAATGTTAATCAACCGGAGGGAAGTTCGGTAAACCCAATGTAAGAATTCATTAACTTGTTAATGACAACTTTTAATAGAAATGGGGCTAATATCCCCGTAAATCCTGGAGTAGTACGAGCTACTACTTTCAAGGATTTTAAGAGTGTTGGTCTGCCAGAGTTCAAAGGAACTATGGACCCCATAGAAGCCCAAACGTGGGTGAAAGAAATCAAGAAGGCATCTTTCATTGCAAATGTCGACGAGGCCCAAAAGGTTGCTTTTGCAACCTATATGATGAAGGGAAAGGCCAACTTTTGGTGGGAGGCTAACCAGGCTAGGGCTGGTATTGAGAACCTAATGTGGGTAAGGTTGAAGGAGATTTTCTTTGAGAACTACTTTCCCATGAGTATCTAGGGGAGGATGGAAATGCGGTTTCTTGATTTGAAGCAAGGGGAAATTATGGTTCCCCAATACGCTTCCAAGTTCAATGAACTGGCAAGATTTGCTCCACATTAGGTGGACACTGAGGTTAGGAAAGCTAGAAGGTTCGAGCAGGGCTTGAAACCCTATCTCTATAATCGAATATATGTGTTCCAAAGTACTTCCTTTGGAACTATACTAGAGAAGGCGATAATCGCCGAAGGTGGGAAATGAGGCTCTAAGCAAGTACCACAAGGACAAGAAGAATAAGGGTAAGGTGGATGGGGGAGTGAAGATCAAATGAGCCAGCGGAAGTGGCGAAGGTTAGAAGAGGAAAGGGTTTAACTCTTGGAATACTAGAGTGAAACAAGGAAATCCGAAGAGGAGGATGGAGACGTGCAAAACCTGTGGCAAGACTCACTAAATTATAAAACTTAAGTCAGAACCTTAAGAAAAGTCAAAGAAATAAAAGATGAAGTTAACCCTAAAAATGCATTATATATTATGTGTTTTTATTATTCTACTGACGTGTAAAAATCAAACTAAATTGTTTTGTTGTAGATGTCAGGAGAAAATGAAATGTATATGGATATACATGTAGTAAGTGAGGAGTTAGTGAATCAAGTAGAGATCCTACCGAACCCTATAGCAGAAGAGCCTGAAGTGGTGATAGTTGAGTCTGGAGACTCGGAAAACCTAGACCTTATATCTATGTTTGATGGCATGTCTGAAGAGGAGGTGGAGGTGGTGTCATTTAACATCATAGCACCTGAAGAAGAGATGACTCCGGGGGAGATAATGAAATCATTGTTCATGACCGTATTGGATATAAACATCCAATATTATAAGGAGGTAAATGAACTAAAGGAGGAGCTCCATGCTGTTTTAGAGGATAAGACGAGTATGGAGTTAATATGGGAGGATGAACATGATGAGAAGGTTTTGGCAAAGGACAATGTCCGTGAGGTAAAACACGAGGTCTTTGAGCTCAGGCAGGAGCTAAAGCTCAAGAAGCAGAAGATTGGGAGGATGTCCTATATACATAGGAGTTCTCATGAGGATTTTTAGCAGCAAGTAGCTGGGTATCTGATAGAAACAAGGCAGACTCGATATACTAGCAGTCGAGATGTTATAGCCGGTCTTGCCAATGCGGATTTTGAAAATGTCATACGGCAGATGTAACCTAGTATTATCTAGAGTAGAGTTAGATATGTAAATAGGATGTATCTAGTAGTGACGTAAAACCTTTTTATATATCAAATGGTAGTCTTTTGTAAATCCCAATTTTTGGAAAGCAATTGCGGGATAGTAATGTAATCAGCTAAGGCTGTGTAATGAAGAAATATAGTATTATACTACAATAAGTAAATCAATATAAGTCTTTTTATGGAACATATTGTGTAATGAGTTGAAGTTATTGTTTAATCATGAATAATAACTAATTAACAAGAAGAAAGTAATAATGATGTTGTTTTTATCTTAACAGCAAAATGCCGCCAAGAAGAAGACAACGAAATCAAGATACTAATGTTAATTAACCGGAAGGAGGTTCGGTTAACCCGATGCAAGAGTTCGTTAACTTGTTAACGACCGCTTTTAATATAAATGGGGCTAATATACCCAAAAATCCTGCAGTAGTACAAGCTACTACTTTTAAAGGTTTTAAGAGTGTCGATCCGCCGGAGTTCAAAGGAACTACGGACCCAATAGAAGCCCAAACTTGGGTAAAAGAAATAGAAAAGGCATCTGTTATTGAAAATGTCAACGAGGGGCAAAAGGTTACTTTTGCTACCTACATGATAAAGGGATAGACAAACTATTGGTGGGAGGAAAACCAGGCTAGGGCTGGTATAGAGAACCTTACTTGGACGCAGTTCAAGGAGATTTTCTCTGAGAACTACTTTCCCACGGGTATTCAGGGGAGGATGGAGATGCGGTTTTTGGAATTGAAATAAGGGGAGATGATTGTTCCCCAATATGCTGCAAAGTTCAATGAATTGGCGAGGTTTGCTCCATACCAAGTGGACACGAAGGTGAGAGACGCCAGGAGGTTCGAGCAGGGCTTGAAACCCTGGCTCTATAGCCAGATATCGGTGTTCCAAAGTACTTCTTTTGGGACCATTCTAGAGAAGGCAATAATCGTCGAGGGTTGGAATGAGTCTTTAAGCCAGTACCACAAGGAGAAGAAGAATAAAGTTAAGGTAGATGGGGGAGTAAAGATCGAGGGAGCCAGGGGAGTGGTGACGGTCTAAAGAGGAAGGGATTTAACTCTGGGAATACCAGAGTGAAGCAAGGGGATCCTAAGAGGAGGATGGAGGCATGCAAGAACTATGGGAAGACTCACTTAGGAGTCTATCTCAAGAGGAAGGCAATATATTACAACTGTGGACAGGAGGGGCTCATTTCGCCAAAACTGTTCAAGTCCGAAGAAGAACTGTGAGTACGAATTTTATGAAATGAAAGTATTCAATTTTCTTATAATTATTCTATTTAGTAAATGGTTAAATTGATAAATGGGTTAAAGTTAAGGGTGATATTTGAAATTTTTTCAAAGTAAGCAAGTTGTCATAAAATAATCGATGATAAAAGTACAGTAATACGCGTGGTTGCATAGTAGTACACGATATTGATTATTGATGCTTACGTGAGAAGTCACTCGATTTTATTCAATTATTGTCACATTATTTTATATTATTAAATCAATAATTGAGACGATAAAGTTATTCATATTATTGTTTGTAATATTGACAATGTCTAGAAGTTTTGTCAAGGAGAGGTTTGGTCACCTAATTGTGCGCCAATAAAAAGAAATCCTTATCAGAAAGCCCCCTCTTTCCTGGGAATGACCTGGTTGTTAAATATTGTGAATTATAATATTACTGATGAATAAGTTTGTGTTGATTAAAGATGAAATTGATAGTTTCATTGTGTGGGAATTATTAGTGTTAGTGGAAATTGACAATTATTTCGATAATAATTGATGTCTGGAGGTTATATCGACCAATCGGGTAATTAATCGGATAAATGAGCAATTAATTGCTATTAGTTCACATGCTTATAACTATGTGTTCAGATGTGTGTACTATTGATTCACATGATTTACTATTAGGGAGTTGGTGCAAGATTGATAATACTTGCATGACTAAATTAAAAATGGAGGTATAGATGAAGGTACTATACTATAATTAATTTTTTCACATGTTTAGAACTATTGAGTCACATGATTTACTATTAGGGGAGGTGGTGCAAGTTTGATAATACTTGCAGGACTAAATTAAAAATGAAGAAGAAGATAAAAGTATTATACTGTAATATTTCGAGCCCCAAAATGTGCAATTATTGAAACAATATTTTCCTATAAATAGAAGCTCATTCTTCCTTCATATCTCACAAATTCACTAAGTCTCATAAGAGCAATTATAGAGATAGAAGCTATAGAGAGAGAAGCTATAGAGAGAAAGAAGAAGCGAAGTCTGCTACTTCACTAGTCCAGTATCCATCTTCTTCTAAGGTAAGGGTTATTATTTTTATATTCTGAAGAGATATTCTTTTTCGTATCCATATGAATATTATTATCGTTCAATATTCATTATATTCATTAATATTCGTAAGGAATATTATTTCTGTTCAATATTCGTAATGAATATTATTTTTGTTCAACCGTTGTAAGTAAGGGGTTCTGCCAGGGGCAGTTTCATAATATTTCCTACCCTCAAAAATTCTGGAAAAATTTGAAATGATAATTTGATGAGTTTTCAAGATTGTGTCCAAAAATGGAGATATTTGGATGTATAGATTAGGAGTTATGAATTTTATGGGAAAAGACTATTTTAAAAATAAACCCTTATAACTCCTTGTGGTTAACTCCAAAATTGGTGAAATTTTTATTAGAGTACATGTATATCACAAAGAAGATATACCTGTAAATTTTGGAATTTTTGGACAAAAGTACAGTTTATGATAAATGTCTACATATTCGGCAATTTTGGCCATATGAAAAATAGTAAATGAATTTTAAAAATTTTGAGAAAAATATATGTTCAATATGGGACTATATTCTACTAAATCCCAGAAAAGAAAACTTTTTGGGACTGATTTGTTATTTTTTCATGAAAATGGTTTAGTTACGAACATATGAATTAAATATGTTATGTGAAGTTGAAAAATTGGTAAATAGGATTTTATGGTTTGAAAATCCTATATAAGGTATATGCAGATTTTTGATGAGGGATTTGATCATTGGTGATGAAATCTTATGAGTATGGCATTTTTGAATGATTAAATGCATTATTTGGTAAAATGTAAACAATTAAGATAAATTGTTTATGAGTTTAAAAAATGATTAAAATATTGTGGTAATATTAATAATATTAGATTATGAGATTATTAAGTGATTTATAACATTTGGATTATGATGTTATAAATATTGATATGGATTTTATTGTGAAACTTTATCTTTTTTTGTGTCGGGGTTCTTATTCACATTATCGACATTATTCATGTATATATGACACTATTTTGTGTATAGGATATTATTTATGTATACTGTGACTATATACGAATACTGAGTACTATTTACAAGTTAGTATTCATAAGTTCTTATTCATGAGTTCTTATTCACGAAGTTACTATTCACGGTGTATTTATTTACAGAAAAATATATTTCTTTTACATCCAAATTATTTTTGCATACATGAATATTATTCTTGAATTTTACTTCACAAAGCATTATCATGTTGACAATTTGGATATTTTTAAACTCTGGATAAATTTGAAGTCTTTAATATTTTTCCATGATTTCGTTTGATTAATGCTTATATCATTATCATCATCCTCATGCTTATATTGTGATGAAAGTCATCTTTGGCTTACGTGCATAGATGGACTGTTGATTATTGGTTTTACAGTTGTATATTTTTGGCTTACATGCAAAGATGGACTGTTGATTATTTGTTTTATAGTTGTATATCTTTTTCTTACATGCAAAGATGGACATGTGTATGACATGATTATAACCACTGGTGATATAACGAATATTCATGGCCCGTAGTGCATGGATAATTCGATGATGTGATTAGCAGGATCATGACCATTAGTTAACAGTTGAATGTCTTTGGCCGTAGTGCACTGACAGACAATTAATTGGTATGATCATGACCATTGATTTTATAGTTGAATATCTTTGGCCAGTAGTGCAAAGGTAGACAATTGATTGATATGATCATTGTTATTACATCTGAATATCTTTAGCCTTTGGGGTAAGGATATTGAGTAAACGTTCTATTAAGGCTTTGTGGCAAGGAGGAACTGTTGGTTTACATGATTATAAACATGAATTATGAAATTAACTAAAATCTTTGGTGGTTCAGGTGAAGACAGGTGATGAAAGTTCTTTTTATCTTGGGTATAATAAAGAACTGTTAATGGGTATTACATGAATGAAATATTAATGATGGACTTTTAATCTAGAAGAGATAGTAGACATTATGTTCTACTTGACTCTTCTAATGGATTGCTTATTCTGCTGCAGTTGTTGATCTAAAACTTGTTGTCTATTGTATTCCATCAGTTGTTATACTGTTGAAGGCAAAGGATAATTTATTCTACATTATTTTAGTCATAATAATTCTTACTGGGCTAGTTGAGCTCACCCTTTTCTTTCAATGTTCTCTTTAGGAAATGAGAATATAGCTGGGACTGGTCGGGGAATAGATTGACGGCCTGAGATGGTGGCTATAGTAGTCCTCACTATTTTTATAAAATAGTGTGATAATAATTGTAATGAGGACTCCATTGAGTGTGGATATTGTCTAGAAGGCAATATTCATGTTTAAACTCTCAGCTACGTTTTATCGTATTTTGCACGACAATTGTATAATTAAGTTTGTAGTTGAGTTATGTACCATGTATCTGGCGACTCAATATGGGTGATGTATACCTGTTTTGGGGGCGTCACAAGAACCATGGATGCTTCGTATGTGGATCAACTGACCATATATCGAAGAACTGCCCAAAGAAGGGGACGGACGGGAATAAGGGCGATAATAGTGGTAAGTTAGCTATTAATGGTCCAGCGCAGCCGGGGAGGCCGATGGCCCGCACCTTTAATATAACTGTTCAAGATGCAGTTGCATCCGGGGATGTAGTTGCAGGTATTATCTCGATCAACGATATAAATGCTTACGTCCTGTTTGATTCGGGTGCTACTTGTTCATTTATAGCATGTGATTTTGCTAGACGATTAGGATTACTTCCCGAAAGATTGACTGTACCTTTGAATATTAATGTAGGAAACGAAGAAATAATTCCTGTTGAATATATTCATAGGAGTTGTTGTGTAGATATAAGAGGTTGTAAATTATCGATAGAATTGATACCGATAAAGTTGGGAGAATTCGATGTAATCCTTGGGATGAATTGGTTGTTTAACCATGGTGCAATAATAGATTGCCAAAAGAAATGTGTAAACATTACATCATTGAGACAACCTCCTATAGTGTTTTACAGTAATAAATCACTAGGGCGTTCATGTTGTCTTACTATGAGACAATAGGAAATTGTTGAGGAAGGGATGCATAGGTTATTTGTGTCATGTTGTTGATACCTAGATAGTGGGAGCAACGATGGAACAAATCCCTACAGTTAAAGAATTCATGGATATATTTTCAAGTGAATTGTCAGGTCTTCCACCAGATAGGGAGATCGAATTTGTAATAGACATTGTGCTAGGAGCGGCACCAGTCTTAAGGGCACCATATCGTATGACGCCAATACAGATAAAGGAGTTAATGGTTTAGTAACATGAACTGTTGGATAGAAAGTACTTTCAATCGAGTGTTTCGCCATGGGGAGCACCAGTACTGTTTGTAAAGAAGAAGGACTGTGATACCCCAAATCCGGGTATCTTCCAACCCGACAGATGGTGTTACACGGTACTCATAACTGTACATTCATTCTATTGAAACGACATCAAAATGTGTGAAATCAACGACATTCTTATTACATTAATAATATTACATCTCGTTCCCAGGTTCTAAAACCATTACTGTGATGCCCCCAAATCCGGGTATCTTCCAACCCGACAGATGATGCTACACGGTACTCATAACTGTACATTCATTCTATTGAAACGACATCAAAATGTGTGTATCAACGACATTATTATTACATTAATAATATTACATCCCGTTTCCAGGCTCTAAAACCATTACATTCTTTGTTCATCATTCTATAATATATACAACTTACTAGTTTATTACAAGGTAAACTAATCATTCAGCTTCATCTTGCCTCTATCCTTGTCAGATCCCTCCGTTTGTTCGGTCCTAGCTGCATTCATATGGTTCCAGCAAGAGTGAGCATAACAAGCTCAGTAAGTACAACAATTTCTTTTAAATAACATGCTTGAAACATAGGAATCATATATCTTCAATAACTGGATAATAGTTATGAAGTACTATCAATAATTCAAAATAACATTCTTTTCCTTCAAAACGTTTTACAATAACAATATTCAGTTGTGAGCCCAAATATAAAATCAGGGCTTACGTGTGATCTAAAGAATTAAATGAACTGGGAGAAGTCTCCACGTGTCCTGAGGAAGAAGGCTCGTGGAGACGACTCATTTTGGGAATTGATTGAGGGATTAGATTGGTGGCTAGAAGGACAGGATGATTTAGGCATTACTTAAGTAATTAAGGGTATTTTTGGAATTTCCTCTAAAATCACATGCCAAGCACAAGACCTAGACATGTGCAAGACACGTGACCATTTTTAGGAAACTCTATAAATACCCCCTTTCATTTCAATAGAAGGGACTTTTGGATTCTCTCTGAACTGAAGACTTTAAAGAAGACTCGTGGATTCTAAGAGTTCTGTCACGTGTTACTCGAGCAATTGCTTACCTGTTCTTCTCCCCTCTTCAACCACTCAATCAAGACCATACTCTTTGTGGATTTCTCTCCTCCTCAGTCAACACAAAACCCTAACCCTAGTAAGGTACGATTTCCTTACCTATATTCATTTGGCGACTCTGCTGGGGAGGTGTAGAATTCATGAAGGGTATGCCCACGACTCGAAGCGAGAGAACTATAGGAAGACTTTCACCGACACCTAGCATTACTTCACCAGATCCGATTCCGAGGCAAACAAATCAATATTTCCAAGGCACAAATCTGGATCTCGATCAACCTCTCGTAGAAGACGTTTCTGAAGGAAGTTCAACATCACCACATATGGCTGATCAACAACAAACCAATGTCAGACAGATAGGCACAGGAAGAAAAGGTGAGGAAGCAAGTGGAGAACAAATAACCACGAATGTTGTGTAGTTGGAGATGCTCAAGGCCTTAAAGGAGGCAAGAGAAGGACAATGGATGATGATGGTCATGATGTCAGAAATGCGGAAGCAACAAGAAGAGATGGGAAATTTTCGTCAACAGTTAATGCAGATTCCAACCTTCAAAGCTATGTTTCCAGGAAGTTCACAGGTAGAACAAGCAAAAGTGGATGTCAACAAGGAAAATCAGAATGTGCCTCCAGCAACGAAGAGTCAGCCGATTCTAATCATCCATTTAGAGCCCCAAAATAGTGGTGATGTACCACAACCCAGAGTGGAAACAAGCCAGCCTCAACCAATCGTCATTCCCACCACACTCCCAACTTTTTCACAAGTGCATATACCGACTATACCGAGCCACGCCCAACAAACAAGCCAATAAGTACAAGCAATGCAAGCGTTACACGAGGCTAGTGTACACCAGTAGATCTCCTTACCATATACACCGCCAACTCAACAATACATTACAACCCCTCAGAAAGTCCATCCAACAAGTCAGTATGTGACAAAGGATGATATGCTTGATGTAATCAATCAACTCCGAAGACAGACAACCAGACCGTCAGAATTTGACTTCACTCCACCATACCCAACACATATACGGAGATAGCCTTACCCAGCAGGGTATATTAAGCACCCACCACAATTCCCGAAGTACAATGGAGAGAAAGGGAATGCGAGAGAACATATAGCCAGGTTTGTAGAGTCGATGTCTCCATGGTTGGGTTATGATGAAGTAATCAACCATAACCTCTTGCTCCGTGAGTTCAGTAAGACATTGACAGATAGTGCCTTTAGTTGGTACTATAATCTAGAGAAAGGGTCAGTCCAAGAGTGGGACGATTTGAAGTTACAATTTTTTAAGAAGTTTTTTTATATGTAGAAACAGGTGACCATCGTGGAGTTAATTAGATTCAAACAAAAACCAAATGAGGAGCTATCAGATTACGTAGACAGATTCAGGGCTCAGGCACAAAAATGTGTGGAGACGGTTGAGGAGAAGAATCTAGTGAGCATATGCAACAATGGTGCCCTAGATACCTTTAAGCCCCACTTGGTCACTAAAGCATGTGATTCCTTTGCAACACTATCAACATTTGCACAAGACTTGGGAGGAATTATGACTTTGTCCACAAGCCATGCGACTATTACGTGGAAGGGCAAAAGAACTGCTACTGTGGCTTTAGCAGATTCTCAGCAAAAGCCACAAGGGGAAAGAGGAAAAGAGTGGAAAGAATGAAAAAAACCATGGAAAACCAGAGACAAGTTTTCCAGATTACCCGATACTGAGGGGCTATTACGATGCGGTGAGAAGGCATTTAGAGATTTGTACGAGCAATGGGTAGAACATGGAGTTGTAAAACCTCTGAGGCCCAGATTTGTTGTAACAGAAGAAATGAAGAAGAGACCAGACTTCTGTGTATATCACCAGTACACCGGACATTCCACTATAGATTGTTACAGTCTACGAAGGATCTACCATGAGAAATTGGCGGCAAGAGAAATCGAACTGGAATAAGGAAACAACATACTAGACAAGCCACTTCCTAACCACAAGAGGAAAGAAATGTGCAACACTATTACTCATAATGAATCACCAGAGGGAAGAGAGGTGGAGATGATGGGGAACACAGAAAGGATGGAGGATGATTCTGATCCAGGTCTGCAAGTGACCGCATTGATGAACGGTGCTAAGTTCAGGAAATTTTTTGATCAGATCGGATTGACGAGGAAGCGAGGATAGAAGCGACAAAGCGATCATCAAAAGCTCTTAGAAGCACAAGAGACTTCCATGGCGATCGACAAAGGGTTGTGAGGAGGATGGTAGAAGAGGAAGAGAACAAAATCACTTT
This sequence comes from Panax quinquefolius, assembly GCA_020205615.1. Lineage (NCBI taxonomy): Eukaryota > Viridiplantae > Streptophyta > Magnoliopsida > Apiales > Araliaceae > Panax > Panax quinquefolius. The sequence continues at coordinate 82,540,071 of CM035152.1, forward strand.
CTAAAAGGCGATAGAGAGGTGAGATATCCACATAATAGACCACTATATGTGGATGCCAATAATTAATTATGGCATAGAAGTGCGGAGAGCGTTCATCGATAATGGAGCATCTGTAAATATCATGCCTTACACTATCTTTAAACAATTAGGTATGCCAGAGAAGAAGATCGTGAAGGAAAGGATAAACATCACGGGGTTCGCTAATCAAAGCACGAGAACCCTCGGATACATCAAGGTGGATATGCAAGTGGGGAAGATCCGAGGACCTGTGATGTTCCATGTAGCAGAGGTTGACGCAGCAAATCATGTGTTGCTAGGAAGAGCTTGGCAGAATGATTATGGGGTGGTACCATCAGTTTTTCATCAGTGCATAAAGGCAATTTAGAAAGGCAAGGAGGTCAAGGTACCAGCGACAAGGAAACCTTTTGGGTCGGAGGAGGCACATATCATTGAAGCAGCTTTCTTCGATGATGTCGCCGAAGAAGGAGAAAACCATATTGCCAAGCCTGATTCTCTGAAGCTAGCAAGCTGGGAGGAGGTACAAGAGGACAAGTTTGTGCCTGTGAAAAAAGAAAAGAAGCAGACCTTAGAACAAGGTGAATGTTTCAAAAATAAGAAACATGTATTAGTAGATGTAGAAAAAGAAGAAAAAGAACCAAGGAAGCGGGCAGCAGAATCGGAGGATGCCCGAAATATAATCAATGCCAAACGAACAACCCAATCGAAAGTTGAAGGAAAAGAAAACAGAAGACAAAGTGGGAAAGAGTAATCAAACCCGATGGAAAGATAGTGTTTCGCCTGTGACGGTGCAAGGGGGAGGAGCTAGAAGGTACATCCAAACCTGAGGGCTCAGGAGGGCCCCCCCACTCCAGTAGCAACAAAAAGGAAGAATTCGTGCAGTAGAAGGTGGAACCAACCCCGGAATGTTTCGAGGACCATTCAGAACCTCAACAAAATGAATTGGAGGAAGTTGATCTGGCAACAGGAGAAGGAACGCCAAAGTCGACTTACATTAACAAGGAGCTGAACGCCAACCAAAAGGAAGAGATGGTGAAGCTACTACGAGAGTATGGGGATGTGTTTGCCTGGAACTATAATGAGATGTCGGGGATTGACAAGGAGTTGGTAGAGCATAATCTGAACTTAAGCCCGGGAGCTAAACCAGTGAAGCAAGCGCCTCGCACCTATGCACCAGAAGTTGAAACATAAATAAAAGAAGAGATAAAGACGTTGTTAGATGTAGGATTCATCAAACCAATTCAACATCCAGTACGGTTATCCAACATAGTATCAGTAAAGAAATCTAATGGGCAGTTGCGAATATGCGTGGATTTCAGAGACTTGAACAAGGCGTGCCCAACGGACATGTATCCGCTACCCAATATAGACACCTTGGTAGATGCAACAGCAAATCATAAGATGATGTCATTCATGGATGGGTTCGTAGGCTATAATCAGATAAAGATGTCCATAGAGGATGCAAAGATAACAGCCTTCCGTACCCCGTTTGGGAATTTCTACTATGTAGTAATGCCATTTGGGTTGAAGAACGCGGGAGCAACTTACCAAAGGGCAATGCACGCCATCTTTCACGACATGATTCATGACATTGTGGAAGACTATGTGGATGACATAGTGGTGAAATCTAAAAGGAGACAACCACGTGAGAGGATTTAAGAAAGGTGTTTGAGCGTTGTCATGAAGTATAAGTTAAAGATGAACCAAAAAAGTGTGTGCCTTTGGGATGGCAATTTGGAAAATTTTTGGGCTTTTTCGTGCACAACAGAGGTTTGGAGGTAGACCCAAACAAGGCAAAAGCTATTACAGATATGCCCCCACCAAAAATGTAGAAACAGTTGAAGAGATTTCTAGGGAAAGTTTTCTACATGAGGAGATTCATGCCAGCATTAGCAGAAGTCACGGAACCTTTTGGAAAGTTGCTAAAGGGAAAGACAGAATGGGACTGGGGGCAGGATAAGCAACAAGCCTTCATAAAAATAAAAGAAATTTTGGCCTCGGCAAAATTGATGGTGGTACCATAGAGAGGAATACCATTGCAGCTATATATCACATCTACCACAAAGTCTGTAGGAGGATTGATCACACAAGAGGTAGATGGGGAAGAAAAGCATGTGTACTACATCAGCCGAATAATCAGGGGACCAGAAACCAGGTACTCATAATTGGAGAGACATTGTCTGGCACTGGTGTTTTTGTCGCACAAAAAATGCGTCATTATTTTTTAGCACACGAAGTTAAACTTGCAACGAGAACTGACCCAATCAAGTAATTGCTAACTAGGTAAGCGTTGGTTGGAAGACCTACAAGATGGATGACGATCCTTTCAGAATATGACATCAAGTGTGTAACACCGAAGGTAATCAGATGTCAGGCATTAGCAGACCTGCTCGCTCAGTTTCCGTATGGAGAATATAAACTCCCTCAGAGGATCTTCCAAGAGGAGAAGTAGAAAAAATTGATGTGGTGGATGAAGATTCGGAGTGGTGGAACTTGGCCTTTGACGGGTCATTCGAAGAAGGAAAAGGAGGAGCAGGTGTGGTATTAACTACCAAGGAAGGAAAGGAAGTGGCCCTGTCATACAAACTGGATTTTCCTTACACGAACAATGAGGCAGAATATGAGTCATTCATATTGGGATTATTAGCGGCTAGAGAATTGGGAGCCAAGTGCCTCAAAGTAAAGGGAGATTCAAATCTGATAGTTCAACAAATAAGAGGTCAATTCGCAGTAAAGGAGCCTATCTTGGCACCATACCAAACTGTAGCACAAAAAGTGATGGAAGCCTTTAAGAAGGTAGTGATTGAGTACGTGCCGAGAGTAAAAAATAGACAACCTGATGCATTAGCCACAGTAGCATCTAGAGTGTATGTCAAAGGAGAAGACTTGGATGTGAAGGTAATCAAAAGAATCCTCCCAACCACGGTGCTGGAATTATTCCCCAAAGATTTGATAGAAGATTGGAAACATGCCATCTCTCATCAATTACAAACAAAGGAATGGAATATATCACCGGCGGAGCTTCAGAAATACCGCATCATTAAAGGAGTATTGTACCATAAAGAAGCAGATGGTGTTTTGACAAGATGCTTGGGGAAGGATGAAGCAAATAAGATTTTATATCAGGTACATGAAGAAAACTGCGGATTGGCAAATATTAGATTGTATCGAAGGTTGCAACGCCAAAGGTATTATTGGCCCAAAATAAAGAAAGAAGCAGATGCACTTTAACGATATTGTCTTCCGTGCCAAGAATACCCTGGGGAGGAGGAATGTGCCTTCATTGATGACATAGCAGACTGGCGAAGCCCATATATGGAGTTTTGACAAAGTGGTAGTCTTCTTGTCGAAAAGAAGGATGTAATCACGATAAAGAAGAAAGCACAACGATTCTTCTTACAAAATGGAGAGTTGTTTAGATGAGGGTTTAACAACAAGCCTTTACGGTGTTTGGAATTAGGAGAGGCTAAGGATTTGGTCTACCAAATGCATAAAGATGAACACCAAGGAAGAGCCAAGTTGTATAAATAGTTGATTGATCATGGTTACTACTGGCCTAGAATGGAAGGGGATTACTTAGAGTTTGCCAAGAAGTGCCACGTTTGCCAAATTTATGGAAACTTGATTCATGCTCTAGCTGTAGATTTGCGAACTTTAGCAAAACCATGGCCCTTTCATACATGGGGAATGGATCTTATAGGTCCTATTCATCCCAATTCAAAGGGTAACATCTGGATCTTGACCACCACTGAGATGTACACAAAGTGGGTAGAAGAAATACCATTAAAGAGGGCTACAGGACCAGTAGTGGCAAATTTCATCAAGGAGCATATTATTTGTCATTTCGGGATCCCGAATGTCATTTTATCAAACAATGGAACTCCCTTCATCAATAGGGACGTCAAGAGCCCGATAGATAGATACAGGATAAAACATTACAAATCATCTCCTTACTACCCTAGAAAATGAAATCTGACAAGTAGAGGCCACAAACAAAACTTTGATCAAGATTCTCTCGAAAACCTTGGATGATCACCCAAAAACATGGGCGAAGCGGTTACCAATATCACTTTATGGGCCTATCGAACTTCAAAAAAAAAAGCTACTGGTGAAACCCCATACTGTATTTAGTATATGGTGAAAAGGCATCTTTTCTTTGAAATAGAGATCCCTTCGATAAGGATGAGACTCCGAAGCTTAGTTGAGGAAGAGAACCGACCAGCTGCTCTAGAAGCCTTAGCTGACTTCCGAGATAAAGCTAAAGAAAAATTAGAATGGTACAATGAAAAAACTGCGACAATAATACAATACTACAGTAGTACCTCGATAAATTCTGGTGGGGGACTTGGTGCTCAAGACAGCGAATCAAGTCATGAGGGGAACACCAACCACCAAATTTTTCCCCTAATGGGAAGGCCCGTATAGGGTACGAGAGATCTCCGAAAGCGGATATTGAAAAATATCTCGTGTGGGATCAGATGTTATCTCGGGCCCATTGAACCTGAAATGGGTAAAGAAATATTATACATGAGATAGTCATCACAGAAAAGTTATACTTTCAACTTTAAAAGTAATTAAGGTACCTGAGTTTAAGTTCTTAAATCCAAGAAAGTTACACTTTAACTCTAAAAGTGGCGAACATTATGCTTTCACTGCTAAAAGCAAGATTTATTATTATGACAATCTAAAACGTTATGCTTTTCGTTAAAAGCAACATGATTATCGATAAAATGTCAAACTTTCACTTATACTTGAATATTTTTCTGATTTTAAAAGTATGGATTCAAGTGTTGGTTTGCGAAAAAAAAATGTGTTTTATTCACATTCATGTTTACCTTTTTATTATTCAAATTATTGTGTTAGAATATTATTTGAATAACTTGAGATTCAATGTTAAGAATTGAGCCTTAAAAAAGAAATTCAAATTAAAGACAATTAATAAGGCTAAAGAAACTTTATTCCGATAAAAGGAATATATGTAAATGAGTTTTTTTGATACATGAATAAAAAAACTATAAAAATTCATGAACTAAGGGCCATGACATATCAAACTGAAGCGGGGGCAAAGCTAGGGCCTCCAATTTAGCAATGGGAGCGTCGCGAGCCTTTACATTAAGCGACTTTTCGACACGAAAAGTTTGGATATTTGACTTTAAACCACGAAGTTGGGTCTCCGGTTAGTTTTGCGATTTTCTCAAGATCGAAAGTTGTTACGAAAATGAGTTATTCTCATATTGATCATAGTAACCTCGGTAGTAGTGTAACGATCCGAAAAGTTGAACCGAGAAGATCAACCAAGAGCCCGAAAGGAGACATATCAAAGCTAACAATGGAGAAGTCATTAAGTTCATCGCTAAACCTATCTAAATCTTGACTCATGCAAAGAATAGAAAGAAAGATTGTGCGACTTCGAGAAATAAGGCTAGCAAGTCGATCAAAAAAGAAAGTGCGGATGGGGCCATCGGATAGTCGGATGGTCAGTGTTTGTGGAAAGCAGAGTTAGAGGCGATCGAGAATTTTCTGGCTAGAAGAAGATATCTGAAAACCCCTCCTAGAAATAAGATCTCCACTTGGATTGAAGGAAGCTCTAGTAGGAGCCACTTCAGAAGCCACCATAAAATCACTTAGGACAAAAGATAAAGACACAGGTGGCTGATGTGCTGCTGATGATTCCTTAACAAAGGATGAAGAAATAGGCGGCTGTTGTGTTGCTGGTAAATCCTTTAAACCTTGGTCAATAGGAGGATAACCAAGGTCATCATTAGATGACAAGGTGGTGACACCCGGATTGAGAGCATCAAATAAAGCAAGCGACTCGACAGATAAGGGAAAATCTTTCTTCTCACTCTAAAAAAAAGAGAAGAATAAGAAAAATGATAAAACATAATATATTATAGAGAAAAAAAATATGTATATGTCAACTAAAGAAAATACTCACACTGATGGATAAAGAGTCGTGAGATGCCGCTGAAAGCGGAATATCAGCAATAAGCTTAGACGGATTCCCCTTTGAGAAAATAGGAGCATCACCGGTACCTTCTAGAGTCTCATGAGGAGGTGCTATAAGAGGACATGAAGAGAGAGTTGTACAACCCACAACATGACCCGAACTCACATCAGATAAAGAATCCTTAGCATCAAGACTAACATGATCATCATGCGGTGAAGAAGATTCGATAGCAACAGTGATAGGCTGAGGAGACTCACAAGTAGTGGAAGTCGTGATCGTCTCACTTACAGCACCCGCAGGAAACCCAATAGGAACATCATCATCTTCTTCATCAGCATCAGAAATCTGAAAAATAAGGAAATAATGACATAGTGAAACATGAAAACAACTGTATGAATGGTTGAAAGACAAATGAAAATGCTACAAATTTTACCAAAATTTTGCGTTGTTTATTAACCGGATCCTCAGCTGCCGACATACTAGAGCTAGCGTTATCAAGAGGGCGCTTTGCCAAAGGCTTTAAGATAAGTGTTTTCCCATATAGCATTCGTCTAGTGACAGAACAACTAGCAAGAACCACGGTAGAATCTGTAGGGGGCATCACCTCTGAGTTAGTAATAGCAAATGCTCTCATTTTAGAAGAAGTAACTTTGATTTCCATGGCAGCAAATGATCCCTGGGGAGGAACTGGAGGAGGTATCCAAGATGAAACCCGTGATGGAAGATTCAAAGAAGTAGTAGGGGGACTATATGGGATGAGCGTGCAGGTCTCTTGGCGAGGAGGAAGAGAGACTCAAACATTAAAGCCTTACGCTCGAAAAGAAGAGCTACTAGTTAGTGGCCGCTCCGAAGCAGTATTAGTTCTAGGAGAACATAACATTCTGGCCCATTGAAGAAGTTCGGGAGGAGAAATTGGCGGCGAACAAATCATAGTATCATCCTGCCATTTTTTAAGGTTGATGAGCCAGTAGTTGCGTTCAAAAGTAGTATAGCGCCCTTGCCGAGAATCATCTGGTATAACGAAATAAAGAGGGTCATAAGGAGCAGTAGATGGTTTTGGAAACTCCCATGCAAATGAGGATGATGTGGGGACAAAATTGAGGAGAGCACTCTCATAATCCCTCTGGCAAGAGCGGCCAAAAGGTCAATTCTGGTCAAATCCAAACTGCCTCATGACTCTATGAGGGGAGTAAAGTACGGTGCCAAAACAATCGTCCTCAACAAAATAGGGAAGTTCCGCAGCTCAGAGGAATATGAACCAATAAAGTGAAGAACCAGTCAATTCTCTGACATTTGAAAAATAACGGAAGTCCCTCTTATATAAGCGAGGCATAGAACCTCCCTCTGGAATAATGGTGTACGAACGGGCAGTGAAATAGAAAAAGTTATCAATATAAAGCCGCAAATCTGAAGTAATCCTATGATCAATCCAACGAACGTTGCGGGGAATAATATTGGGCGATGAAAAGGGGATGGATATTTCCTTCGTTTCTGGGACAAGTGCACAGATGTAGAATGGCCCCAAAAGTGCTCGAAGAGGAAGATCTGAAGAAAGGAACATGGAATGAAGCAATTCACGTCAAACCTGAATAAATAAAAGAAATATTAATAAGCAATATATATATATATATATATATATATATAATAAATGAGTGAAACTAAAAAGGGATACCTTTCAATAGATTCTCTCATGGCGAGGACAGTTTCATCCAAGTGACGATACAAGGTCCCCAAAAAGAGAGCAGCAAGAGGAGCCTCTAGACCCCAAGATAAAAAAGCTGCTAAGCTAAACATACGGGTCGAGGGACCATCCATAGGTAACCTAGGGAAGATAAAGTGGGATAACCACATAGCCAGATAAGCAGTTAAAGGAAAAGGACAAGGTTCCTTATGAAGAGCAAGAACGGACTCTCTATAAACAGAACTACTCCAGTGGCCAGGCTTGTAATCCCGAAAGAAATAACGGACCCAAGATAGCTAGGAAGTCTCCGGATGGTTGGGCGTCTCAAAGTCTAAAAGGATTATATTGCCTTGGAACCTCATGGTGTAATTGGAAGCCCACTTGAAAGCTTTTGTCAAATAGGCGACACATTCGGTATCCCTAGAGGACATGCTGGATGAACCACAAGAAGTTTGAAAAGCGGTGAGGGGAAGGCTACTGAGATATAGTTCAAAATAAATACATAACCCAAGAAAAATGAGGATGAATATACAAAACAAAAGAAAGAATTACTGGTAAATGGCATACACATCCTCTAGAGTAGGGGTGAACTCCCCCCAAGCGGTGACAAATGTACATGTAGAAGAGCACCAACGTGAAATTAATAAAGTAAGGGCATCACAGTCATGTTGGATATGAAGATCCCTATATAGTTGAACACAACGTAGAATCCCAACTTTATCCAACAACTTCACATAATCGAAATTCCCGAGGATCTCATCGGTCCAAGGTTGCCATCCGTGAAGGCGACTAGATGAGTCGGATAAGAAGCGAACGGGACTGAAAGGATACTCCTATTTTTCGATGCACATGCGGAGAATGTGAGCAGAGCAGGGAAAGCTATTCGCACTTTCGCTAGCTGTAGCATATAGAAATAAACCCCCTTTGTCAGGTGGATGAATAGTCGCACGATCAAAATTCTTCGTTCGTTCCCAGAAATCGTCAAAAGACCCAAAGAAGGGAGCTTTTCCCCACTCGCTAATGAAGGGGATTTCCATAGTGGTTTTCGGGTCCGCAGAACGTTCGTCAGAATTAGCCTACAATGAGGGCGATTTAACATGAGAATTCTATAAAATAGGAAAATGAAGTGGAAAGCATTCGAAATATAGTACTTACCATGGTAAATGAGAAATTATGAATACCGAACAAACGAGGTTGCCTTGAAAACAATCTGTTTTTTGACAATGTCCGGCGCAAAAAAAGTCTAAACTTGAATAAGAAGATTTAGCCCAGAAAAGGAGAGATTAAGGACACCTGAAAAGAAGAAGGAACAAAATTATCAAACGATGAAAAACCCTGTAGGGTTCCGTCACCTCGGGATTCGACCATATTGAGATTTGGCCTCCTAAGGTTCAACCACCCTGGGATTCGATCCCTACTAGGGTTCGTCCGCCCAGGATGATCCAACTATGGTACATTGCTTCCATTCTTGGTTTCTTGTTTAATTGATCGGAACGAAGAGCCGCTTGAAATTCTTTAAAAGTAAGTTTTCCTTTTATATTTGAAAAAAATTGATACATCATGTTTGTGAACTTCAATTTGTAGGTTGCGCTATCTCATCATTTAGTATAAAAATAGAACTTGCATAAAAAAAACATCGTAGCAAAAAAAAAAAAAAAGTTGACAAGCTAGCTTTCTGCAGGATTATAAGTTAATAGCTATTTCTTCTAAAATTTCAATTTGCTGGTGGCGGTTTCATCATTAAGAATTGAGCCTGCATTCAAAAAAAAAAAAAACGTAAAAAAAGGTTACAGTACTGAACCAAAGGCTTTATATGTGACCATAACCATGGGGGGTATATATATATATATATATATATATATATATATATATATATATATATAACGTGAAACATGAAACATGAAATAGTCAATACCGTCTCACTCCTCTTATTCATACACCACCATCTTTCAATACGTCTGACTTTGATATATGTACATGATAAAGTTTTTTTTACCTAAACTTTATTGCGCAGCTTTCTCTTTCTGAATTAGTTTCGTGAAATCTTCTCTCCAATACAATACTACTGATATTGTATTACCTCATCAATCACAAAGAAAAAGCTCAGCCTTTCCTTTCTATATATACACAAATAGTGATAGAACACAAAGTATCCTATTAAAAGTGTTATTCTACAAGAATCAATCTCTACGAAATTTTTTTGTTTTAGAACTCTAATTGTGGGTGTTTGAAGTTTGAACCAATTTCAATATAAATAAATAAATAAATAAAAACGTGTTAAACACTGTTTTTTGTTAATAGAATATATACTTATATAGCCTAATGATTTATTTAAATGATGTCACTAGTGTTTACCCACAAAACCAAATTCTTCTCGAGGCATATTTTAGTGTTACATTTGCCCTTCAAATTAATGCATATTGTCGGGTATTCTATTATGCATCTTCATTTACGAATTATGAATAATTGATATATATTATTAATTGTTGCAACTAATTCTTTGATTGACAAGTTTTTAGATTTAATTTGATTGAACAAAATTTAGAAACAAATTTGATAAACATTTTTCAAGATATTTTGGGAGAGTTCTATTCAAAAAATTTCTCATAAGATTTTTGTTTTTTTACGAGGCTTGCCAGATTGAGCTCTGCGGATTGTTTAGAAAATTTGAAGGAGGGTTCAAAGACTCAAAATATTTTTGCACGATCGTCACTCTGAAGGCGTGACTCACGTGCACGGGGCAATTGCGAGCCCAAATATAAAATCAGGGCTTACGTATGATCTAAAGAATTAAATGATTGGGAGAAGTCTCCACGTGTCCTGAGGAAGAAGGCTCGTGGAGACGACTCATTTTGGGAATTGATTGAGGGATTGGATTGGTGGCTAGAAGGATAGGATGATTTAGGCATTACTTAAGTAATTAAGGGTATTTTTGGAATTTCCTCTAAAATCACATGCCAAGCACAAGACCTAGACATGTGCAAGACACGTGACCATTTTTAGGAAACTCTATAAATACCCCCTTTCATTTCAATAGAAGGGACTTTTGGATTTTCTCTGAACTGAAGACTTTGAAGAAGACTCTGGGATTCTAAGAGTTCTGCCACGTGTTACTCGAGCAATTGCTTACCTGTTCTTCTCCCCTCTTCAACCACTCAATCAAGACCATATTCTTTGTTGATTTCTCTCCTCCTCAGTCAACACGAAACCCGTTAGTAAGGTACGGTTTCCTTACCTACATCTGTAAAACATCAATTCTGGCTCAAGACCATGAGCATTTCATAATTTCTTTGAAAAGGACAACCCGGCACTAAGTCCGTAAGTCCGGTATATCTTACGAGCACTTTTGGGTGATCAGCCCATAGTACTCTATGTTGATCAACACTACATCCATTAAACGTATGTACGTTTAAGTTTTGGCAACCTCGCGTGCCTATGGAATAATCGATGAAAAATACATTTGTTTATTCATACTCAGACTTACCTTGAATCCGTACCAAACAATTGGCGTAGGATAGCATTAACAATTCTATATTGAAAGACTTGTAAATAAATCAATCAACTCTTCAAGATTAGTCTAGCCGAGGTAAAACTGGCATCGACCTTTTAGTAAAACAGTTCATGCATCTAATAGCATGAATCACAGAAAACTTGGCTAACACGAAGGTTAGACAAGCGTTTAAGAAAAACTTACCTTCAGCGTCTGCTACAGTATAATAACTTTTCCTTTCAGTCTTTACGTTCTCTACAACACATAACCACATATCATACCACATTAGGTCATGAATAAACATACATGGTTCCTAATGAATCTTACCTTTCTTCTCAATCTAATTATACATTAGATTTGTTACTATTGGTTCCGGCTTGACATTATCCTTACATCATCCTTACCAACTTCTATCTCTTTTATGTCTTACGTGGATTTACTTCATTAATGGAACTCGTTTTGAGTTAATCATCCTTTCTAACAGCTTACTAACATTCCTACATTATTAATCAAAACTCGATCATCATTTTTTTAGTACACTTTATTGCATACCATTTACGTTCACGTATTACTTATCAACTTTTAGTTATAACTCTCAACGTTATAGTCATTATCATTATTGAATACAGTTCATGTTCCTTATACTTTACGTTCGTCATTTAACTACTCATTAAACAACATTAAATTCCTAAAGTCATCACTATAACAATGATTTAGGAAAGGTCTTATCATGTTCATTAAGTATTTACATAACCCATACTGGTATTGCAAACCATTGGATTCATAATCAACTTGACCAATAAATTTCTACAGCCGGCTTAGCACATTATGTTGTTCTCATTACATTCATCTTCAATTGATTATTAACCTTTAATCATCATACATTAAGTGTCTAATAATGCTTTAACAATGTTATATTTACACGTTAGTTCATTACTAATGAGTTATCTTTCTTCTATACTTGTAAACATTCTTGTCATTAAAACTGGGGATGGCACCACGGGCGCCACACTTAGCTTCTTCATCTCATCACTGCGGCATGAGTTAGCGGTATGCCTCGACACTTTATTACGGTATTTGCGGCACCACCATTTGGCCTTGGGTTGGCCATGCATGCCGCTGACTCGTAACTTAGAAAATTTTGCTTGATTTTAAATTTTGTGAACTTCCCGGGCGCATAACTTCTTCGTTATAAGTCCGAATTGGCTCGTTCAAAAGCCTACAATTCACAAATTACATACTCTACACGTCCATGCATGAATTTTATCTATTTGACTTCGTTTTCTAAAAATTCACCTATTAGTTCATTTTTAACGAAAACGATAAATGTTCGTGAACGTTCAACGCTCGTTTCTTCGTTCTAAGTCGAAATCCGGTCATTTTCGACTCTATAATGCTAAATATGACTTGTCTCCATTGAAAACCAATGTTTCCTAGCTCAATATCAAAATTTGACTTCCATTCCGAGAATTTCACGAATTCGACGATTATCGTCCAAACTCATAAATTTCGCCTTAACTTCATTTCTTATGATTTGTTCATCATTTTAAATGGATTCAATTGATCATATTAACATCATGACATACATACTTCATTAACTTATTGACATGATAAGTTATTACTTGTTCTTCATTAGTCTATAACTTGTAAAAGTATGAACTACTTATGAATTCACTTTGCATGACTTATCATAGCTTAAATCTTTTAACCATCATCCTTACTTCTTATTATCATACAACCTTATTATTTCAACATAAAACAAGTTCCTACAAGTTCTTCCTTGTTTCATAACTTATATGATTACGAATAGCTTATTCATGACTTATACGGCTTATTAAGACTTAAGCTCTTTGATTACCCATTCCTATCATTCCTTAGCATACATGTTCTACCACTACCTATCTCCCTACCAATGGAAGAGAAAGAGATTCATGGTTTAAGTTCTTACCCTTGAATATCACTTGACTAAGCTTTAATCTCCTTCTTCCTTCTTGAAAATCTCATAATGGAAGTTTGACTTATAAGTGCTTATTCTCTGTAACCAATAAGTTGCTTAACTTGAGAGGAGTTAGGAGAAATTTTAACAAGCAACAAATGAAATCCTAAGCTTGCTATTTATAGGAAATCCTAAATGATGGTTTAATGGTCAATAAGCCATTCCACCTCCTTAACTCCACCTCCTTACTATTCCTTATTTGCTCACCAAGTTTACTTGGCCTCCACAACTTTTATCTCTTGCTTGCTCACCACAAAACTTATCCTTTACTTAGCTTTTAAGTTACTTGGTCATCACATAACTTATCTCTTGCTTAGCCACCAAGCATAAGCACTTTACTTGGCCACCACTTGACTTATTCATTGCTTAATCATTAAGTTTACTTGCTCATTACTTTTACTTAGCCACCAAGTACTTTACTTGGCCACTACTTTGGGTTATACATGTGATCATGGGTTGCCCCATGGATCCTCCTAATCCATTGGATTATTACATTGGGCTTAAGTTTAATTAACTTAGCTTATTCATTTTTGGCTTGCATTAAGTTACTTTGGGCTTCTCATTAATCAACCACTTGGGCTTACACCTTAATTCTTATTGGACTTATCCATTCTTACATTTGGGCCTTACCAATTCTCATTGGACTTTACAATGTTCTACACAATCCTATAAATTAAATTCATTTAACTTAAACCTTATAACGTATAATTTACGTATTAATCTTGTATTCTAACTCGTATACTTATTTAATATACGACATTCCATCATTCATACTTGCTCGTATAATTCCTCGTATTATACTCGTATTCATTACCTCGTACAATACTAACATATAATACAATCATTACTTTAATTCATTAATCGCATTTAAATTCCTTCTCGGAATTCACTTTCCCTATCCGTTAGTTTTTAAGTCCGCGGGCGAAAAACTGCGTTTGACATAACTGAAATATTATTGAATATTCCATCTTGTCTTAGAATTCTATCATTATGTATTTCTCGGAAGTTCAAAAATAATTCCCGAGCAGAAATGCGTGAATAGTGTTTTTCAAAAAATTTCTCGAAAAGTTTTTATTTTCATCTTGGAAATTCAAACACTTTAATTCTATCACGTAGCCAAAATACTACGATGTTCCGACATATCTAGGTCATAGAACGACCCTCAATTAGCTTACTCCATAAATAATCAATTAAATTTTCATTTAATCCACATAATAAAAATAAAAATTTAATTCTCAAAAATCTAAATTTTCTGGGGCGTTACACTCTTCCCCCCTTATAAGGATTCTGTACCCAGAATCATGCTAATAATACATACACCATTTGAGGAAACACTTTCCTTTATTTTAATCTCAAGTTCCCACAATGCTTCTTCGACATTGTGGTTCTTTCATTTCACCTTCAACGAAGGTGTTATCTTAACTTGCATGACTTGTCACTTCCTATCAATAATCTGAGTTGGAAGTTTAAATACTTATTGACACATTACGTTATTACCCTTTCATTAGCTTTTAACTTAGAATAATTTGGAACTCAAATTTCTCATTCAAAACAAGATTATACTTGATCTTTTCTTCCTCATGCATCTTCTTCTTCATCTGCGTACATTTCTCATTACCTAGATGTAGTTACTTAACTCGTTCAAGTATCGTGGATTGAGTCTATGTTTTGAATAACATTTCTACCACTTCATTCCACAATTTAACCTCTAACTCCGTTTTTGCCATTTCTGTTATTAACTCATTCTGAATTGTTAACATCGATAGCTGTTCCCCACCCTTCCTACTTAATGCGTCGGATTCTACGTTAACTTTCCCAGATTGATATAACATATCAACGTCGAAATCTCTTATCCATTCTAATTACCTTCTCTACCTCATATTCAACTCCTTTTGTGTGAAGATATATTTCAAACTCCTAGAGTCTGTGTATATCTCACACTTCTCACTGCATAAATACTATCTTCAAATTTTTAATTCAAAAACTACAGCTGCCAATTATAAATCATAAGTAGGATAGACCTTCTCATAATCCATTAACTGGCGTGATGCATACCTAATGACTTTGCCATGCTACATAAGCACGCAGCCCCATCTTCTATGTGAAACATCGAGATATACTATAAAATCCCTCGTACCACCTGATAAAGACAATACAGATATCTCACTTAATCTTCCTTTTAGCTCTTAAAAACTATTTTTTCACTTCTCATACCCAACACACTTCTCAATAACAAATTTTGTCTATCTCTTTAAGCTACAATTCACACGAAGTGAATTTTGTATCCAACTTCTCCCTCCGTAGTGT
This sequence comes from Panax quinquefolius, assembly GCA_020205615.1. Lineage (NCBI taxonomy): Eukaryota > Viridiplantae > Streptophyta > Magnoliopsida > Apiales > Araliaceae > Panax > Panax quinquefolius. The sequence goes on from CM035152.1 coordinate 82,555,513, forward strand.
TTCTCACACTATCTTCAAATGTTCAATGTGATCTGCTGACGTCTTAGATTAGACTAGAATGCCACCAATGATCATTACGACACCCTCATCCAAATATTATTTGAACACTGTGTGACACTAATGGTACTCTCAACCATAACACCTCACAAGAGTATATATCAATTTGCCACCAACTTGCTCAGCACCCATTACGAAAAGTCTAACTTCCACACATTAGTTAACCCAAACGATATAACCAGAAACTTGTCATAACTATAACGAGGTCTGAATGTCATCTTAGGTTCCTCCTCATTCTTCCTTACTTTCAACCGACTATACCCTGTATGCAAATCTATCTTAGAAAAATTCTTTGCCCTCTTTAACTGATCAAATAGATCATTGATCCTGGGCCATGGGTATTTATTCTTAATTGCTAACTTAATCCTATTACAATAGTGGATACGCAACCGTAAAGACCTATTCCTTAACATCTTCCTAACTTGCGTCACCATTAGACAACAAGAGCGTCGCGGTATTTGATTACCGTAAAATACTACCTTGGGTTACTTTAGAAAACTGAAGATTCATACTTTTATTCTAACAATTTATTAAAGTTCTCTGATTAATCAACCCATTCATACCGAGAATTACTTTAAATTCTCACATTTTTATCGGTACTTATCTACCGATACTTGCTTACATTCCTTATTCATGAAACTCTTTCAACAAATATAATTAACGAAAGTTATTTCTTGATTCTAGACCTTAACGTATAAAGGTACTTATAATCCCTTTCAGACAGACTGCTAGATGAGTCTTTCCACATGTCTTACACACTTCGATCTTACGCTTAGGATCCCCTTGTCCCACTCCAGTATTCCCAGAGTTAAAATTCTTTCTTTTTGGCTTACTATCACTACCACTGGCACTCTCTGCCTTGGTTCCTCCCTCTCCCTTGCTCTTATTCTTTCTCTCTTTGTGGTATTGAGTCAACGCCTCACTACCACCCTCGGCTATAATTACCTTTTCCAAAATGGTCCCACATGAAACACTGGAACACAAAAATCCTACTATAGAACCAGGGTTTTAGACCCTGCTCAAACCTACGAGCCTTCCTTTCCTCAATGTCCACTTGGTGTGGAGCAAACCTTGCCAATTCATTGAATCTGGCCGCGTATTAAGGAACCGTCATGTCCTTTTGCTTAAGTTCTAAGAAATTAATCTCCTTCCTCCCCTGCATACTTGTAAGGAAATAATTCTCGAAGAAAACTTTCTTGAATTGTTCCCACGTTACCGCATCTATTCTATCCCCACCCTGGTGAGCCTCCCACCAAAAGTTGTCTTCCACTTTCATCATGTAAGTTGCAAAAAAATCTATTGCGCCTCACCTACGTTTGTAATAACAAACGCCTTCTCTATTTCCTTTACCCATGTCTGGGCTTCTAATGGGTCCGTCGTTCCTTTGAACTCCAGCGGACCTATGCTTTTAAATTCTTTAAAGGTAGTCATTCTGGCTAACCTAGGTTCCGCAGGTACTCTATCCCCGGTTTAGTTAAATGCAGCCGTTAATAAATTAACGAACTCTTGCATAGGGTTAATTTAACCCCCCTGGTTATCATTACTTGATTCCGCATCCAGATTACGTTGTCTTCTCCTTGACGGCATTTTTTGATTAAATACAATTTCATTATTATATATTTACTTATTTCGTTATTATTCACCATATAACAACTCATACCATAACAGAGCTTATTAAATGAAAATTTCATTATATTCATATGTTTCTTCATAGTTTGAAACTATTTACACTATGCTCCCATAGCCAGAAGTTATTACATTTCTATCCCGCAATAGAACTTCTCAAAAGTTGGGATTTACAAAAAGACTACCCTTTTATACAAAAGAGGGTTTTACGTCACTACACACATATTTATAACTCTAGATTCTAATAATGCATAACAGCGTCCTCGTGTTTCTCGTTCGCAATCTTCGCTATAGTATCCCGACTAATAGTATGTCGAGTCTGCCCTAACTCAGTGAAATAACAAGCAACTTTCAGTTTGAAATCCTTATGAGCACTCTCATGGATGTAAGACATCGACGCTATCTTCCAATCCTTCTCCCCCAATTCTTTACAAAGCTCATCGGCCTCCTTCTTAAAATCCCTAGCCTTATTTATTATGAGCACCTTCTTATCATGCTCGGACTCAAAATCTGCTTCTGCAGACTCCTTCGCTACATAAAGAGCACTAATCTCTTCATTCTGATTCTGTACAACTGTATTCAGTTGCACATTCCTGTCAAGCACTGCCAGATACAATGATCTCATTGCATTTGGAGGTGATGACTCTAGTGTAGGTACCACCATACCAACTGACGTTATCTCCATTACTTCCTCCTCATTGCTCATCATATTAAGATATGATGTTATATCCATATCTCCCTTAGAGTAGTTCTCCTCAGAAAAGTACTCCACTATTTTCGACTCCTCTAGAATCACTAATGGTACATCCACCACCGGCATAGGTACAGGCTCTACTCTGTTCACAACTTTTTCGCTCACCGCGTGTATATATCTATACATCAAGATATCGATTGACATCCTACAATAACACATATGTTGATTAGTACATAACACACAATAGTATAAGCACAAATCATATTTAATTTATTTAGGGTTACTTTCCATCTTTTAAATCTTTCGGTACTGAGTTTCCTCAATACCTTATTAACTCATTCAATTAAAGTAAAGCTTGAGTTTACTTCCTTCAGACTTTTCTTCCTTAATGAGGTTATTAGCCTAAGGTTCTTCCCCCCTTAAGTTTTATAACCTAATGCTTTGATACCAACCTGTGACGCCCCTAAATCTGGGTATCTTCCAACCCGACATATGGTGCTATACGATACTCATAACTGTACATTCATTCTATCGAAACGACATCAAAATGTGTGTATCAACGACATTATTATTACATTAATAATATTACATCCCGTTCCCAGGTTCTAAAAACATTTCATTCTTTGTTCATCATTCTATAATATATACAACTTACTACTTTATTACAAGGTAAACTAATCGTTCAGCTTCATCTTGCCTCTATCCTTGTTAGATCCCTTGGTTCATTCGGTCCTAGCTGCATTCATATGGTTCAAGCAAGAGTGAGCATAACAAGTTCATCAAGTACAACAATTTCTTTTAAATAACATGCTTGAAACATAGGAATCGTATATTTTCAATAACTGGATAATAGTTATGAAGTACTATCAATAATTCAAAATAACATTCTTTTCCTTCAAAATGTTTTACAATAACAATATTCACTAAAACATCAATTCTGGCTCAAGACCATGATCATTTCATAATTTCATTGAAAAGGACAACCCGACACTAAGTCCGTAAGTCCGGTATATCTTACGAGCACTTTTGGGTGATCAGCCCATAGTACTCTATGTTGATCAACACTACATCCATTAAACGTATGTACGTTTAAGTTTTGGCAACCTCGCGTGCCCATCGAATAATCGATGAAAAATACATTTGTTTATTCATACTCAGGCTTACCTTGAATCCGTACCAAACAATTGGCGCAGGATAGCGTTAACAATTCTATATTGAAAGACTTGTAAATAAATCAATCAACTCTTCAAGATTAGTCTAGCCGAGGTAAAACTGGCATCGACCCTTTAGTAAAACAGTTCATGCATTTTATAGCATGAATCACAGAAAACTTGGCTAACACGAAGGTTAGACAAGCGTTTAAGAAAAACTTTCCTTCAGCATCTGCTACAGTATAATAACTTTTCCTTTCAGTCTTTACGGTCTCTACAACACATAACCACATAACATACCACATTAGGTCATGAATGAACATACATGGTTCCTAACGAATCCTACCCTTCTTCTCAATCTAATTATACATTAGATTTGTTACTATTGGTTCCGGCTTTCCATTATCTTTACATCATCCTTACTATTTGTTACTATTTGTTACTATTTTGTGAACTTCCCGAACGCATAACTTCTTCGTTATAAGTTCGAATTGGCTCGTTCAAAAGCCTACGATTCACAAATTACATACTCTACACGTTCATGCAAGAATTTTATCAATTTGACTTCATTTGCAAAAAATTCACCTATTAGTTCATTTTTAACGAAAACGATAAACATTCGTGAACGTTCAACGCTCGTTTCTTCGTTCTAAGTTGGAATCCAGTCATTTTTGAGTCCGTAACTCTATAATGCCAAATATGACTAGTCTCCATTTAAAACCAATGTTTCCTAGCTCAATATCAAAATTTGACTTCCATTCCGAGAATTTCACGAATTCGACGATTATCGTCCAAACTCGTAAATTACACCTTAACTTCATTTCTTATGATTTGTTCATCGTTTTAAATGGATTCAATCCATCATATTAACATCATGACATATATACTTCATTAACTTATTTATATGATAAGTTATTACTTGTTCTTCATTAGTCTATAACTTGTAAAAGTATGAACTACTTATGAATTCACTTTGCATGACTTATCATAGCTTAAATCTTTTAACCATCATCCTTACTTCTTATTATCATACAACCTTATTATTTTAACATAAAACAAGTTCCTACAAGTTCTTCCTTGTTTCATAACTTATATGATTACGAATAGCTTATTCATGACTTATACAGCTTATTAAGACTTAAGCTCTTTGATTAGTCATTCATATCATTCCTTAGCATACATGTTCTACCACTACCCATCTCCCTACCAATGGAAGAGAAAGAGATTCATGGTTTAAGTTCTTACCCTTGAATATCACTTGACTAAGCTTTAATCTCCTTCTTGCTTCTTGAAAATCTCATAATGTAAGTTTGACTTATAAGTGCTTAATCTCTCTAACCAATATGTTGCTTAACTTGAGAGGAGTTGGGAGAAATTTTAACAAGCAACAAATGAAATCCTAAGCTTGCTATTTATAGGAAATCCTAAATGAGGGCTTAATGGTCAATAAGCCATTCCACCTCCTTAACTCCACCTCCTTACTATTCCTTATTTGCTCACCAAGTTTACTTGGCCTCCACAACTTTTATCTCTTGCTTGCTCACCGTAAAACTTATCCTTTACTTAGCTTTTAAGTTACTTGGTCATCACATAACTTATCTCTTGCTTAGCCACCAAGCATAAGCACTTTACTTGGCCACCACTTGACCTATCCATTGCTTAATCATTAAGTTTACTTGCTCATTACTTTTGCTTAGCTACCAAGTACTTTACTTGGCCACTACTTTGGGTTATACATGTGATCATGGGTTTCCCCATGGATCCTCCTAATCCATTGGATTATTACATTGGGCTTAAGTCTAAAGTCTAATTAACTTAGCTTATTCATTTTGGGCTTGCATTAAGTTACTTTGGGCTTCTCATTAATCAACCACTTGGTCTTACACCTTAATTCTTATTGGACTTATCCATTCTTACATTTGGGCCTTACCAATTCTCATTGGACTTTACAATATTCTACACAATCCTATAAATTAAATTCATTTAACTTAAAGCTTTATAACGTATAATTTACGTATTAATCTTGTATTCTAACTCGTATACTTATTTAATATACGACATTCCATCATTCATACTTGCTCGTATAATACCTCGTATTATACTCGTATTCATTACCTCGTACAATACTTACATATAATACAATCATTACTTTAATTCATTAATCGCATTTAAATTTCTTCTCGGAATTCAGTTTCCCTATCCATTAGGTTTTAAGTCCGTAGGTGAAAAACTGTGTTTTCCATAACTGAAATATTATTGGATATTCCATCTTGTCTTAGAATTCTATCATTACATATTTCTCGGAAGTTCAAAAATAATTCCCGAGCAGAAATGCGTGAATAGTGTTTTTCGAAAAATTTCTCAAAATTTTTTTATTTTCGTCTTGGAAATTCAAACACTTTAATTCTATCACGTAGCCAAAATACTACGACGTTCCGACATATCTAGGTCATAAAACGACCCTCAATTAGCTTACTCCATAAATAATCAATTAAATTTTCATTTAATCCACATAATAAAAATAAAAATTTAATTCTCAAAAATCCAAATTTTCTGGGGCGTTACAATTACATTCTTTGTTCATCATATTATAATATATACAACTTACTAGTTTATTACAAGGTAAACTAATCGTTCATCTTCGTTTTGCCTTTATCATTGTCAGATCCCTCGGTTCGTTCGGTCTTAGCTGCATTCATATGGTTCAAGCAAGAGTGAGTATAACAAGCTCAGCAAGTACAACAATTTCTTTTAAACGACATGCTTGAAACATAGGAATCATATATCTTCAATAACTGGATAATAGTTAAGAAGTACTATCAATAATTTAAAATAGCACTTCTTTTCCTTCAAAACGTTTTACAATGACAATATTCAGTAAAACATTAATCATGGTCCAAGACCATGAGCATTTCATAATATCTTTGAAAAGGACAACTCGGCACTAAGTTCGTAAGTCCGGTATATCTTATGAGCACTTCTGGGTGATCAGCCCATAGTACTCTATGTTGATCAACACTACATTCGTTAAACGTGTATACATTTAAGTTGTGGCAACCTCACGTGCCTGTCATTAAACGACAAAAACATTTTAGCATACTCAGTCTTCATTTGAAAATCACACCAATATAACTTGGCAAACATTAATCATGTTTGATAGAATCATAATATAAGTCTAGCCGAAAGAATTGGCTTTGACTTCATCATACAAGAATTCATGCGAAAGAATACATGAATTTCAAAGCTTGTCAAGACTGAACTGGAACAAGGGTTAGAATACTTGCCTTTAGCGTCTGCATACTGTTTATCACACTTACACTTTAAGTCTCTAAGTCTCTACAATACATGATCATATAACATACCACATTAGGTCATATATAATCAAGTAGGTATACTACTATATCTTACCTTTCATCTCAATTTAATCCTGACTTAGATTTGTTATTATTGGTTCTGGCTTTTCGTTACATTCCTGAATGATTACTTATCTTCAACCTTTAGACAACATAAATAAGGTTTAACAATAGCTTACCATACCTTATTCAGTTCCTCAGTTTATTATTACTGAGTTATTATTCATACTATACTTGTAAACCTTCATTACTGTCCAAACCCTAGGGTTGGCATTGCGGCGCCACCGTTTCCTTTTTTGCGTATTGCACATGAGTTAACAATATATGAAGTCCGCACTCGTGACCAAGACTTTGAGTCTCTTTTTGTTATGGCTACGCTATGGCGCCAGTTAGTAGTGTGCCCTGTCTCGGCCTCGCGCTACAGTGCGGGCCTTAAAGATGTGAGTCGCACTGCGGCACGGACTCTGTGCCTCAAACAATTTTGTAGATTTTGAAATTTTACGAAACTCTCGGACGCATAACTTCTTCGTTATAAGTCCAAATTGGCTCGTTCAAAAGCCTACGGTTCACAAATTACATACTCTATGCATTCATGTAAGAATTTTATCTATTCGACTTTGTTTGCTAAAATTTCACCTATTAGTTCATTTTTAACAAAAACGATAAACGTTCGTGAACGTTCAACGCTCGTTTCTTCGTTCTAAGTCAGAATCCGGTCATTTTTGAGTCCGGAACTCTATAGTTCCAAACATGACTTGTCTCCATTGAAAACCAACGTTTCCGAGTTCAAACAAAAAATACAACTCCCATTCTAAGAATTTCAAGAATTCGACGATTATTGTCCAATCGTGTGAATTCCGGCGAAACCTCATTACTAATGTTTTGATTATCATTCTAAATGGATTTTGTGACACCCCCAAATCCGGTACTTCCATTTCCACAGGATTTGGTGTTCACTGTACAAACATCATCTATCTATCTACCCATAAATAAATGCAAACCATGCAATAGATAGAATAATAAATAAATCTCCCCTTATGGGGTTACATTAACTGCATAATAAATAAAAATCCCAGGTTTCTCTAACTTTAAACATTTGTGCGGAATCATAAACAAATAATAAGTCTTAAGTAACATCAAGTCTAAATATCATTACATAACCACATAAATAATCAATCTTCATTACTTGCTAATCTTGCCCTTGCCTTTACTAGTGGAAGGCTCGTCTGCTCTTTCGTTCTTAACTGCAATGTTATTATTACGCAAGAGTTAGCATGATTTCCCACAAGTATAACAATATAACAAATAAATAATAACATGCGAATAAATCAAAGACTTCTGAAATAGGAAACTCAACTTCCGAATCTGGAATGAATAACAAGAAACAAAAGAACTTCTTAGGGTCATAAGACCTTGAACTGTGTCCTAGGTTGTCAAGTGTTTATACTTGAAACCTTTAACAGTCATAAGACTATGGAATCTTTTTCTCGTACTTAGGGGGATCATCCCTTAGTACCATACTGTTCACAATATCTTAACGCTAACGCATAAGTAATCCCCTATACAGGGTTGTTCATCTCAGTTTGACATTAGAGTCCGCACCAAAGGAAGTTTGGTTTGGATAATTCATCAAGGGTTCTAAAATTTAAAACGCTCATCAACTATGGACTAGTCGAATCATTAAGGGTTCGTTAATCTAACAAGGTTTAACAGTAATTGATAACTGAATTTGAATTAAATCTCATAAAGTATACAATAGAATAAGTATTGTATAGCAGCATCATGCTTGAAAGATTAATAAACTTTGATATAACAAAACATACTTGATCAATAATAATGAGAACTTGCTCAATGTAGAGAGTTGAATGTATCAACTTATAAAACGATAACAAGTAGGGTTATGAAACTTGCCTCGTGCGTAGATTACACTTTAATTAAACTCGTTCCTTGATTTAAATCCTACATATCATTTACGTTCATAATACCAGTTAATTATAACGTACTAAACATCACAAGTTTATTCTTTTGTCTAACTCGAATTCATGACTATACTTAGTCAATTACTACACTTATTGTCAAAATTAAGACTTCACGAACAATAAGCTAACTATGCATTCAATCGTTCAATTCACACGTAATTGTGTTATGGACGTGTTAAGAATTTATTTTAACATCTCATTATATGTCTAACATGTTTTCATGTTCATTAGATTAAGTTAATAACACATTGCTAGACTTAAACATTTAAAAACTCATTTATGGGCCATTATTCGCTAATGTATTGCGGTGCCTTTGTTGTCTTATTATGTCTCAAGTATTGCAATTTGGAGACTTAGCGATGTAGTCTTTGTGTACTATGCACGGGACTTCGATTCTAGAGTTGCACCATGCGAAACTCCAGATTTTAATTCTCAGTTCGCGAAGAACACAGAGTTCAGCGAAATAAACACTACATGATCACTAATTTAACCAATTTAACATACCCACATGCTAGAATTCATACATAATATTTACCCAACATTAATAGGGTGATTTTAACCCATTAAAACACATAATTACAGAATTAAAATATGTAAATTTCACTGTTCTTGATGTTCTTAAAGGTTTTGAACATAAATCATAAAATTCAACGCCACAGATTCGTTATAACACCAAATCCATCCATTCAAGTTTTGTTTACTTCGTTTTAGCATGCATAATCATATACCAGTGTGAATTTCGCTGAACAATTTATTTTTGACATATTAATTTTACGTATAAGGGTCATATGGCCATATAATATACTCTGTAAATAACATACGTTATAATATTATGAAACTTATGATATGGAAATCTATAATATATAGTAACAACATGTTATACTACCATATTATCACATATACATTCACATAATCAATACAATCTCAAACTACGTAGATTTTACAAAAAATTTGAAAGCCGTATTATAAAAAATTAACAACGTAAATAATAATGGGTTGAAGAATTTACTCACAGCGTAGTGTAGATAGGAGAGATGAAACCTTCTCAATCAATCACACAACTCACAATTCTCCCAAAACTCTTAATTCTCTCTCTATGATTTCATTGTTAAACTTAGAAAAATGAAGAAGAAGAAGAAATATAATAAAGGAAGCAACTGACGCATAATAAATAAAGGAAGGAACTAACGCGTTGTGGACAGTTACCCAGTCATGCGTAACTGCTAACAACTCCCCTTAGGGCCTTGTTTGGCTGGCAATAATAGGTTTCAAAACAATTTATTTTAATAAAACTTTTATACTATAGTTTAAATAATGTCACACTCCTTCATAAAATAAATTCAATATCTTATTTAATTTATTTTAAATAAAATATAATAATTTCTCATTAATTCACATAGCCACACAATTAAATTTCTCATTTGTTAATAATGTCAAATTATTAAATCTCTAATTAATTATTAAATTAATTAAAATAACATTAGGCTTATTCAATATTTCTTTTAATACAATAAGCTCACATAATCACATACTTCGAATAATAAAAATTCTTCACATTAATTTAATAAATATAACACATATAATTAAATTAATCTACCACAATTTCATCAATTAATTATTTAATCTAATAATTAATTCATTGAAAAAAAATATTTATTCAATCCAATAAATATTAAAATTAAATTAAAAAAAATCTCGGTTGTCACATTTTTCCCCACTTAAAAGGATTCTTTCCTCAGAATCACAACTCAACAATTCATCTCGTTACATTTTCCCCCCCTTACAAAGATTCTATCCCTAGAATCGCTTACACATAAGTTAAGTAAATAAATGAGGATAATTCTTCATCATATTCTCTTCGAGTTCCCGCGTAGCTTCTTCAGCGTTGTGGTTCCTCCAAATTACCTTAACAGAAGGTATTACTTTATTTCTAAGAACTTATTCTTTTCGGTCGACAATTTGAACTGGAATTTCTTCGTAAGATAAGTCTTTGTCGAAATGTAGGGGTTCATATTCAATCACGTGCTTGTAATTGGGTTTGTAGGGTCATGGAATGGAGACACGAAAAAATGTTGTGGACATTCTCTAGAGCTAGAGGTAAGGCAACCTCATAAGCAACTTCTCCAACCCTTCGTAGAACTTCAAAGGGTCCAATGAATCTTGGGCTTAATTTCCCTTTCTTTCCAAATCTAATCATTCCTTTCCAGGGAGAGACCTTTAAAAACACATAACTACCTGGCTCGAACTCAACATTTTTACGGTGTGGATCAGTGTATTTCTTATCTGTCTTGAGCTGCTGTCAATCTTGTTCGGATCACTTTGACTATTTTTGCTGTTTGTTGTACCAATTTCGGGCCTAGTAATTGTCTTTCGCCAACTTCATCCCAATATAGCGGAGTTTTGCACTTTCTGTCGTATAACGCTTCATAAGGCGGCATGCCAATACTTGTGTGGTAACTGTTGTTGTAGCCGAACTCTATGAGCGGTAGATGGTCGTCCCAATTTCCTTTAAAGTCCATTATACAAGCTTTTAACATATCTTCCAATGTCTGAATTGTTCTTTCACTTTGTCCATCTGTTTGAGGGTGATATGTCGTGCTCATTCGCAACTGTGTACCCATGCATTCTTGTAGACGTTTCTAGAAGTTTGACATAAAATACGGATCTCTATCAGAAATAATTGACACCGAAACTCCGTGCCTTGAAATAATTTCTTTCACATATAACCTGGCCAACTGATCTAAGTTGAATCTGATTTTGATCGGAAGGAAGTGTGCGGATTTCGTCAATCGGTCAACAATAACTCATACTGCGTCGTAGCCTTTCTGAGTTGTCGGTAGGCCAACCACGAAATCCATCGTAATATGTTCCCATTTCCATTTCTAGAATCTCTAAAGGTTGTAGTAACCCACTCGGCTTCTAATGTTCTGCTTTCACTTTCTGACACATCAGGCATTTGGCAACACATTCTGCAACCTCTCGTTTCAAATTTGGCCACCAAAAATGTTGTCGAAGATCTTGATACATCTTGGTGTTACCAGGGTGAATCGAATATCTTGAGTTGTGAGCCTCGCTCAAAATTTCTTTCTTAATCTCAGTTACTGGCGGTACCCAAATTCTATTCTCAAATCTCAGTATTCCTTCCTTATCCATCTTGAATCTTGATTCAGTTCCTTCGGATATCTTCTGTTTCACCAATTGACATTCGTCATCATGAAGTTGAGCCTCCTTAACCTTGTCTAGTAGAGTTGTACCAGATTGCATCTGAAATAGCTTCTCATCGACCTCCGTAGGACACTTTACTTCTAATTCCAGCTTCTCCATTGCTGAAATTAACTCCTCCTATACGGTCAACAACAGCAATTTCTCCCGACCCTTTCTACTTAAGGCGTCAGCCTCCACATTTTCCTTACCCAGATGGTATAGAATATCACAATCGTAGTCCTTAATTAACTCCAACCACCTTCTTTGGCGCATATTCAAGTCTTTCTGTGTAAAAATATATTTCAGACTCTTGTGGTCTGTATATATTTCACACTTCTCCTCGTAAAGATAGTGCCTCCAGATTTTCAAAGCAAAAACCACTGCAGCTAACTCCAAGTCATGGGTCGGATACCCCTTCTCGTAATCTTTCGGTTATGTAAGTGACGCACATGAATGATGACTCTGCCGTTTTGGATAAACCTTACGGCAAGACCTTTATGCGATGCATCACTATAAACCATAAAATTTCCTATGTCATCTGGAAGAGATAACACATGTGTTGTACTCAACCTCTTCTTTAATTCTTGAAAGCTTTCCTCACACTTCTCTGTCCAAACAAATTTCACCGATTTTCTAGTCAAATTCGTCAACGGAGTTACGATCTTGGAAAAATCCTGAATGAATCTCCTGTAATAACCTGCCAATCCAAGGAAACTTTTTACTTCTGACGGTGTCTTCAGCTGATCCCAGTTAATCACAGATTCAACTTTGGAGGGATCCACCAAAATTTCGTCCCTATCGATCACATGTCCAAGAAATTGTACCTTTTCAATCCAGAATTCACATTTCAAAAATTTAGCGTACAACTTCTCTCTTCTCAACGTCTCTAATGTCACCCTTAAATGTTCTTCATGTTCTTCCTTGGTTTTCGAATATACCAAAATGTCATCTATAAATACCACTACGAATTTGTCCAAAAACGGTTTGAACACTCCATTCATTAAGCCCATAAATGCTGCAGGAGCATTTGTTAGACCAAATGACATTACCAGAAATTCGTAGTGACCGTATCGTGTTCTGAATGTTGTCTTCGGTACATCCTTTGGTCTCACCTTCAGTTGATGATAACCACTCCTCAAATATATCTTTGAAAAGTATCTTGCTCCCTTTAACTGATCGAACAAGTCGTCGATTCGCGGTAATGGATATCTATTCTTAATCGTGACCTTATTCAGTTCTCTGTAGTCTATGCAGAGTCGCATTGTTCCATCCTTTTTCTTCATAAATAAAATCGGCGCTCCCCACGGTGATACACTTAGTTGGATATACTTCTTGTCCAGTAATTCTTGTAGTAGGACCATCAGTTCTTTCATCTCTACCGGTGCCATTCGGTACAGTGCCTTCAATATTGGATTCGTTCCTGGAGCCAAATCGATCACAAATTCAACTACTTTATTTGGAGGAAGTCCTGACAAATCATCTGGAAACACGTCTGCGAAATCTCTCACTACTGGTTTCTCATATATTTTCGAATTCTCTTTACGACTATCGACTATGTAAGCTAGATATCCTACACAGCCTTGCCTTAACAACCTCCGGCTCGCATCATCGTCAGACAACTCGCTTGTCTAGGCGACTTGCTACTATAAAACACAACCTTTGATGGAGTCATGAGGTTAATATGCTTCTTCTGGTAGTCAATTATCGCCCCACAATTGGGTAGCCAGTCCATACCCAAAATAACATCGAATTCTCCAAGTCGAATAGGGATAAGATCTACGTTCATGATATTACCCTTAATATCCACTCTACAGTTCTTATGCACATACTTAACAGGGATTATTTCTCTATTCGCAATTTCTATGTTCATGGGGTACTCTAACTCATCCTTAAGCAATTCTAAGTTCTTAGGAAAGTCATCGGATATAAATGAACAAGTAGCACCCGAAATCAAATAACACATACGCATTAACTTTATTGATCAGAATGATACCTGACACCACATCGCGAGACTGTACTTTAACCTATACTATCATGTTGAATGTTCTGGCGGTTGGTCGGTTGGTTGCAGTTGGTCCTGCGATAGTCAGAGTGCTTCCACCGGTATTTCCTCTATTTCCTCCTGAATTCATCCCTCCAGATCCCTTTTTAGGACAATCCCTTGCAAGATGGTCCTTTAAGCCACAAGTGAAACATGCACCCTTCTTTGGGTTAGGACAGTTAGGTGCTATGTGGCCTTCCTGACCACAATTGTAGCACACTCGTTTCCTTTTCAAGCAAACTCCCAAATGAGTTTTTCCGCAGGTTGGGCATGCTTCGATCTTCTTCTTCTGCCCTCCTTGTTGACTTCCAGCTGACGAGTTATCACACCACTTCCTCTTCTGATTATGGTTACCCCTAGTGCTACTCCCACCAGTCTTGTTATTACCTTCATTCTCACTCTTTTTCTTCTTCTGATCTTGATTATATTTCGTTACCGCATAGCTTCCACCCTCAGCGAGTATGGCCTTTTCTAATACTCGAGTAAAAGTGTTCAATTGGAACATTAACACTTTGCTATACAACCAGGGCTTCAGTCCCTGCTCGAAACGTCTTACCTTCCTCTCATCGGTATGTACTTGGTATGTGGTGAACCTAGCCAACTCGTTAAACCTTACCGTATAATCAGCTACTGACATACTCCCCTGTTTCAACTCTAGAAACTGAACCTCCATCTGATTTTATGAATTGGTCAGAAAGTATATCTCGAAAAAACATCTCTTTGAACCTCTCCCAGGTTATTACACCTTCACCTCCCCGTACTTTGTTTGTCTGCCACCAATAACTGGCTTCAGACTTCAACATAAATGTTGCATATGCGATTTTCTGGTCTTCCCTTACTCTAGCGACATCGAACACCTTCTCCATCTCCATCACCCAGGTCTGAGCTTCGATTGGGTTTATGGAGCCCTTAAACTCTGGCGGTCCCACCGCCTTGAAATCCTTGAACGAGGAGTTTGGTGGAGCTTGAGGTTGATTGTTAATTGCTCCGGCTAGTAGGTTCACCAATTGCTGAACAGGGTTAGCATTGGCGTCGTTGTTATTCATTGGCTCCTCTTGTGCTTGTTGACGGTTTTGTCTTCTCCTAGGCGGCATATTTCTATTAAGAACATACGCTTATTAGGTCCTTATTCAATCTCTTAAACATTCAGGGCTTAACTAAAACATTTAATCATAATTCACTTAACACATCAATTCAAATAAACTCTTACATTTTCATTCAAATTCAAAAGTTTTAACATCATAAGATAGCATCACTGCTATTTACATCAACTATCCCGAGAAAAAGAATCTACGGGATTTAAAACATCAAATATTCCTTTGTTTATAACACATCAAAATTTACATCATTAACTATCAAATAGTTTTCACATAATTAAACTAATATTATCACTGCCTATTAAGGCGCTGGATAGCCTTGCCACCTTCCTCTTCCATAATGCGGGACATCGTCCTGCAATCAAGCATATACGATGGTAGACCTTCAATTTGGATTGGATACTTCATAACTTTCGATCTGGGCGCATCCATTGCATTGTGAAGTGTAAGTACGTCTCCCAAGATTAGCCTTCTTTGCACGACAATCCTCTTCTGCAAGATCAGCACGACGCGACTCTCTTACCCAGCCCTCCTCTACTAAAGCCAATCTTTCTGAGCTCACTTTCAGATCTTTCTTCAACTTCTCTATTTCTTCTGTCTTATCCTCAGTTTGACCCTTCTCATGAACCAAATCCCACTCCATGTTTTCCAAACGTGTGTGAAGAGTCACAATTTCCTCATCCTTCTGCTCGATGGTACTCTACTGCATAAAAGTCCTCTCCCTCAGCTCCTGAATAGTGTCTTGCAACTATATGTTACGATCATAAAGTTCATCATACATCTCAGCATCAATGGAGTTCGGTGGGAACTCCTCTTCCTCCTCTTCCTCATCAGAATCCTCCTCTGGATCAGTCTCAGGCTCATGCTCCTGACCAACAACAGTGATCAACAGAGATGGCTCTCTCTGTACCAACTGTTCCCTGACAACATGAATGTCTCGGGTCTCCTCCTTTGTAGGTACTCGGGGTTCCTCCTCCCCAGTTCGACTAGCTCCTCCAACATCCGACATCCTGACAACAAAATTTTTAAGTTTTAGTTACTAATTCGTGTTAGTGAACACATAAGCACATAAAGTCTTTTATTATCTTCAATGAATTTAGAAATTCATTTCTTAGAACACGATAAGCGTTTACAACCACTATGTTCTCGATCTCCTACAAGGCTACTACCTAAGGTTGTTCCCCCACCTAAGGTTCATAACCTACGGCTCTGATACCAACCTGTGATACCCCCAAATCTTGTACTTCCATTTCCACAGGATTTGGTGTTCATTGTACAAACATCATCTATCTATCTACCCATAAATAAATGCAAACCATGCATTAGATAGAATAATAAATAAATCTCCCCTTATGGAGTTACATAATAAATAAAAATCCCAGGTTGCTCTAACCTTAAACATCTGTGCGAAATCATAAACAAATAATAAGCCTTAAGTAACATCAAGTCTAAATATCATTACATAACCACATAAATAATCAATCTTCATTACTTGTTAATCATGACCTTGCCTTTACTAGTGGAAGGCTCGTCTGCTCTTTCGTTCTTAACTGCAATGTTATTATTATGCAAGAGTGAGCAGGATTGCCCACAAGTATAACAATATAACAAATAAATAATAATATGTGAATAAATCAAAGACTTCTGAAATAGGAAACTTAACTTCCAAATCAGGAATGAATAACAAGAAACAAAAGAACTTCTTAGGGTCATAAGACCTTGAACTGTGTCCTAGGTTGTCAAGTGTTTATACTTGAAACCTTTAACAGTCATAAGACTATGGACTCTTCTTCTTGTACTTAGGGGGATCATCCCTTAGTACCATACTGTGCATAATATCTTAACGCTAACGCATAAGTAATCCCTTATACAGGGTTGTTCATCTCAGTTTGACATTAGAGTCCGCACCAAAGGAAGTTAGGTTTGGATAATTCATCAAGGGTTCTGAAATTTAGAATGCTCATCAACTATGGACTAGTCGAATCATTAAGGGTTCGCTAGTCTAACAAGGTTTAATAGTAATTGATAACTGAATTTGAATAAAATCTCATAAAGTATAAAATAGAATAAGTATTGTATAGCAGCATCATGCTTGAAAGATTAATAAACTCTGATATAACAAAATAGACTTGATCAATAATAATGAGAACTTGCTCAATTTAGAGAGGTGAATGTATCAACTTATAAAACGATTACAAGTAGGGTTAGGAAACTTGCCTCGTATGTAGATTACACTTTAATTAAACTCGTTCCTTTATTTAAATCCTACATATCATTTACGTTCACAGTACCAGTTAATTATAACATACTAAATATCACAAGTTTATTCTTTTGTCTAACTCGAATTCATGACTATACTTAGTCAATTACTACACTTATTGTCAAAATTAAGACTTCACGAACAATAAGCTAACTATGCATTCAATCGTTCAATTCACACGTAATTGTGTTATGGACGTGTTAAGAATTTATTTTAACATCTCATTATATGTCTAACATGTTTTCATGTTCATTAGATTAAGTTAATAGCACATTGCTAGACTTAAACATTTAAAAACTCATTTCTGGGCCATTCTGCTAAGTGGTATTTTGCTTGGGCTATTTCATCTTATCATCTTATGTCTTTTGCGCGGCTTGCCAGTAAGACTGGCTAATAATGTACTATGACATGGGACATCGATTACGGAGTTGGCGTCGTGGCGCGAAACTCTAGATTTTGATTCTCAGTTCGTGAAGAACACAAAGTTCAGCGAAATAAACACTACATGATCACTAATTTCACCAATTTAACATACCCACATGCTAGAATTCATACATAATCATTACCCAACCTTTATAGGGTGATCTTAACCCATTAAAACACATAATTACAGAATTAAAATATGTAATTTCACTATTCTTGATATTCTTGAAGGTTTTGAACATAAATCATAAAATTCAACGCCACGGATTCGTTATAACACCAAATGCATCCATTCAAGTTTTGTTTACTTCGTTTTAGCATGCATAATCATATACCAGTGTGAATTTTGCAGAATAATTTATGTTTGACATATTAATTTTACGTATAAGGGCCATATGGCGATATAATATACTCTGTAAATAACATGCGTTATAATATTATGAAACTTATGATATGGAAATCTATAATATATAGTAACAACATCTTTTACTACCATATTATCATATATACATTCACATAATCAATACAATCTCCAACTACAGAGATTTTACAGAAAATTTGAAAGCCATATTATAAAATTTTAACAACGTAAATAATAATGGGTTGAAGAATTTACTCACAGCGTAGTGTAGATAGGAGAGATGAAACCTTCTCAATCAATCACACAACTCACAATTCTCCCAAAACTCTTAATTCTCTCTCTATGATTTCCTTGTTAAACTTAGAAAAATGAAGAAGAAGACGTATAATAAAGGAATCAATGACGCATAATAAATAAAGGAAGGAACTGACGCGTTGTGGTCAGTTACCCAGTCATGTGTAACTGCTAACAACTCCCCTTTGGGCCTTGTTTGGCTGGCAATAATAGGTTTTAAAACCATTTATTTTAATAAAACTTTTATAATATAGTTTAAATAATGTCACACTCCTTCATAAAATAAATCCAATATCTTATTTAATTTATTTTAAATAAAATATAATAATTTCTCATTAATTCACATAGCCACACAATTAAATTTCTCATTTGTTAATAATGTCAAATTATTAAATCTCTAATTAATTATTAAATTAATTAAAATAACATTAGGCTTATTCAATATTTCTTTTAATCTGATAAGCTCACATAATCACATACTTGAATAATAAAAATTCTTCACATTAATTTAATAAATATAACACATATAATTAAATTAATCTACCACAATTTCATCAATTAACTATTTAATCTAATAATTAATTCATCGAAAAAAATATTTATTCAATCCAATAAATATTAAAATTAAATTTCAAAAATCTCGGTTGTCACAGATTTTAATCATCATACCAACATTTTAAGTTACTTATTACACCAACTTATTATTAAAGTAAGTTTTGACTTATTCTCATAAGTTAATAACTTAATCAACTTATAAACTACAAATTTCCTTGCTTATGACTTAATATGGACTTAAGTCCTTTACTCAATGTTCTCATACAATATTGAACATACTAACATCATATGACAAATATATGATAAGTTCTTCATAAGTTTATCAACTTATTTAAGTTCTTGTTGCTTATTCACATCTTAATCGGCTTAATTTCATTCATTAATCACTTCTTATATGTTCTTAGCATACAATTACACTTCTCTTATCACCCTACAATGATAGAGATAAAAGATGTATTAGACTAGAGTCTTACGCTTGAAGACTAGTACTTTTCTTCTCTTTGAAAATCTAGCAAAGGATGTTTTGGCTTATTCTTGACTTATTCTCTCCAACACTTAAGCACTTATCTTGATAGAAGTTGAATGAAATTTAATCAAGCAACAAATGAATTGTGGAGCTCTCTATTTATAGGCTTGGCTAAGTTAGGGTAGAATGGTCATTATAACCTCCCACCTCCTCAACTAACCTCCTTATTAACCTCCTTACTATTCCTTACTTTACAACTAAGTAAACTTTCTAGCCACTCCTTTTTCTTGCTCAACACAACACTTATCTTATGCTTGATCATCACATAAATTTCTTGCCCATCAAGTCTACCCATATCACTCTTGGTTTGCTCCATGGATCATGGCTAACCCATTGGGCTTATGCTTCATTTAGTTTAGCTTATTTCTATTAGGCTTGCATTACTTTAGCTAGGACTTTTTAATTATCAAACACTTGGGCTTGCACATCCAATTTCTATTGGACTTCTACCAATATGCTAACAATCCTACAAGTCCATTCCATTTAATTAAAAACCTTGACACATATATATTACACGTATAATTCTCGTATGCTAGCTCGTATATTAATTCATAACATACATTATTCCATTCTCCATACTCATCCGTATAATACGTCGTATCATACTTGCATTCAATATGTGACGCCCCCAAAATAGGTATACACAACACCCATTCTGAGTCGCCAAATACATGGTACAGAAACAACTACAACTTTATTATTACAACAGTAAAACTGTGAGTTTGAATACAAATATTATCTTCTAGACAATATCTATACTCAAATAAATCCTCATCACATTATTGATTCATTATTTTACAAAAATGGTGAGGACTACTAAACAACTCTCTCTAGAATCTTCATTCCATTACCCCGACTAGTACTCGCTACATTCTCGCCTCCCGAGAAGAAAAATGGAACAACAAGGAAAGGGTGAGCTCAACTAGCCCAAGTAAAGAATATTATGACTAAGATAATATACAACAAATTATCGTTAGTCTTCAACGAGGAAAAATCGATAGAATACTGATAGACAACAAGTTTCGGATCAATATTCGCAGTGAAATAATAATTCATAGAAGAGTTACGTAGAGAATGAAATCTACTATAATCTATGAATTTAACGGTCCATCATCAATATTTTATCACGTCACATCAATCGATATTCATCTCAAATCAAATATTCATCTTTACACTACGGGCCAAAGATATTCATCAATCGGTCATGTTCATCTCAACACTGTTCATCTTTGCACTAAAGGCCAAAGATATTCATCGATCGGTCGTGTTCATTTAAACACCGCTCATCTTTTACTCTCAGGCCAAAGATATTCTTCAGAAATCATTCATCTTTGCACTACTGAGCCAAAGATATTCAATAATATCATCATTTAAGGCGAGGATGATGAAAAATATTTTAAAAAGCGAATCCAGTGAAACAAAATGACAAGGATTAAGGATTAAGGATTCGTACTTGGTTTTATCCACGCCCAAAAATACCTCAAAAATAATCATAGTGGTGTAAAATTCAAGAATGATCAAAACATGGATACAATCAAAGCTAGTATCCAGAATAGATGTTTTGGACGAAAAGAAGAAATTTTATTTTTCTATTGAATAGTACAGATATCGTGAATAGTCAGAGTATCGTGAATAGTCTTAGTATCACGTGAATAGTAACTCCGACACCAAAAGATAGAAATTCCACAAAAACATCTTCACGCTTCATGAATAGTACTCGTGAATAGTAACTCGTGAATAGTAACTCATGAATAGTAACTCGTGAATAGTAACTCATGAATAGTAACCCATGAATAGTAACCCCGACATGAAAAAGTTCCAAATTTGATAAAAACTTCAGATCAACATTTCAGCATAATGATATTGAAGAAATAATATCATTACAAAAAAAATAATATCCCTTACCTCGAAAGATCAGTACTTCTAGCTAGAATACCGGGTATAGTGCTGAAGGGAACTTGCACCGTCTAGCAATACTCAAAGTATACTCAAAATACTCACAAGAATACGCTCAAAATATCGAGAGAGAAATAGAGAAAACTTCAGTTTCTGGTGTGATTTTCAATTCTAACCTAAGCACCCTATTTATAGGAAAATGCTTAGAACACCAAAGCAGAAAATTTAATATAATATTAATATAATTATACAAATTTTCCTTAGCCCACCTTTTGGTCAAAACACCAGCCACACATGTTAATGATGTCCAAAAAATACAAAAAACGTTTTTCTTAACAAAAATAATTTAAACTCCCAAAAATCAATTATTTGAGCTTTGAACTTCAATAATTCATAATAAATAGCCCTTTCATCAGAAAAATTGAATCTAGCGAGTTTTTATAGGAAATTCAATTCTCTACAACTTTGCAGAAGAAAGTTTTTCCAAATTCCAAACAAAAATCGATAAAGAAATCCACAAGCAGGCGATTTTCTGTGCTATAATCAAATTTTGGTCAATAATTGTGTCCACCAAACACACAAAACATGTGTTAAACATTTAATGCCACAAAATACTCTTCCTCCTCATATACTCATATATCCCACATTCATTGTAAAAATATCACAAGTTAATATATTATTAAAATAATATATTTAAATGAATTATTTTATCGAAAAAAAAGATAAAATATTAATTTTCAACAATTGTCATTTTAAAAATTTCTCCATCTATATCCACATAAAATCAATATTTTCCTCATCATATAAATCAATAATTAATTATTCACAAATAATATTACAGAATCACAATATTGACAACCGAGGCGGTTCCAGGAAAGAGGGGCTTTCAATAAGAATTTCTTCTTCTTGCCGCAATTGACGACCAAACCTCTCCTTAGAGCGAACTTTCTAGACATTGCCAATAATGTTATCTAATAATATTATTCGGATAATATGAATTATTGCTCGATAATGAAAGATCTTGTGTAATGACAATTATTGAAACAACAAAGAATATAAAATATCAACGCAAAGCAATTATTAACTCGATAAAATCTTTGAGCAGTAATTATCGTAACCATTATTGAGTAGTGCCTTCTTACGTAAGAATCGATAATTGGTGCGCAATACCGTGCTTCTTTATTCAACAACGGCGTATTAGTGTGTTTTAACCCACGGGTATTCCAACAAAGATAACTTGCAACAACTACGCTGCGTTATTTAAAAACAACTTATATTTGTCGTTTTTTTCATCCAATCGCTTTTTCAGTTATGGGGCCCACACACATGGTGCTTGCCGTCGCATTACGAATATTCCCAGATAAGTACGAATATTCCACGACCAAACGAATATTCCCCGGCGACAATGAATATTTTATAACCACTTGCTTATTTTGAAATATTTGCGTATTTAACCCTTAACTATCCACATTAATCAAATCAACCCTTACTATTTCAAAATAAAGGAAATTCCTTTTTTTAAAAATTTGAGGTCTTACAACCTCCCTCCTTATGAAATTTCATCCTCGAAATCGACGACGTCACTGGTGTTTTGAAAAGGTGAGGATACCTCGCTTTCATTTTCGTTTCCAATTCCCGGTCATTTCCTCTATAGCATGATTCCTCCACAAAACTTTAACTTGTGGTATAACCTTTCTTGGCGTAGGACATGCTCCTTCCTATCCAAGATCTTGTGGTACCTCCTCATACGTTAAGTCTTGGCTATCTCGTCCGGTTCTAACTTCAATAACGTGGTTCGGGTCTTTCACATATTTCTGAAATACGGATATATGAAACACATTATGAACACGAGACATACTCGGAGGTGCTATGAAGTTTATAGGCTACATTTCCTACTCGGTCAAGAATTTGAAATGGACCGATAAATCATGGATTGAGCTTTCCTCTCTTCCCAAATCTTGTAACTCCCTTCCATGGAGCAACTCATGACAATACATGATCCCTACATTAAATTCCACGTTCTTTCGATGAAGATCCGCATAACTCTTTTGTCGATCTTGTCTTGGTTTGTATCGTTGTCGAATCATTTGGATCTTTTCTAGAGTCATATACGTACTTAACTCGGGTCCCAACAATGTTGCTTCACCCACCTCATCCCAACATATTGGAGAAGCGACATTTTGTCCATATAATGCTTGAATGGAACCATGCCTATATTTGTTTAATAACTATTGTTGTATGAGAATTCCACCAATGGCAAGTACTTATCAACTTCCTTTGAAATCTAGGACACGAGTTTTAATATATCTTGAGTTTGAGTAGTCCTTTACGATTGCCCATCCGTTTGAGGATGGTATGCCCAACTAAATAAGTAAATTCGTGCCCATAGCTTTTCAAACTAACCCAAAATCATGAAGTGAATCTTGGGTCACGATCTAAAACTATGGATCTTGGCATGCCATGCAATCTCACAATCGCATTTACGTACATACGAGAAAGGCGTTCAAGGAATAAGTCTCTCGTATCGGTAAGAAATGAGTAGACTTGGTTAATCTATCAACAATAACCCAAATCGCATCTATGCCTTGAGAAACCTTGGGAAGATTAGTGCTTGAAATCCATAGTAATGTGTTCCCACTTCCATTCCAGAATCTCAAGTGGTTGCAACGGACCCTTAGGTACAAGATGCTCCGCCTTTACACGTTAGCAGAGTTAAACACATCGAGATAAACTTTGCAATCTCTCTCTTCATATTGTTCCACCAAAATGTATGTCGAAGATCACGATATACATTTTTAGTACTTCAGGATGGATTGCAAATGGCGTGTGTGTGCCTCCATCATAATCTTGTACTTCAAATCAGAGTTAGGAACACAAAGTTCAGAGTGGACTCAAGTATTCCTTCTTCATCAATTCTCGCTTAGGAATAGCTCCTTCTTGTACTTTCTTCTTCATACGCATCAACTCCGATTCGGTGGCTTGAAAGCAACCTTAAATTTTTCTATTAAAGTTGGCTCTGTCGTATACTTGACATCATCGCACTTTTCGTTCGCATATAATCTTCTTCTACTCATCGCGTCGCCTACCACGTTCGCTTTTCGGGATGGCATAATCGAACATGTCTTTGAAATGAGTCTCTCTTGAGTTCTTGAAGCTCTTCCCACATTCCTTGCTCCATTCAATTTTGTATCTCTCTGAGTTAATTAAGTTAATGGAATAGAGATTCGAGAATATCCTTCAACGAATCTCGATAATAACCAACTAAGCCTGAAAGCTACGTCTTTCGATAAGCGATTTAGGTTGCTCTCAATCGTGACTCATATCCCAATCTTGGATAAGACGTCACAATGACACCTATAGTTTACTATCGCACGAATATGGCGTCCCCTACGAGAGAGTCTCGCTTAGGTGAATTCCACAAAGGAAGTCACAAAATAAAGGCTCGGTACCAAATTCTATAGTTGAATTTTTTAACTCCACGAAGTTCAATAGGAGCCATTCGATATGAGATTTTAGAAATGAGTTTTGTCTAGGGTTCAAAGTCGATACAAAATTTAATATCGAAGCTTTTGGGAGTAAGCCAAGAAATTCTTTAGAAAATACGTCGGGAAAAATCAATAACAACAGAATATTATTCAAATCGGCGTGTCTTTATTCAAATCCATAACATGGACTAAGAAAATTTGACATCCGTAATAAACGAATGACTTCATGGCTTGATATGAAAATGTTTGACTACAATGGTTTGATTGCTTGAATTCGAATAACAGGTTGCTTAGGAATATGAAAACTAACAACCTTACGAAAATAATCAATTTCGGCATGATGAGTAGTTAACCTTAAAATCACATCAAAAGCAAATATCTCTATAGAAAAAAAGGTTAACAGGTAATGTGATAGTGCCAACTTGAATCAAGCAAGATTTTTAAACAACGGATGTAATGAAAGTTTCTCCTAATGGAGTCTCCACAGATAGGTCAAAGTTTAATTTCTCC
This sequence comes from Panax quinquefolius, assembly GCA_020205615.1. NCBI lineage: Eukaryota > Viridiplantae > Streptophyta > Magnoliopsida > Apiales > Araliaceae > Panax > Panax quinquefolius. The sequence goes on from CM035152.1 coordinate 82,581,025, forward strand.
GTAGTCAAGTTCAAACGTTGAGCGCAAGTAAGAGAGATAAAAGAATGGGTAGAACCGGTATCTAGTAAGGTATATACTTCGCAAGAATTTATAATTAACTAACCCGTGCTAACTTCGTTCGGGTTCCTCGCATTTTGACCGGTCACGACAAACGCTCTTCCAAGAACCGTTGACTTTGACTTTTCTGGGACATCCTTTTGAGTCACCATCCCCGCTGAACTAGGTTTCGCTACTGTACAATCTCGAGCGATATGTCCTTCCTTTCCACAATTATAGCATACCTTGAACTGTTGTGGGCAGTTTGGACTGATATGTCCCTCTTTTCGCATTTTTGTAATATATAATGATAGGTGGTCGTTCTCCTCCCTTAAAACTAGTCACTCTCTTGGCCGACGTCTTCACATGGTCGTTGTTGAATCTCCTCTTTTAAAATCTCCTCCCACTCGCTTCTTCTTCTATTTTCATGGCCACGATTACCACGGAGAGTGGTTCGCCTTTGTCTCGTATTCTTCTTTCTCCATTTGGTTATCGTTATTTCGATGGATCGCTATCTTGAGTATGATCTCGGCTATGGTCCCTCGGTTGAACGTACTCGTTATCTCGCTCTAACAACCGAGCCCCATTGACAACATCTGAATAGAGAGAAAATTTATGAGAAATGAGATATCTTGGCGTATGTCGGGTTTCAAACCTCTCGTAAACATCCGCGTCATATCGTTCCTCATTCTCCACCAAATGAGGTGCTGAACACGGATAACTCCATGAACTTCGCCTCGTCTTTGGGACACCGTCGTGTTATTCGCTCTAGTCTAATAAACTCCACTTCCTTCATATAGCGAATACTTGTGGAAGTACTTGTCATTGAACTGCTTCTCAAACGTCTCCCACGACATCTTGAGTGCGGTGGATGGGGTACGCTTCATGATTCCCACCGATGAATCTGCCTCGCCACGGAACATAAAGGTGGCGAATGGAACTTTCTGTGTTCTCCGTGCATCCCAAGACATCGAATATCTTGGTAATTTGTTTGACCCACGTCTCGCCTTTAATCGGATCCGGCTTTCCCAGAATTTCGGTGGTCCCAACTCTTTGAAGCGCTTGCGTTTGTGACCACTCGTGAATTGCTATCATTTCCTCCTCTGTATTTTGAACACGAGTCTCCTAAATCGATTTTGCATGAAGCGCAAAAAGCTTCTAAACATCCCTCGTTCATCATCGCTTTCGATTGGTGTTGTTCACGGGAGGAACATTATTGCCACTGTTGCACGTTCTCCTCGTTGGTAAAATCTGAGCATCTCCACGGTCTCATTTACTCCTTTCATTAATATTCTCGATTCGACATTCTCAAATCATGTCATAAAATAAGGGTTAATTAAGGAAATCAATATATCACATAATATCCCTATATCTTGACCTAACTAACAAATAAGCTTAGGTAGGACACACTAGCGAAGGATTTACTCGTCTCTCCCTCCTAGTTCTATTCCCGATCTCCGCCAGAGATCATATCCTAAGCTCGATACCAAATGTGGCGCCCCAAAAATAGTATACACAACACCCATTCGAGTCGCCAAATACATGGTACGTAAACAACTACAACTTTATTATTACAAACAAGAAAGCGTGAGTTTGAATACAAATATTATCTTCTAGACAATATCTATACTCAAATAAATCCTCATCACATTATTGATTCATTATTTTACAAAAATGGTGAGGACTACTAAACAACTCTCTCTAGAATCTTCATTCCATTCCATACCCGACTAGTACTCATTTACATTCTCGCCTCCCGAGAAGAAAAATGGAACAACAAGGAAAAGGGTGAGCTCAACTAGCCCCGGTAAAGAATATTATGACTAAGATAATATACAACAAATTATCGTTAGTCTTCAACGAGGAAAAATCGATAGAATACAATAGACAACAAGTTTTCGGATCAATATTCGCAGTGAAATAATAATTCATAGAAGAGTTACGTAGAGAATGAAATCTACTATAATCTATGAATTTAACGATCCATCATCAATATTTTATCCCTGTAACATCAATCAATATTCATCTCAAATCAAATATTCATCTTTGCACTACGGGCCAAAGATATTCATCAATCGGTCGTGTTCATCTCAACACTGTTCATCTTTGCACTAAAGGCCAAAGATATTCATCGATCGGTCGTATGTTCATTTAAACACCGCTTCATCTTTGCACTACAAAGCCAAAGATATTCTTCAGAAATCATTCATCTTTGCACTACTGTGCCAAAGATATTCAATAATATCATCATTTAAGGCGAGGATGATGAAAATATTTTAAAAAAGCGAATCCAAATTGAAACAAAATGACAAGGATTAAGGATTAAGGATTCGTACTTGGTTTTATCCACGCCCAAAAATACCTCAAAAATAATCATAGTGGTGTAAAATTCAAGAATGATCAAAACATGGATACAATCAAAGCTAGTATCCGAATAGATGTTTTGAGACGAAAAGAAGAAATTTTATTTTTTAAATTGAATAAATCAGAGTATCGTGAATAGTCTTAGTATCGTGAATAGTGCCGATATCGTGAAATAGTAACTCAGACACCAAAAGATAGAAATTCCACAAAAACATCTTCACGCTTCATGAATAGTACTCGTGAATAGTAACTCGTGAATAAGAAACTCATGAATAGTAACTCGTGAATAGTAACTCATGAATAGTAACCCATGAATAGTAACCCGACATGAAAAAGTTCCAAATTTGATAAAACTTCAGATCAACATTTCAAAGATAATGATATTGAAGAAATAATATCATTACAAAAAAAAATAATATCCCTTACCTCGAAGATCGATTACTTCTAGCTAGAATATAGGGTATATAGTCTTTGAAGGAACTTGCACCATCTAGCAATACTCAAAGTATACTCAAAATACTCACAAGAATACGCTCAAAATATCGAGAGAGAAATAGAGAAAACTTGAGTTTACGGTGTGATTTTCAATTCTAACCTAAGCACCCTATTTATAGGAAAATGCTTAGAACACAAAAGTAGAAAATTTAATATAATATTAATATAATTATACAAATTTTCCTTAGCCCACCTTTTGGTCAAAACACCAGCCACACATGTTAATGATGTCAAAAAATACAAAAACGTTTTTCTTAACAAAAATAATTTAAACTCCCAAAATCAATTATTTGAACTTGAACTTCAATAATTCATAATAAATAGCCCTTTCATCAGAAAATTCGAATCTAGCGAGTTTTATAGGAAATTCAATTCTCTACAACTTTGCAGAAGAAAGTTTTCCAAATTCCAAACAAAAATCGACCGAAATCCACAAAAGCAGGCGATTTTACTGCTATAATCAAATTTCGATCGATAATTGTGTCCACCAAACACACAAAACATGTGTTAAACATTTAATGCCACAAAAATACTCTTCCTCCTCATATACTCATATATCCCACATTCATTGTAAAAATATCACAGTTAATATATTATTAAAATAATATATTTAAATGAATTATTTTATCGAGAAAAAAGATAAAATATTAATTTTCAACAATTGTCATTTTAAAAATTTTCTCCATCTATATCCACATAAAATCAATATTTTCCTCATCATATAAATCAATAATTAATTATTCACAAATAATATTACGAGAATCACAATATCGATGACGAGCAGCGGTTCAGAAAGAGGGGCTTTCAATAAGAATTTCTTCTTCTTGGCGCTTGCAATTAGATGACCAAACCTCTCCTTAGGCGAGAACTTTCTAGACATTGCCAATAATGTTATCTAATAATATTATTAGGATAATATGAATTATTGCTTCGATAATGAAAGATCTTGTGTAATGACAATTATTGAAACAACAATGAATATAAAATATCAACGCAAAGCAATTATTAACTCGATAAAATCTTTGAGCGATAATTTCGTAACCATTATTGAGTAGTGCCTTCTTCACGTAAGAATCAATAATTGGTGCAATACCTGGTGTCTTCTTGTTCAACAACGCGTATTAGTGTGTTTTAACCACCGGGTATTCCAATGATTAATCTTGGCAACAACTACGCTAGTTATTTAAAAACAACTTATATTTGTCGTTTTCTTCATCCAATCGCTTTCAGTTATGGGGCCCACACATGGGCTGCTTGGCCGTCGCATGCGAATATTCCCCGAAGACGTACGAATATTCCACGACCAAACGAATATTCCCCGACGACAATGAATATTTTATAACCACTTGCTTATTTTGAAATATTTGCGTATTTAACCCTTAACTATCCACATTAATCAAATCAACCCTTACTATTTCAAAATAAAGGAAATTCCTTTTTATTTAAAAATTTCGGGGTCTTACACAATACCTTGCATAATGTCTACACATCATATGATTAATACATTCTCTTCTTAACTCTTAATATTCCTAACGTTTTCAAAATAAGTCCGCATGCAGAAAATGGTGTTTTCCATACTTAGATTATTATTACTTAATCAATCTCACGTTGATATTATAACGTTACGTATTTCTTGGAAGTTCAAAAATAATTCCCGAGCAGAAAATGATGAATAGTGTTTTTCGGAAAATTTCTCAGAAAGCTTATTTTTCGTCTTAGAAATTCAAACACTTTAATTATCTCACACGGTTAAAATACTACGACGTTCTGACATTTCTAGGTTATAAAACAACATTCATCTTATCAACACGTAATAATAATAAATGATATTATTTTATTCATTATTAAAAGTATTTACAAAAGGTTCAATTTTCTGGGGCGTTACAAGGACGGATCATTAAGACTTTGTATCGACTACCGAGAGTTGAACAAGTTAACGATAAAGAATAAATACCCATTGCCCAGGATCGATGATCTCTTTGATCAGTTGAAAGGAGTAAAGTATTTTTCTAAAATAGATTTGAGAACGGGGTATCATCTGTTGAATGTTAGGAAGGAGGATGTACCTAAGACGGCATTCAGGACTCATTATGGTTATTATGAGTTTTTGGTGATGTCATTTGGGTTGACTAATGCACCAGCTGCATTTATGGATATGATGAATAGTGTTAAAACAATATTTGGACAAGTTCATCGTAGTGTTTATCGATGATATTCTAGTCTATTCTAAGACGTCAGAAGATCACGTTGAACACTTAAGAATAGTGTTGGAGACACTAAGGAAGGACAAGTTGTATGTGAAGTTCACTAAGTGTTAATTTTAGCTAGAATGAGTATAATTTTTATGTCATGTCATTGACCATAATGGAATTTCAGTAGATCCAGCGAAGGTGGAAGCCGTGATGAATTAGGAACAACCGTAAACACCGACTGAGGTGCAGAGTTTCCTAGGGTTAGCAGGATACTATCGAAGATTCATCCAAGATTTTTCGAAGATAGCTACTCCGTTGACTAATTTGACAAGGAAGATGGTGAAATACGTGTGGACAGGGAAATGCAAAGACAGTTTTCAAGAACTGAAGAAAAGGTTGAGTGAAGTGCCTGTTTTGTCATTACCCGATGACACAGGAAATTTCATAGTTTATAGCAATGCTTGGCATAGAGGACTTTTTTGCATGCTCGTGTAGCATGGCAAGGTCATTGCGTATGCATCACGGCAGTTGAAGGATTATGAGAAAGTTTACCCTACTCATGATCTGGAACTGGTCGCGGTAGTGTTTGCCTTAAAGATATGGAGACATTATCTTTATGGAGAGAAATGTGAGATATACACGGACCATAATAGTATAAAATATATCTTCACACAGAAGGAGTTGAATATGAGACAAAGTAGATGGCCAGAGGTTATAAAGGATTAAGACTGTGAAATCCTGTATCATCCGGGGAAAGCCAATGTAGTGGCCAATGCGTTAAGTAGGAAGGATCGGGAACATTTGTCTATGTTAACGGCTCAAACTGAGTTAATAACAGAGATGGCTAGGATGGAGATAGAGGTGAAGTTATTGAGTGAATCGAGACAGAGACTGTTTACGAAGGAGATTCAATCTACCATTGTAGAGAGAGTCAAGGAGGTACATCTCAAAAATGATGAGTGTGACCAGATGAAGAAGCGGTTAGCAGATGAAAAAGATTTGAAGTACAGTCTTGGTAATGAGGGATTATTAAAATTTAAAGGAAGAATTTGGGTTCTAAATGAGACAGAATTAAAGGAGCAAGTGTTACAAGAAGCTCATAGTTCGAGGTACTCGATTCATCCTGGTAGTACTAAGATGTATCAAGACCTTCGATCGAGTTTTTGGTGGCCGAACATAAAGAGAGAGATAGCCGAGTATGTGAGTAGGTGCTTGACTTATCAAAAGGTTAAGGTTAAACATTAATGACCAAGTGGCTTATTACAGTCATTGGAGATTCCGGAGTGGAAGTGGGAGCATATCACGATGGACTTTGTGGTGGGACTTCCAATTACTTAGAAGGGGTATGACGCGATTAGGGTAATAGTGGACCAGTTGACGAAAAAGGCTCACTTTTAGCCAATACGGGTTAAGTATAACTTATACCAGTTAGCTAAACTTTATGTTAAGAAAATTATTTCCAAACATGGAGTACCAGTTTCGATAGTGTCAGATCGTGATCCACGATTCACATCAAACTTTTAGAAAAGTCTGCAAGAACAGATGGGGATGCAATTGAAGTTGAGTACGGCTTATCATCCACAAACTGATGGCCAGAGCGAGAGAACCATTCCGACGTTAGAAGATATGCTGAGATCTTGCGTCATAGATTTTAAGGGTAGTTGGGACGATCATCTACCATGAGTAGAGTTTGTGTATAACAATAGTTATCATGCAAGAATAGGCATGCCGCCTTACGAAGCCTTATACAAAAGGAAGTGTAGAACACCATTGTGTTGGGATGAAAGGGAGAACGTTGAATGCTTGGGCCAGAATTAGTGCAGCAGACAGCGGATGTAGTGCAGCTCAAGACAGACAGAAAAAGTATGTGGACTCGCATCAAGTAAATAGAGAGTTTGAAGTAGGCTCGTATGTATTTCTAAAGGTATCTCCCTAGAAAGGAAAGATATATTTTGGAAAGAAGAGAAAGTTAAGTCCAAGGTTTATAGGACCTTTTGAGATATTAAAATGGGTAGGAGATGTAGCTTACATGACAGCATTACCTCCAGACTTAGAACGAATACATAATGTATTTCATGTATGTAAGACCCCAACTTATTATTAATGAAATTTAATTTTCTCTATTTATTATTTTGAAATAGTAAGGGTTGATTTGATTAATGTGGATAGTTAGGGGTAAAATACACAAATATTTCAAAATAAGCAAGTGGTTATAAAATATTCATTGTTGTCGGGGAATATTCGTTTGGTCGTGGAATATTAAATCTTTGTTTGGGAATATTAAATGCGACGGTAGCGACCATGTGTGTGGGCCCCATAACTGAAAGCGATTGGATGAAGAAAGCGACAAATATAAGTTGTTTAAAAATAGCGATTGTAGTTATTTACAGATTATCATCGTTAAAATACTCGGTGGTTAAAACACAGTAGCACACGATATTGCACCAATTATTGATTCTTACGTAAGAAGGCACTACTTAATAATGGTTACAGTAATTACTGTTCAGTATTTTATTGATTTAATAATTGCTGCGTTGATATTTTATATTCTTTGTTGTTTGATAATTGTCATTATTACAAGTATTTTCATTATCGAAGAAATAATTCATATTATCTGAATAATATTATTAGATAACATTATTGGCAATGTCTAGAAAGTTACATCTAAGGAGAGGTTTGGTCACCTAATTGCTTGGCGCGATAAGGAGAAATTCTTATTGGAAAGCCCCATCTTTCACAGGAACCGCACGGTTGTCGATATTGTGATTTTGTAATATTATTTGTGAATAATTAATTATTGATTCATATGATAAGGAAAATATTGATTTTATGTGGATATAGATGGAGAAAATTTTTAATGTGACAATTGTTGAAAATTGAAATTTTATCTTTTACGATAAAATAATTTATTTAAATATATTATTATATTATAATAATATAATAATGGTGATATTTTTACAACGAATGTGGGATATATGAGTATCTGAGGAGGAAGAGTATTTTGTTGCAATAAATATTTAAAACATGTTAAACATGTAAATTGGACCCCATTTATCGGTCGAAATTTGATTATAAATTGTAAAATCGCCTGGTTTGTGGATTTCGGTCAATTTCTGTTTGGAATTCGGAAAAACTTTCTTTCGTAAAGTTGTAGAGAATTGAATTTCCTATAATAACTCATGAGATTTGAATTTTCTGATCAAAGGGCTATTTATTATAAATTATTGAAGTTAGAAGTTCAAATAATTAATTTTTGGGAGTTTTAGTTAATTATTTTGAGAAAAACGTTTTTTGCAACTAAGTTGGCCTCATATGTGATTCAAATGGGCTGAGATCAGTTGTCTAAGGTGGGCTAAAGAAAATGTGAAAATATATTAATATTATATTCAATTTTCTACTTTGGTGTTCTAAGCATTTTTCTATAAATAGGGTGCTTAGGTTAGAATTGAAAAAACACACCGTAAAACTCAAGTTTCTCTCTATTTCTCTCTCGATATATTGAAGCGTATTCTTGTGAGTATACTTTGAGTATTGTAGAGGCGGTGCAAGTTCCCTTCAAAGACTATACCCTTTATTCCAAACTAGAAGTACTAATCTTTCGAGGTAAGGGATGTTATTTTCTTCTCAAATGATATTATTTCTTCAATATCATTATCTTTGAAATATTGGTTGAAACTTTTTATCAAATTTGGAACTTTTCCATGTATGGGTTACTATTCATGAGTTACTATTCATGAGTTACTATTCACGAAGTTACTATTCATGAGTTCTTATTCACGAAGTTACTATTCAAAGTACTATTCATGAAGCGTGAAGATGTTTTTAGGAAATTTCTATCTTTTGGTGTCTGAGTTACTATTCACGATATATCTTGACTATTCATCAAAAATAAAATTTCTTCTTTTTGTCCAAAATATCTATTACGGATACTAGCTTTGATTGTATCCATGTTTTGATCATTCTTGAATTTTACACCACTATGATTATTTTTGAGGTATTTTTGAACATGGATAAAACAAAGTACTAATCCTTAATCCTTAATCCTTGTCATTTTGTTTCTTTGGATTCGTTTCTTTAAAATATTTTCATCATCCTCGATCTTAAATGATGATATTATTGAATATATTTGGCTCAGTAGTGCAAAGATGAATGATTTGAAGAATATCTTTGGTCAGTAGTAGTGCAAAGATGAGCAGTGTTTAGATGAACATGATTAATCGATGAATATCTTTGGCCTGTAGTGCAAAGATGAATATTTGATTCGGATGTATATTGATTGATGTTCTGAGGATAAAAGATAGATGATGAACTTTTAAATTCATACATAGAAGATAGTAGTTTGCATTCTCTACTTAACTCTTCTAATGAATTATTATTTCATTGCGAATATTGATTTAAAATTTATTGTCTATTGTATTCTATTAGATTTTTTGTTGTTGAAGACTAACGGTAATTTGTTGTATATTATCTTAGTCATAATATTTTTTTCGGGCTAGTTGAGCTCACCCTTTTCCTTTTTGTTCCATTTTTCTTCTCGGGAGGCGAGAATATAAGCGAATACAGTCCTGTATGGAATGAAGGTTTTAGAAAGAATTATTTAGTAGTCCTCACCATTTTTGTAGAATAATGTATCACTAAATGAGATGAGGATTTATTTGAGTATAGATATTGTCTAGAAGATAATATTTGTATTCAAACTCACAGTTTTACTGTTGTAATAATAAAGTTGTAGTTGTTTCTGTACCATGTATTGACAACTCAGAATAGGTGATGTATACCTATTTTGGGGGCGTCACAATGTATATGTGTTACGTCCTTATAAGCCGAATTATATGCACTTAATTGATTATAAACCTATTCATATCGAGAAGGACTTAACGTATGAAGAGATGCCAATGCAAATAATCAATAGAAAATAGCAAGTTCTGCGGAACAAAGTTATACCTTAAGTAAAGGTGTTATGGAAGAACCACGATGCCGAAGAAGCAATGTGGGAACTTGAAAAAAGATGAGGAAGGATTACCCTCAGTTATTTGTTTAATGTAATACGAGATTCTAGGGACAAAATCCTTATAGGGGGGGAAGGATGTAACGACCGAGAAATTCAGATTTGTTGTAAAGTAATTTTATTTAATTAAATAATGAATAAAATTATATTATATGTTATTATTATGTGTTAGTAAGATGAAGGTTGTTCTATAACCTAAATATATCGGAATATCATAGTATTCTGGCTACGTGAAGGAATTAAAGTGTTTGAATTTTTAAGATGAAAATAAAAGTTTTTCGAGAAATTTTCTAAAAAACACTATTCACTGATTTTTGCTCGGGAATTATTTTTGAACTTTTGAGAAATACATAACAATAGAATGTCAAGGGAAAATGGATTATGTAATAATAATTCACGTATGGAAAACACAGTTTTTTGCCTGCGGACTAAATTCGAGAACGTTAGGGAAAGTAAAGCGTTAATGAGTTAAACGATGATCGTATGATACGTAAGTATTATACGAGGTAATGAATACGAGTATGATACGAGGTATTATATGGGTATGTATGAATGATGATATGTCGTATATGATGAATAAGTATATGAGTTAGTATACGAGAATGATACATAGATTATACGTTATAAGGTATTAAGCAAGTGTATTGGACTTGTAGGATTGTGTAGAAGTTGTACAAGCCCAAGTTATTGCAAGCCCAAAGATTAAATTAAAATTTAGTTAAATCTAAAGCCCAAATTAAGAACTGAATTCGTGGATCGATCCAATGGGTAAGAATGACCCATGGGGTAACCCATGTGGGCCCCATGATCATATGGCACCATCTTGGTGACCAAGTAAAGAGGTTTTACATGGTGACCAATAGATGAATAGTAAGGAGGTGACTAAAGAGGTAGGATTACTTAATTTCCATTATGCCCTCACCTTAGGTTTTCTATAAATAGAAGCTTTGGATTTTCATTTGTTGCTAATTCAAATTTCACCAACAACTTATAACTTATTTAGTAGAGAGAAAAAGTAAGAAAAACTAGTATTTCATAATCCAAGAAGCAAGAAGAAGAACAAAGTTGATCATCAAAGGTAATTATCATAAACCATGATTCTCCCTCTCTTCAATTGTTAAAGAAGTGAGTAGTGGTAAAGCATGATTGCTAAGAAGTGATAAGAATGACTAATCGATGGACCTAAACCTTAATAAGCCATGTGCAAGTAATTCATATTTATTTAAGTTATGGACTAATGATGAACATGTAAGAACTTATCATGTGTATAATGTAATGAAATATGTTTGGTTAAGATGTTAGAATGATGGAATGAATCCATTTGGAACGATGTAAAAATCTTAAGTAACGAAGTTATGGCGAAATTTACGAGATTAGATAATAATCGTCGAAATCGTAAAATTCTAAGAATGGAAGTCAAAAGTTGACATTGAACTCGGAAACATTGGGTTTCAATAGATAATAGTCAAAGTTAGCATTTTAGAGTTACGGACTCGAAAATGGTCAAATTCTGACTTAGAACGAAGAAATGAGCTATTAACTTTCACAAACGTTTATCATTTTCATTAAAATGAACTAAAAGGTGAATTCTGTGTTAACGGATTTGAAAATGTAAAATTCTTATATGAACATTTAGTTCATGTGATTTGTGAGCTAATGACTTTTGAACGAGCTAATTCGGACTTAAAATGAACAATTTATGAGCCCGGGAAGTTCATCAAATAAAAGTACGCAAAATTTTTACGAGGCTCGGAAATTTGGTGCCGCAGTCACGCTTAAGGCATCGCCTTCGCTCATGACACCAAACTTGACCATCGACCATCAAGAAGAGTAGCAAATAGCATAATAAGAATATCTTGAGAGTAGTGGCATTGCGGCAAGGTCGGGCCTTATCCACTGCTAACTCACGCCGCAACGTGGAACAAAGAAGGGAAGCTGGCACCGCAACGCCAGCACTAGATAATGCACATAGAAGAAAGTTTTTAAAGATAAAAAGGAAATTGGTTAATTGATGATGAACTAACACATTAAGAAACCTAAAGCAACATCATTAAGGGTGTTAAAAAACCTTAAGTAATGCAACTAAAGGTTGAAGAAAGAGTACTCGAACGTGAATGTAAAACATTACGACAAACCAGAACCAATGTTAAACAATCTAAGGCATGATTAGATTGAGAAGAAGGGTAAGATGTAGTAGTAAACATACCTGATTATATATGACCTAATGTGGTATGTTATGTGATCATGTATTATAGAGACCTTAAAGACTCTAAAGGAAAAGTATTTAAAAAGTAGCAGACGCTAAAGGCAAGTGTTCTAACCCTTGTCCATGTTCATTCTGGACAAGCTTTGTAATTCATGTATCTTATGCATGAATTGATGTATGATAAAATCGAAGCCAATTCCTTCGGCTAAACTTAAGATGTTTGTTTGGATTTCTTATAATCTATCGAACTGTTGCCAATGTTGTTAAGTTTTGCCAAACTATTTTGGTATGGTTTTCAAAAGAAGACTGAGTATGCTAAACAAATGTTTTGTCGTCAAACGACAGGCAAATGAGGTTGCCAAAACTTAAACGTACATATGTTTAAAGAAAGTAGTGTTGTACAACATAGAGTACTATAGGTTGATCACCTAGACGTGCTCGTAAGATATGTCGAACTTACGGACTTGGTTTTGGGTTGTCCTTTTCAAAGAAAGTATGAAATGCTCAAGGTCTTGGACCGGAATAAATGTTTTACTGAATGTTATTCATTGTGAAACATTGTAAAGAAAAGAGAAGTGCTATTTTGAATTATCGATAGTACTTCAAAACTATTATTCAGTTATTGAAGATATACGATTTATATGTTTCAAGCATATTCTTTAAATGGAATTGTCATAATTGGTGAGCTAGTTATGTTCACTCTTGCTTGAACCATATGAATGCAGCTAAGACCAAACGAACCGAATGATCCTATAAAGATAAAGGGAAGACTAAGTCAAATCTATAGATTACCTTTGTAATAGAATAGGTGAATGTTGTTATTATTTGATATTATATCAAGAACACATTTAATGGTTATAAAGAACCTGGAGAATGGTAATATTGTTTTTGAATATATAGAAGACATATTCGTTCTTTTGCGGCATTTCAATTGAATGTATATATGAACTGTAACACCGTGTAGCACCATATGTCAGTTTGGAAGATACCCGGATTTGGGGGAGTCACAGGTAGGCCAATGGCCCACACCTTTAACATGACAGTCCAAGATGTAGTTGCATCAGGGGATGTAGTTGCAAGTATAATCTCGATCAATGATATAAATGCTTATGTGTTGTTTGATTCGGGTGCTACTTTTTCTTTTATAGCATATGATTTTGCTAAACGATTAGAATTACTTCCCAAAAAATTGCATGTACCTTTAATTATCAAGGTAGCAAACGAAGAAATAATTCTTATTGAAAACATTCATAGGAGGAGTTGTGTAGATATACGAGGTTATAAATTATCGGTAGATTTGATACCGATAAAGTTGGGAGAATTCGATGTAATTCTCGGGATGGATTGGGTATTTAACCATAGTGCAATAATAGATTGCCAAAAAAGTGTGTTAACATTGGAACGTTAAGACATCCGCATGTAGTGTTTTACGGTAATAAATCGCCTGGACGTTCGTGTTGTCTTACTATGACACAAACTAGGAAATTGTTGAGGAAGGGATGTGTAGGTTATTTATGTCATGTTGTTGATACCCAGAGAGTGGGAGCAACGATGGAACAAATACCTAAGAATTCGTGGATGTATTTCCAAGCGAATTAACTGGTCTTCCGCCAGATAGGGAGATTGAATTCGTAATAGATATTGTATCAGGAGCGGTACCAGTTTCAAGGGCACCGTATCAAATGGCGCTAATAGAGATGAAGGAGCTGATGGTTCAATTACAAGAACTATTGGACAGAAAATACATTCAGCCGAGTGTTTCATCGTGGGGAGCATCGGTACTGTTTGTGAAGAAGAAGGACAGATCGTTGAGAATTTGTATCGACTACCGAGAGTTGAACAAGTTAACAATAAAGAATAAATACCCATTGCCTAGGATCGATGATCTTTTGATCAGTTGAATGGGGCAAAGTATTTTTCTAAAATAGATTTATGAATGGGGTATCATCAGTTAAAGGTTATAAAGGCGGATGTACCTAAGATAACATTCAGGACTCGTTACGGCTAATACGAGTTTCTAGTGATGTCATTTGGGTTGACGAATGCACCAGTTGCATTTATGGATATGATGAAACGAGCGTTTAAATAATATTTTGATAAGTTCATCATAGTGTTTATCAATGATATTCTAGTCTATTCTAAGACGCTAGAAGATCACGCCGAACACCAAAGAATAGTGTTGGAGACACTAAGGAAGGAGAAGTTATATGTGAAATTCACTAAGTGTGAATTTTTGCTAGAAAGGATATAGTTTTTAGGACATGTTATCAACCGAGATGGAATTTCAGTAGATCCGGCGAAGGTGGAAGCAGTAATGAATTGGGAACAACCGAAAATGTCTACTGAGGTGCGGAGTTTCCTCAGGTTAGCAAGATACTATCGAAGATTCATCCAAGGTTTTTCTAAGATAGCTACTCCATTGACTAATTTGACAAGGAAGATAGTGAAGTACGTATGGACTGAGAAGTGTGAAGACAGTTTTCAAGAACTAAAGAAAAGGTTGAGTGAAGCACATATATTGTCATTACCCGATAATAAAGGAAATTTTATAGTTTATAGCGATGCTTCGCATAAAGGGCTTGGTTGCGTGCTCATGCAGCATGGCAAGGTCATTGTGTATGCATCACGGCAGTTAAAGGATTATGAGAAAGTTTACCCTACTCATGATCTGGAACTAGCCGCAATAGTGTTTGCCTTAAAGATATGGAGGCATTACTTATATGGAGAGAAATGTGAGATATACATGGACCATAAAAGTCTAAAATATATCTTCACACAAAAGGATTTAAATATGAGACAAAGAAGATGGCTGGAGTTGATAAAGGATTATGACTGCGATATCCTGTATCACCCCGAAAAAGCCAATGTAGTTGCCAACGCCTTAAGTAGGAAGGGTCGAGAAAAGTTTTCTATGTTAACGGCTCAAACTGAGTTAATAACAGAGATGGCTAGAATGGAGTTAGAGGTGAAGTTGCCGAGTGAGTCTGGACAAAGATTGTTTACAACGGAGATTCGATCTACCATTGTAGAGAGAGTTAAAGAAGTACAACTCAGAAATGATGAGTATGACCAGATGAAGAAGCGGCTAGCAGATGAAAAAGATATAAGGTATAGTCTTGATAATGAGGGATTATTAATATTTGAAGGAAGAATTTAGGTTCCAAATGAGATGGAATTAAAGGAGTAAGTGTTACAAGAAGCTCATAGTTCGATGTACTCGATTCATCCTGGTAGTAATAAGATGTATCAAGACCTTCGACGAAGTTTTTGGTGGGTGAACATGAAGAGGGAGATAGCTGAATACGTGAGTATGTGCTTAAATTGTCAAAAAGTTAAGGCCGAACATCAACGGCTAAGTGGCTTATTACAATCATTGGAGATTCCGGAGTAGAAGTGGGAGCATATTATGATGGATTTTGTGGTGGGACTTCCGATTACACAGAAAGGGTATGACGCTATTTGGGTAATAGTGGACCGATTGACGAAGTCGGCTCACTTTTTGCCAATAAAAGTCAAGTATAACTTAGATCAGTTAGCTAATCTTTATGTTAAGGAAATTATATCCAAACGTGGGGTACCAGTTTTGATAGTGTCAGATTGTGACCCACGATTCACATCGAACTTTTGGAGAAGTCTACAAGAATAATTAGGAACACAGTTAAAGTTAAGTACATCATATCATCCCCAAACCGATGGGCAGAGCGAAAGGACAATTCAGACGCTAGAAGATCTGTTGAGATCTTACATCATGGATTTCAAGGGTAGTTGGGATGATCACCCACCATTAGTATAGTTTGCGTATAACAACAGTTATCATGCAATCATAGGCATGCCGCCTGATGAAGCTTTATATGAAAGGAAGTGCAGAACACCATTGTGTTGGGACAAAGTGGGAGAACGCCGAATGTTATGACCTGAATTGGTGCAGCAAATAGCAGATATAGTCAAACTAATGCGAATGCGTCTGGTAGTAGCTCAAGATAAATAGAAGAAATTTGCAGATTTGCATCGAGTAATATAACGCCCCCAAATTCAGGTACTTGAAACCCGAATTCAGTGCTTTACGATACCATTTCTATGAGCGGAATAATACTAATAATAATAACAATAATATAAATATCAAACTTAATTTATATTTATCAGAGTCTAATCCCAAGTACGTAACCTTTACTACATTCTTTACATGATATATAATACATATCATTATCTTAATACAGCCTAACTAATACAAAAGATACCAATAAACATATTTTGTTTGCTTTCCTTTTCACTTGCTCTTGTCTGAACCTTCGGGTTGATAATGCCTAGCTGAAAACATTTAAATTTAAAGCAAGGATGAGCATTTGGGTGCCCAGCAAGTAATAACAATTATAAATATAATTAGCTGAAAGAATTGAATGTTTTCTTTGTACATCACTTCTACGACAAATCAATAGTTGTGAAGTAAACTGAACCAATCATAACCATATATTATTTCTATATCAAAGTTTTTGAAACTAAGTATTGACTATATATATAGGCTAGTCGACAGATTATGAACATTATTTTCTATTTTCAAAAAGGTTAGACGATGTACTTCATCATCTCAGAATGTCATAACTTACTTAGCACGCGAGGGTGTACATCTCATGGACCCTTTATTGATCAATACTACATTGCAAGAACGATATTATTGTTCATCCTTTGTCCGCCTTGGCGCATAAAAATTTTCCCATGTTCGGGATGTTCATAATTAGTCAAGAATCCAAACCAAAACAATTTAATTGGATACAAAAGAGTTTTATCATATTCAACGATATTTCTGAATCTGTGTCTAGCTAGGTCAAATAGCTTAGAAGGCTTTTACTGTATTCATATTGGGGATCAATATATATATATATATATATATATATATATATATATCAACATGTGATTAAATACAATGATTATCCAAGTGGGGACACTTGTATAACCATATTTAGAAATTAACGAACATAATATATATATGAATTATATAATATAACATCATGTTGATAAACAATGATCGGGTATAGAATATATCATAATAGGGTTAATAATTTAGAATAATAATAATATAATTCTGAAACATTCTTACTCATGTCCATTACATAAAGAAAATGCAAAGGTGGGATACTTACCTGGTCTGTAACGCCTCGAAATCTAGTCTATCTTCACACCCGGATTTCGTACGTCACGATCTCATCTTCTTCCAAACATACATCATTATATACCGAAATATAACAACATACACTCTCAAATCCCAGGTTCAAAAAACCATATAACCTTTTTCATTATAAATAATGATAAATACATTATTCATTACATCTTACAAGAGTGACTTTAATCTGCCACTAAGGATACATAACAGTTCATTAAACTAATCTAAAGTTCATTTAACTTATTTTATATTTCAAGTCTTCATTTGATCTTCTCGCTCATCCACATTCTGAATGGCACTTCATCTGGATACTGCCAGCTTTTTCTTTACGAGATCCTTAAGTTCTTTTAACATCATTCGCTAAAAATGTTTTTCATTTAAAGCAACTGTGAACATTCAATTAGCCAGCAAGTCATAACAGTTGAAAAAACATCTTCAAGAATTCAAACATTCTTTTAAGACTTCAATAACCGAACAAAGGTTATGAAGCAGCTTGAATAATAGGAATAATCTCGATTCCTATCATTTTAAAACAACATTCATTATAATTTAAAATACTTTCATTCTTCTACCTTTTTCATACACATTTTTACTGGCTAGAATCATTAGCACAAACTTAAAAATAACGGATCATGTATGAACAGAGCATTCTCTTATTGAATAGTTAAATCACAGCATAGATCATCTCATAGAAACACCAAAGTGTTCACATTGTGGCACAGGCCTCATACGTTCTGCCACTTTGTACAAATATCGCACATTAGAACATAGATAGAACTTCTCAAGTTCAACATCTGAGAAGTTTAAGAAACTAGCATTCATTTAAAATATGAATGAAGTTAGGAAACTTGCCTTTACGCATGCCTGACTACGACTTACATTTGTCATTGCTTCATTCCGATTCCTATGTAGCACATAAGAAAAACAACATATACACCCATTAGTTATGTATATCTGACTTATGTATTAGTTTCCTTAACTTTACTTCTTAGGGTTTGCGTTCTTTCAACCTAAGTTTACGCGACCATTTTCATTATCGTTCTACGGCTTCATGACATACGGAGATGTCTTACATATACGTTCATCATCTTTGATATTTTACATTCCTATCTTCTTCTTATAACTTCTCTAGGACTCAGCACACATCGTTTCTCTGCTAGTAGTCCATATGGTACTCTGAGTGGTTTCCCATAAATAACCAACAAACAAGTTTCTGTCTCATCTACACTGCCCACAATAGTGAGTTAGATCGGTTGCCAGTTTTGTATATACCTTCGCTCTCTGAAGGAATTGTTTATCCCAGCTCCCATATGTCAACCATCAAAGGTTACGATTGCACCACAACCTAACTTATCTTAACTTATCCGAACTATTAAACTATATGTTCGTTAAATTAATTTCTTATTCCTTACGACTTTTTGGCAATTAAATGCCATACCTCAGGATTCATTCTTATACGACTCACCTTTGGCTTTCATTACTCTTATTACTGTTCATTACGGCTTCCTCGATAATTCATGTCTTACTTTCTACCTTTGCCAACGTCTAGATTATACAACTAGGGTATACTTAGAACATTCGTTCGTTGTGAATACGATTCACAAGGATCATTTATGTATTTAACGTTCACATTACTCGTCTTTTAATCTCTCATTCAACCTTTATTCAAGGTTTTAATCGCTTTCGATCATTATCCATCCCATGAACCGCATGTTCATTATTCTTTCTTAATGTTGAAATCATACTGTTCGTTGTATTCTACGACCGATCGTTTATCGCAACTGTGTTGCGTTTACAGCGTCTAAAGAATCACAACCATAGCAATCCTCCACGTTCGTTTATCCAAACTACGGTCCCCGGATATCGGTTCTGTAATCCGTGTTTACATTCTTTCTCTCTTAATCTTATTTAATCTTTTCGTTCGACCTTCACTAAAGGTTTAATTCACTTGTTTAAGTGTTATATTAGTTGAACATTATGTTCTTTATCTTCCCGTACGTTTCCCTAAAGAGTTGAGCAGTTAAAAGCTCTTTTCTGGCTTTTTCTCTACACTGGCGCTGCAGCGCCACTCTTCTTTATTTCTCGCGCTGCGGCGCCAAGCCCTAACCCTAGAAAATTTCTCTAAGTGTTAAATCCAATTTGAGACGCTTACTTCCCACTTTCATAACTTATTCGTTATAACTCAGAATGAGGACGTTCCAAAGCCATTCTCTTTCTTATCTTACGCACTTCAATACCCCCAGACAGAACTTCATTCTAAATCCATTAACGTGCCATTTGATTGGCTTGATCTTCGCCCTTTATTCGTTTTACGTTTTTAACGCTCTTCATTCGTTCGTCCATAATTCAGTCATCCGAACTAGGAATTCGTTCATTCTTGAGTCCACGACTCTCGTTTTCTATGTTTTCTTACATTCTTATGAAACCCTACACGTTTGGATTCATTTACTAACTTTCAAATTCTCATTTGTCTTTTACAAAATTTCTACCATAACTTCGTTATAGCAAAGTTTTAATCCGTTCTTCATGAATGTTTCTACCATTCCTAACCAAGCAATATGCATCTAACTTATACGTGATGGTTTTAAACTTGTCCATCAACAATAATTATCCTACGGTGGTTTTAAATTTGTCCATCAATAACGTTCTTCGTGTTCTTCACGTTCTTCGCATGTTCTTCGTGTTCTTCGTTTGTTCTTCATTTTAATCGATATTTTGGATTACGATTTCACTTTTTATTGGAATTTGATGTTATAGAACATCATTCCTTACTTATTACACCTACTTATTGATATAATCCACTCGGATCGTTTTCATTCATTACGAATCTTATACTTCTTTAAGAAATTTATAAACTAAACTTTTAATTCTTATTTCTTCATTTTCTTACAATTTTAACCATAAGAAATCATACCTAACATCACCTACTTTTTTTCTCATCAAGTTATATTTTTAAACATAAAAACTTAAAGAAAATTTATAAAAGACTAGGTTTTAGATTACCGTTCTCATTTAATCTCTTTCTGTCAGACAAAGGTTGCTCCCGAGCAAATTTTTCTGCTTCCTTCTCCTTCCCATCCTCCCATCCGAACTCCCTCTTTCTCTCTCTTTTAAAGTGTAGAATTCTCAAAATCTCATTTAAAAGAAAGTTAGCTTCCTATTTATAGAAAATCTAAAGCTATGGCAAAATAGTCATTTCGCCCCCCTTAACCTCCTTACTATTCATGGCTTAAGGACTAAGTTAACTTACTTCTTATGTTTACTTAACACTTAAGTCTACTTAGCCTTTAAGTTTACTTAACACTTAAGTTTACTATTTCCACCTCCTTAGTTAACCTCCTTACTATTCACGAAACTTAGCCTGTAAGTTTCATGGTTCCGTATTTCGGGCTTCATTCGACAGTTTTAAAAACTGCGATTCTCAGAATCCAAATATTTTTGGATATTTCGTCTTTCCTTTATCGATTAACTTTTATGTATTCTTCAGATTTCTAAAAAACTGAAAAACACTTTTTGGCGTTAAGCGTTTTCCTTCACGTTTTACCCTAACGTAGCTAAATGAATGAAAAGTACATAACAGTACTTTTCTTTGTTTTTATTTCGTTCGATTTCTGCACGTTTTTTGAAAAAAACTTTTATCGGCTTACTTAACTTTTCATGATATATTATCGTCAAATCTTTCTACGAAATGTCATTCTTACATATCAAACTCTCGGAAAGGCTTAGGTTATTAAAACCCTAACCCTTAGGTTTCATCAGGTGAATAGTGTCTATTTCGTCTTTTTCCCCAAAAATATTTTTGTTCCCGGAAAATTTTCATTTTTTTCTTGAAAATTCTTAATCGCTTAGTTTAGCTCGTAGCCAAAATCCTCCCGACTTATAATCATCGTAGGTTCTAGAACGATTATTAAACACATAGCACATAATATTATTAATAAAAATTCATTTTATTAATAACTAATTCTTTAAACTTAAATTCTAGACGATCCGAATTTCTAGGTCGTTACACTCTTCCCCTCTTATAAAAATTTTATCCTCGGAATTTCTTAAAACCACACCCTTACCCGGGTCATCACATTCACCCCTTCTTCACAGAATTTCATCCTCGAAATTTTAGCCTACTCCTCTTCTCAACCTCTCTTCAAAGAAGTAGAATGAACAACGAGGAATATAATAATTCCTTTAAAATATTTCATACTTTTGCTGAGGGGTCAAACCGACCATGAACTCTTACTAGGTTTAACAGCATGATGTCGTAACTTTTCTTCCACGGTCAGTTTACAATCACAAAGAAAGAAAGCTACCTCTTACCCATCGTATATCCCATTTCGGGATATGTTCACCTCAGACTTAATCATTAGATTCCGTACCAAAATAATTTGGTTTGGCACAACTTCTTCAAAGAAAGCTCAATTTTCTTATAAACATGATATACCATTTGTCTAGCCGAATCAAGTAGCTTAGACCATACCAATAATTTGGATATCAACGTGAAACATTCATCTAGTCAACTCAATTGACATCGACTACTTCTGTAAATTCTTTTCGCAATACATCAAAACATTTTATGACGTCATGATACCGTACTTTTCACAGTACATTGAGGACTTCGTCAGTTTGTGACTTCATCATTATACATCATACCATAGCGGGTTGTTGATCCTATCCAACACCAGGTTCAATTGCATTAATAACTCCATCTTTTTACCATCCTTGCATCAAATGCACTGATGATATAAAATTCATTTTGATATTTTAAATCATTTTCCGTCTAGCTGAAACAATTAGCATAGACATACCAAGAACAGTTCTTTTAAAAATCTATTGGTTCCAAAAGTTGAACCAATTCTTTCATTTTCCAAAATAAGAACACATAAGCACGATTTCAATAAACTTCAAAATCAAGCATATCTAGATGACTTGGAATATCCTATTCTCCATTCTTCCTTCATTGTCTTACTGCGATAATACTTAATCTTCTCTAGCACCTTCAATACTAAGCCTACTGAAAATAACTTATTTTCAGTCTAAACATCCCTCTACCTTAGTATAGTCCATCAACTTACCACACATTATGAGTTCAGGAACTTTCCACAATAATAAGAGTTTAAGAACTATCCCAGACAAACCATAAGCGTCCATTCACTGAGAAGTTCGAAAACCTACCATATCATTGTGAGTCACGAACGTACCATAAGTATGAGTTTCAAGAACTCGCACCTACCTTATCGTTCTCTACCTACTAAGTATATATATGAGAAAAGATTCACCTTCTCGTCATATACATCTTGACAGCGCGACCAATTCCAATGATTATCACTGTAATAAGCTAAGCAGTTGTTACACCAAACACAAACCTCTGCCCATAACAAAGGTTCATACAACTCAGCTATCACGTGAGTCCACAATTGAAATTTTACAACTTCTAACTTTCTCTTTACATAATACGAATTTACTTTAAATCATATGCTATCCTTTACATCTCAATATGAGTTCTTCTTCCCGTACTACTTTGTAGTACTATAAATCATTCATCGTTTAACAGCTCATATGTTACTACGATTCACTATGATCACGTGGATCTTCTTATCCCTCTCTCTACGATTATAGTCTTAGATACTCTTACCTAAGATTTATAACCTATCAGCTTTGATACCAATCTGTAATGCCCCGAAATCCAGTCTATCTTCTCACCTGGATTACGTACGTCACGATCCGATCTTCTTCCAAACATACATCATTATATACCGAAATATAACAACATACACTCTCAAATCCCATGTTCTAAAAACCATATAACCTTTTTCATTATAAATAATGATAAATACATTATTCATTCCATCTTAGAAGAGTGACTTTCATCCGCCACTAAGGATACATAATATTTCATTAAACTAATCAAAAGTTCATTTAACTTATTTTATAATACAAGTCTTCACTTGATCTTCTCACTCATCCACATTCTGAATGGCACTTCATCTGGATACTGCCAGCTTTTTCTTTACGAGATCCTTAAGTTCTTCTAACATCGTTCGCTGAAAATGTTTTTCATTTAAAGCAAGTGTGAGCATTCAATTGCTCAGCAAGTCATAACAGTTGAACAAACATCTTCAAGAATTTAAACATTCTTTTAAGACTTCAATAACCGAACAAAGGTTATAAAGCAGCTTGAATAATAGGAATAATCTAGATTCCTATCATTTTAAAACAATATTCACTTTAATTTAAAATACTTTCATTCTTCTACCTTTTCCATACACATTCTAT
The DNA here is from genome assembly GCA_020205615.1 of Panax quinquefolius. Lineage (NCBI taxonomy): Eukaryota > Viridiplantae > Streptophyta > Magnoliopsida > Apiales > Araliaceae > Panax > Panax quinquefolius. The sequence goes on from CM035152.1 coordinate 82,604,751, forward strand.
CTGGCTAGAATCATTAGCACAGACTTAACAATAACGGATCATGTATGAACAAAGCATTCTCTTATTGAATAGTTAAATCACAGCATAGTTCATCTCATAGAAACACCGAAGTGTTCACATTGTGGCACAAGGCCTCATACGTTCTACCACCTTGTACATATATCGCACATTAGCACATAGACGGAACTTCTCAAGTTCAACATCTGAGAAGTTTAAGAAACTAGCATTCATTTAAAATATGAATGAAGTTAGGAAACTTTCCTTACGCACAGCTATAGCTTACGCTGAACTGCTTATTCCAGTTCCTATGTAGCACATAAGAAAAACAACACATACACCCATTAGTCATGTATATTTGACTTATGTATTAGTTTCCTTAACTTTACTTCTTAGGGTTCGCGTTCTTGCAACCTAAGTTTACACGACCACTTTCATTATCGTTCTATGGCTTCATGACATACGAAGATGTCTTACTTATACGTTCATCATCTTTGATGTTTTACATTCTTATCTTCTTTTTATAACTTCTCTAGGACTCAGCACACATCGTTTCTTTGCTAGTAGTCCATATGGTACTCTGAGTGGTTTCCCACAAACAACCAACAAACAAGTTCTGTCTAAATCTACTTTGCCCATATGATGAGTTAGATCGATTGCCGATTTTGTATATACCTTCGCTCTCTGAAGGAATTGTTTAGCTTGACTCCCATATGTCAACCATCAAAGGTTACGATTGCACCACAACCTAACTTATCTTAACTTATCCGAACTATTAAACTATATGTTTGTTAAATTAATTTCTTATTCTTTAAGGCTTTTTGGCAATAAAATGCCATACCTCAGGATTCATTCTTATACGACTCACCTTTGGCTTTCATTACTCTTATTACCGTTCATTACGGCTTCCTCGATAATTCATGTCTTACTTACTACCTTTGCCAACGTCTAGGTCATTCAACCAGGGTATACTTAGAATGTTCGTCCAATGCGAATACGATTCACGAGGATCATTTACGTATTCAACGTTCACGTTGCTCGTCTTTTAATCTCTCATTCAACCTTTACTCAAGGTTTTAATCACTTTCGATCGTTATCCATCCCATGAACCCCATGTTTATTATTCTCTCTTAATGTCAAAATCATACTGTTTGTTGTTTGCTACGACCGATCATTTATCGCAACTACGTTGCGTTTGCAGCGTCTGTACGCTTTACACTTATCTCTCACTATCATGGCATAACATCAAAATGTTATTCATTACCCTCGTCACTCAACGTCTAAGGAATCACAACCATAGCAATCCTCCACGTTCGTTTATCGTAACTATGGTCCCCGGATATCGGCTCCATAATCCGTATTTACATTCTTTCTCTTTTACTCTTATTTAATCTTTTTGTTCGACCTTCATTAAAGGTTTAATTCACTTTTTTAAGTGTTATATTAGTTAAACATTATGTTTTTATCTTCCCGTACGTTTCCCCCAAGAGTTGAGCAGTTAAAAGCTCTTCTCTGGCTTTTTTCCCTACACTAGCGCTGCGGTGCCACTCTCTTCTTTATTTCTCGCCTTGCCGTGCTTGAGTTTGTAGTACCAAGCTTCACGGTGCGGCAATGCGGCTGCTCAAGGCATGGCGTGGCTAGACCCTAGAAAATTTCTCCAAGTGTTAAATCCAATTTGAGACGCTTACTTCCCACTTTCATAACTTATTCGTTATAACTCGGAACGAGGTTGTTCCAAAGCCATTCTCATCCTTATCATACGTACTTCAATACTCCTCGCACAGAACTTCATTCTGAATCCGTTAACGTACCATTCGATTAGCTTGATCTTTACCCTTTATGTATTTTACGTTTTTAACGTTCTTCGTTCGTTCGTCCATAATTCAGTTATCCGAACTCAGAATTCGTTCGTTCTTGAGTCCACGACTCTCATTTTCTATGTTTTCTTACATTCGTATGAAACCCTACACGTTTGGGTTTATTTACTAACTTTCAAATTCTCGTTTGTCTTTTACGAAATTTTTACCATAACTTCGTTATAGCAAAGTTTTAATTCATTCTTCATGAACGTTTCTACCATTCCCAACCAAGCAATATGCATCTAACTTATACGCGATGGTTTTAAACTTGTCCATCAACAACAATTATCCTACGATGGTTTTAAATTTGTCCATCAACAACGTTCTTCGTGTTCTTCGCATGTTCTTCGTGTTCTTCGTTCGTTCTTCATTTTAATCGATATTTTGGATTAAAATTTAACTTTTTATTGGAATTTGATGTTATAGAACATCATTCCTTACTTATTACACCTACTTATTGATATAATCCACTCGGATCGTTCTAATTCATTACGAATCTTATACTTCCTTAAGAAATTTATAAACTAAACTTTTAATTCTTATTTCTTCATTTTCTTACGATTTCAACCATAAGAAATCATACCTAACATCACCTACTTTTTATTCTCATTAAGTTATATTTTTAAACATAAAAACTTAAAGAAAATTTATAAAAGACTAGGTTTCAGATTATCGTTCTCATTTAATCTCTTTTCGTCAGACAAAGGTTGCTCCCGAGTAAATTTTTCTGCTTCCTTCTCCTTCCCATCCTCACATCCAAACTCACTCTCTCTCCCTTTCAAAGTGTAGAATTCTCAAAATCTCATTTAAAAGAAAGTTAGCTTTCTATTTATAGAAAATCTAAAGCTAGGGCAAAATAGTCATTTCGCCCCCCTTAACCTCCTTACTATTTATGGCTTAAGGACTAAGTTAACTTACTTCTTAAGTTTACTTAACACTTAAGTCTACTTAGCCTTTAAGTTTACTTAACACTTAAGTTTACTATTTCCACCTCCTTAGTTAACCTCCTTACTATTCACGAAACTTAGCTTGTAAGTTTTGTGGTTCCGTCTTTTGGGCTTCGTCCGACAGTTTTAAAAACTGCGATTCTCGGAATCCAAATATTTTTGAATATTTCGTCTTTCCTTTACCGATTAACTTTTACGTATTCTTCAGATTTTTGAAAAACTGAAAAACACTTTTTGGCGTTAAGTGTTCTCCTTCACGTTTTACCCTAACGTAGCTAAATGAATGAAAAGTACATAACAGTAATTTTCTTCGTTTTTATTTTGTCCGATTTCTGTACGTTTTTTCGAGAAAAATATTTATCGGCTTACTTAACTTTTTATGATATAATATCGTCAAATCTTTCGACGGAATGTCATTCCGACATACCGAACTCTCAGAAAGGCTTAGGTTATTCAAGCCCTAACCCTTAGGTTTTGTCGGGTGAATAGTGTCTATTTCATCTTTTTCCCCGAAAATATTTTTGTTCCCGGAAAATTTTCATTTTTGTCTTGAAAATTCTTAATCGTTTAGTCTAGCTCGTAGCCAGAATCCCCCCGACTTATAATCATCCTAGGTTCTAGAACAATTATTAAACACATAGCACATAATATTATTAATAAAAATTCATTTTATTAATAACTAATTCTTTAAACTTAAATTCTAGACGATCCGAATTTTCGGGTCGTTACATGGTCTGCTGCTTATAGTTACGCAACTTAGATTTATCTTTTATATCATGACCTATCATTAATAAGATCATTCGTTGGATTAGAATAACATCTTTATAACACATAAGTATGCGCTTATTGCGATAAAGACATAACCTAATCACATTATCACACATGTTTTCGCGGTCGTTGAATCACAAACAAAAACACGTATCTGAGACAAATTATATAAGTCTAAATCAATTTACGAAACACGTCGACGTCAAGCGATTTTCTGGATTAATATCGAGTCTAAGACTTTATCCTGTTGTTCAATATCTGCAAATATCAGTCATATTATTTTTAAATGACTTATAATAATTTTAAACATTTATTATAATTTATCGCTGAATTTTCAAACAAGGAATCATTATTAAATAATTTAAATATCAAATAATTCTATTACTAGTAATATTCAATTAATATTAAATTATTAATGAAACCATTGCCAACATATTAAAGTTATATATAATAACTTAAAATACTTTTAAAGTACTTATATTACCCTTAAATGATTTTCAAAACATTTAAAATCATTTTTAAATACTTTACAATTAATATTTAAATATTAATGTATTATTTATCCAAATATTAAAAGTCATTAAGTATAACTTAAAATATTTTTAATTCATTAATATCCTTTTTAAATAATTTTAAATAAATAAAACCATTTTTAAACTATTTATTTAATATAATTATGAAATAAATTTAATATCATTTATTATTAAATTAATATCATTAATATTAAATTATTAATGAAATTATCCTTTAAATATTAAAAGTTATATTTTATAACTTAAAATATTCTTAAGCGCTTCATTTTCATTTAAAATGATTTTTTAAAATTAAAATCATTTTAAACTAATTTATTTAATATAAAAATTAAATAAATCTAATATCATTATTATTAAAATATTAATATTTTTCATGTCAAAATATCAAAAGTTATATTTTATAAATTAAAAATATTTCTATAATACTTTAAATGATTTTTAAATCATTAATTCTATTTTCATAATTTATTTAATACATTTATTAAATAACTTAATTATCATTAATATTAATTTATTAATAAAATTTCATCACAAAATATTAAAAGTTATAAAAATAACTTAAAATATTTTCTTATAACATAATATAATTTTAAGCGATTTTTCATGTATTAAAATCATTTTTTAAATAATTTATTTAATATAATTATTAAATAAATTAAATACCTTTAATATTCCAAAATATTAAATATCTATAAAATATATCCAAAATAATTAAAATATAATTTTAGGACTTTAAAATAATTTTTAATAATTTATTTTGTATTTTTAATAATTAAAAAAAATTCTTTTTCTATTTATTTAATTAAAATAATTAATTTCAAAAAATATTTGTCATTTAAAAAGGCCTATAGCGACAAAAGTGTCATTATATAGGTGTTCTTGAAACATTTTTGAGTGCTTGAGTAAATTAATGTCGTCGATTAACAAGGGCACTACTTTGACCAAGCGTAACAATCAGATCATGATGTTTCTAGTCTATCTATAGATCAAAATGTGTATAACTAATGTATTTCTACAAGATTCAACTACAAATATGAGCAAACAAAGTAAAACGAAAGAGATCTGAGCCTCCAAAACTCATGTCAGGCGTGTTCTTGAGTTTAAGGGCTGCCCAGAAACTCAAGCAGTGTCAAGGGTCTCTTTTGGAGCCTTGCTTAATCCGGTCTCTGTTCATGTTTTAAGTGATTCAAATATATTATATTGTATTACTTATGTCATAGAACAACTTAGTATCACAAAATCAACCAAACGACATCACATGTACAAGATTAAGGCTGGTCAAAGTTCATTCAAAACTGTGTTCTTGAACTTTCTGGATTTTCCAGAAATGGAACCTAGGCAGTTGGTCAACCTATGTTTGACCGTGATTAATCTTTATTGTGGTCATGATCAATGTAGTATAAAAGCATGGATGTGTAGTCCTCATGTCAGGCTACAATAACAAAACAATAACTTGGCCAAAACATCAAATATCAGTAAGATTCAAAGGCTTTGAAAATCATGTCAGAGCCACCTGAGAAATTTGGGCTGCCCGGATTTTTAATTTTCGTGGTCGGTCAACTGACTTTGACCATGAATATCTTACAACCTATATATGATATGGTTCTACTACAAGTTCCAGAACACAGATCTCACAGCATATAACAAGATCAAACCTTTAAACAACACAAACACATAACCTACTAAGATCTATAGGACCTGACATTCATTGTCAGACACTACTTTTCAAAAATTTCCAGATTTGGAAAATCATCAAATCCGAGCCTCTAGATGTTATGGATCTAACATCTAGCAACCCATATCATCTATTAACACCTTATTCAACATGATTAAACATAAAAACCACAAATCCATTATAGCATACAAGATCAAAATTTTGACTTAGGATTTTATACCTTTATGCATCAATTCTTGATTCTGGCTACTGATTTGGTTAAGTGTGTTAGGGGGGCTTCAATATGGGACTGATCTACTACAATATTTCGTGGGTTTTGGAAGAGAGAGAGTTAGTAAGGAGTTTGTGTACAAATGTGGCTCATGAATGAAATTTCTCTCTCTTGATCTCTATATATATTACATGAAATGAAGTTGGCTGATATATAATGCTAGTATGTATCATATTTAGAGCACATGGTGTGACGCCCCCAAAATAGGTATACATCACCTATTCTGAGTTGTCAATACATGGTACAGAAACAACTACAACTTTATTATTACAATCAGTAAAGCTGTGAGTTTGAATACAAATATTATCTTCTGTACAATATCTATACTCAAATAAATCCTCATCACATTTATTGAAACATTATTTTACAAAAATGGTGAGGACTACTAAACAATTCTTTCTAAAACCTTCATTCCATACCCAGGCTGTACTCGCTATATTCTCGCCTCCCGAGAAGAAAAATGGAACAAAAAGAAAAGGGTGAGCTCAACTAGCCCGATAAAGAATATTATGACTAAGATAATATACAACAAATTACCGTTAGTCTTCAACAGGGAAAAATCTAATAGAATACAATAAACAACAAATTTTAAATCAATATTCATGCAATGAAAAATAATAATTCATTAGAAGAGTTAAGTAGAGAATGCAAACTACTATCTTCTATGTATGAATTTAAAAGTTCATCGTCTATCTTTATATCCTGTAACATCAATCAATATACATACGGAATCAAATATTCATCTTTGCACTACTGAGCCAAAGATATTCATCATTGGTCATGTTCATCTAAACGCTGTTCATCTTTGCACTACTGACCAAAGATATTCTTCAGAAATCATTCATCTTTGCACTACTGGGCCAAAGATATTCAATAATATCATCATTTAAGACCGAGGATGATGAAAAATATTTTAAAGAAACGAATCCGATTGAAACAAAATGACAAGGATTAAGGATTAAGGATTCGTACTTTGTTTTATCCATGTTCAAAAATACCTCAAAAATAGTCATAGTGGTGTAAAATTCAAGAATGATCAAAACATGGATACAATCAAAGCTAGTATCTAGAATAGATATTTTGGACAAAAAGAAGAAATTTTATTTTTCGGTGAATAGTGCCGTATACGTGAATAGTAACTCCGATACCAAAAGATAGAAATTTCCCAAAAAACATCTTCACGCTTCATGAATAGTACTCGTGAATAGTAACTCGTGAATAGTAACTCATGAATAGTAACTCGTGAATAGTAACCCCGACATGAAAAAGTTCCAAATTTGATAAAAAGTTTCAACCAATATTTCAGCATAATGATATTGAAGAAATAATATCATTTGAGAAGAAAATAACATCCTTACCTCGAAAGATTAGTACTTCTAGTGGAATCTAGGATATAGTCTTTGAAGGGAACTTACTGACGTCTAACAATACTCAAAGTATACTCAAAATACTCACAAGAATACGCTCGATAATATAGAGAAAACTTGGAGTTTACGGTGTGATTTTCAATTCTAACCTAAGCACCTATTTATAGGAAATTGCTTAGAACATTCAAAGCAGAAAATTTAATAAATTAATAATATAATTATATAAATTTCCTACGCATGCCTAGAATCTGATTTCAGCCATCAAACACATGCCACATTCTAGAAAAAAGTAAGAAAAACGTTTTTTCTAATTTTAAATATTTTAAACTTCCAAAATTAATTATTTTGAACTTCAATAATTCATAATAAATAGCCCTTTCATCGGAAAATTTGAATCTCATGAGTTTTTATAGGAAATTCAATTCTCTACAACTTTGCAGAAGAAAGTTTTTCCAAATTCCAAATAGAAATTGTAGAAATCCACAAACCAAGCGATTTTATAAATTTATAATCAAATTTCGATTCGATAAATGGGGTCCACTGAGCATGTTTAACATGTTTTAAACATTTATTGCAACAAAAATACTCTTCCTCCTCGTATACTCATATATCCCACATTCGTTGTAAAAATATCACCATTATTATATTATTAAAATATAATAATATATTTAAATGAATTATTTTATCGGGAAAAAGATAAAATTTCAATTTTCAACAATTGTCACATTAAAAATTTTCTCCATCTATATCCACATAAAATCAATATTTTCCTCATCATATGAATCAATAATTAATTATTCACAAATAATATTACAGAATCACAATATTGACAACGAAGCGGTTCAGGAAAGAGGGGCTTTCAATAAGAATTTCTCTTTCTTTGGCGCTTGATTAGGTGACCAAACCTCTCCTTAGAGCAGAACTTTCTAGACATTTCCAATAATGTTATCTAATAATATTATTCGAGATAATATGAATTATTGCTTCGATAATGAAAAATCTTTGTGTAATGACAATTATTGAAACAACGATAATATATAAAATATCAACTTGACAATTATTAAATCAATAAAAATCTGAATAAATAATTACTGTAACCATTATTGAGTAGTGCCTTCTTACGTAAGAATCAATAATTGGTGCAATACTGGTGTCTTCTTGTGTTTTAACCATCGAGTATTTTAACGATAATCTGTGGTAACATAATATTTGTTATTTTAAACAACTTATATTTGTCGTTTTCTTCATCCAATCGCTTCAAGTTATGGGGCCCACACATGGTGCGGTATATGCGATCGTATGAATATTCCACGACCAAACGAATATTCCCGACAACAATGAATATTTTATAACCACTTGCTTATTTTGAAGTATTTGCGTATTTTACCCTTAACTATCCACATTAATCAAATCAACCCTTACTATTTCAAAATAATAAATAGAAAATTAAATTTCATTAATAATAAGTTGAGGTCTTTACAACCTCCCTCCTTATGAAATTTTCGTCCTCGAAATTGACGTGACGACACAGTGTTTCAAAAGGTGAGGATACCTCGCTTTCATTTCCGTTTCAATTCCCGGGTCATTTCCTATATAGCATGATTCCTTCACAAAACTTTAACTTGTGGTATGATCTTTGCGCGTGGGACATGCTCCTTCCTATCTAAGATCTTGGCGGTACCTCCTCATACGTTAAGTCTTGGCTATCTCATCTAGTTCTAACTCAATAACGTGGTTTGGGTCTTTCACATATTCTGAAATACGAGATATGAAACACATTATGAACACGAGACATACTCGGAGGTACGCGCGAGTCTATAGGCTACATTTCCTACTCGGTCAAGAATTTGAAATGGACCAATAAATCGTGGATTGAGCTTTCCTCTCTTCCCAAATCTTGTAACTCCTTCCATGGAGCAACTCGCAACAATACATGATCCCCTACACTAAATTCCACGTCCCTTCGATGAAGATCCGCATAACTCTTTTGTCGATCTTGTGCCGTTTTGTATCGTTGTCGAATCATTTGGATCTTTTCCAGTAGTCATACGTACTAACTTTCGGGTCCTAACAATGTTGCTTCACCCACCTCGTCCCAACATCTTTGGAGAGCGACACTTTCGTCCATATAATGCTTCAAATGGAGCCACACTTATACTTGCACGATAAGCTTTGTTGTTGTAGGAGAATTCTACCAATGGTAAATACTTATCCCAACCGCGCTTTGAAGAAGTCAGGACAAAGAGTCTTAATAAATCTTCAAGAGTTTGAATAGTCCTTTTCGATTGTCCAAAGTGGTTTGAGGATGGTATGCTTAAGAAGAATCGTAAATGCGTGCCCATAGCTTTTTGCAAGCTAACCCAAAATCTTGAAGTGAATCTTGGGTCACGATCCGAAACTATGGATACGGGCATGCCATGCTGACCTCACAATCTCATTCACGAACATACTAGCAAGGCGTTCAAGTGAATAAGTCTCCGTGTCGGCAAGAAATAAGCGAGACTTGGTTAATCTATCAACAATAACCCAAATAGCATTGATGCCTCGAGAAACCGTAGGAAGACCCGTAACGAAATCCATGGTAATGTGTTCCCACTTCCATTTCGGAATCTCAAGTGGTTGCAATGGACCCTTAGGTACTAGATGCTCCGCCTTTACATATTGATAAGTTAAACACCTCGAGATAAACTTCGCGATCTCTCTCTTCATATTGTTCCACCAAAATGTATGTCGAAGATCACGATACATTTTGGTACTTCCAGGATGGATTGCAAACGGTGTATTGTGTGCCTCCATCATGATCTTGTACTTCAAATCAGAGTCGTTAGGAACACAAAGTCTAGAGTGGACTCAAAGTATTCCTTCTTCATCAATTCTCGCTCCTTAATAGCTCCTTCTTGTACTTTCTTCTTCATACGCATCGGCCAAGATTCGGTGGCGAAAGCAACCTTAACTTTTTCTATTAAAGTTGGCTCTGTACGTATACTTGACATCATCGCACTCGTTCCTGCATATGATCTTCTACTCAACGCGTCAGCTACCACGTTCGCTTTTCCAGGATGGTATTGAATAGTGTGGTCGTAGTCTTTCAATAGCTCGAGCCAACGTCGCTGCAGCATGTTGAGTTCTTTTTGAGTGAAGAAATATTTAAGGCTTTTATGGTCTGAATATATCTCCACTTTCTCCCCATATAGATAGTGCCTCCATATCTTTAGCATGAAAGCAATTGCTTGCTAACTCTAGATCATGAGTAGGATAATTCCTCTCATACTCTTTAAGTTGTCATGAGGCATAGGCTATGACTTTCCCACGTTGCATGAGAACACATCCTAACCCTTTGCACGAAGCATCATTTGTAGATAACAAATCCATCCGAACCAGATGGTATTGTTAGAACAGTCTTAGAAATAAGTCTCCTCTTAAGCTCTTGGAAACTTTTCTCTCATTCTTCGCTCCAAACGAATTTTGTATCCTTCCGAGTTATTTGAGTTAATGGAGTAGCGATTCGAGAAAACCCTTCCACGAATCTCCGATAATAACCATTTAAGCCCAAAAGCTACGTACTTGATCACCGACTTGGTTGCTTCTAACTTTGTATTGCTTCAATCTTCACGGATCAACAAATACTCCGTGTTTCGACACCACGTGCCCAAGGAATGCTACTTCCTCAAGCCGAACTCACATTTCTTTAATTTGGCATATAGTTTGTTTTCACGAAGCCTTTAGAGTACCGACTTCAAATCGTGCTCATGATCTTCACGACTTTTGGAATATATAAGGATGTCATCAATAAAGACAACAACAAAGCGATCCAAATATTCCTTGAATACTCGATTCATCATATCCATGAAAGTCAGAGGAGCATTAGTCGATCCAAAAGACATGACTAAGAATTCATAATGCCCGTCATCGGAGTTCTAAAGGCGTCTTTGGAATATCCTCGATTCTAATCTTCATTTGATGATATCCGGAAGCGAAGATCGATTTTGAAAAGAATTGTGCCTTGCAATCTGTTGGTCAAACAAGTCATCAATACGAGGTAGAGGATACCTATTTTTGATGGTGACATGGTTCAATTCGATAGTCAATACAAAGTCGCATACTCCGTCTTTCTTCTTTCTAAATAAAACAGAGCACCCCGAGGAGATGTACTAGGGCCGAATGAAACCGATGTCCAATAATTCTCGTAGTTGGACCTTTAACTCTCGAAGTTCAATAGGAGCCATTCGATATGGGGTTTTAGAAATGGGCTTTGTACCATGTTCAAGATCAATAAAGAATTCAACTTCACGTTACGGGGGTAGGCAAGGGAAGTTCTTGAAATACGTCGGGAAAGTCAATAACAACAGAATATTATTCAAATTTGACGTGTCTTTATTCAAATCCATAACATGGGCTAAGAAAGCTTGACATCCGTTTTTCAATAAGCGAATAGCTTTATGATTAGATATAGATGATGATTGATTTTAATGGTTTAGTTGCTTGAATTCGCATAACAGGTTGGTTAGGAATATGAAAACTAACAACCTTACGAAAACAATCAATTTTGGCATGATGAGTAGTTAACCAATCAATCCTAAAATCACATCAAAAGCAAGTATCTTTAAAGAGATAAGGTCAATAGGTAAGGTGATGGTGCCAACTTGAATCAAACAAGATTTATAAGCGGTGGATGTGATGAAAGTTTCTCCTAACGGAGTTTCCACGAGATAGGTCAAAGTCTAATTTCTCCGAGTCAAGTTTAAGCGTTGAGCACATGCAGGAGAGATAAATGAATGGGTAGCACCGGTATCAAGTAAGGTATAAACTTCGCAAGAATTTATAAATAGCTTACCCGTGATCACCTCGTTTGGTTTCTCGCATTATGACCGACACAACAAAGCGCTTCTTCCGGAATCGTTGACTTTGACTTTTCTCGGGACGATCTTTTGAGTCACCGTCTCACATTGAACTAGGGTTATTCATTGTCTGATCTCGAAGCGATATGTCCTTCCTTTCCACAATTATAGCATACCTTGAACTATTGTGGGCGGTTTGATCGATATGTCCCTCTTTTCGCATTTGTAGCATATAATGGGTGGTCGTTCTCCTCCCTTAGAACCGATTCTTCTCAAACCAGACTGCTGCGTCTTCACATGGTCATTGTTAAATCTCCTCTTTTAAAATCTCCTCCTCGACTCGCTTCTTCTATTTTCATGGCCATGATTACCACCGAGTGGTTACCATTTTTGTCATCTGTTTCTTTCTCCATTTGGTTATCATTATTACATTGATCGCTATCTACGACGATCCTCGGTTATGGTCCCTCGGGTTGACAGTACTCGTTATCTCGCTCTAATAATTGAGCCTTGTTTTACAACATCCGAATAGAGAGAAATTTATGAGAAATGAGATATTTGTCGTATGTCGGGTTTCAAACCTCTCAAAAACATCCGCGTCATACGTTCCTCATTCTCCACCAAATGAGGTGCAAAACTGGATAACTCGCAAACTTTGCCTCGTCATCGAGAGACAAATCATGTTGTTTTGTTCTAATCGATGAACTCCACTTCCTTCATACATGCATGAACACTTTCGGGAAAGTATTTGTCATTAAATAATTTCTGAAATGTCTCCCAAGACATGCCGAGTGTATTTGGATGGGTACACTTCATGAGACTCCCACCGAGAGATACGCCTTCGCCACGTAACATAAAGGTGGCGAATGGAACCTCTGTTCTTACGTGCATCCCAAGACATCGAATATCTTGGTAATTTGCTTGACCCATGTTTCCGCGCCATGATCGGATCCGGCTTTCCCTTAAATTCTGGTGGTCCCAACTCTTTGAAGCGCTTGTTTGTGACAACCCATGAATTGCTATCATTTCTCTCAGTATTTTGAACACGAGTCTCCTCGTCTCGATTTTGCATGAAGCGCAAAAAGCTTCTAAACATCCCTCGTTCATCATCCGCTTTCGGTGGTGTTGTTCACGGGAGGAACATTGTCGACTGTTGCACGTTCTCCTCGTTGGTGAGTACAAAGCGTCTCCACGGTCTCATTTCCATTGTTAATATTCTCTGTCGACATTCTCCAATACTGTCATAAAACAAGGGTTAATTAAGGAAATTAATATATCACATAATATCCTTATATACTGACCAACTAAAAAAATAAGCTTAGGTAGGACACACTAGCGAAGGATTTACTCGTCTATCCCCTCCTAGTTCTATTCCCCGATCTCCGCCAGAGATCATATCCCTAAGCTCTGATACCAACTATGATGCCCCCAAAATATGTATACATCACCTATTCTGAGTTGTCAATACATGGTACAGAAACAACTACAACTTTATTATTACAACCGTAAAACTGTGAGTTTGAATACAAATATTATCTTCTAGACAATATCTATACTCAAATAAATCCTCATCACATTTATTGATACATTATTTTACAAAAATGGTGAGGACTACTAAACAATTCTTTCTAAAACCTTCATTCCATACCCAGGCTCGTACTCATTATATTCTCGCCTCCCGAGAAGAAAAATGGAACAAAAAGGAAAAGGGTGAGCTCAACTAGCCCGAAGAAAGAATATTATGACTAAGATAATATACAACAAATTACCAGTTAGTCTTCAACAGGGAAAAATTTAATAGAATACAATAGACAACAAATTTTAAATCAATATTCGACAATGAAATAATAATTCATTAGAAGAGTTAAATAGAGAATGCAAACTACTATCTTCTATGTATGAATTTAAAAGTTCATCGTCTATCTTTTATCCTCGTAACATCAATCAATATACATCCGAATCAAATATTCATCTTTTGCACTACAGCCAAAGATATTCATCATTGGTCATGTTCATCTAAACCACTGTTCATCTTTGCACTACTACCAAAGATATTCTTCAGAAATCATTCATCTTTGCACTCACAGCCAAAGATATTCAATAATATCATCATTTAAGACCGAGGATGATGAAAATATTTTTAAAGAAGCGAATCCGGTGAAACAAAATGACAAGGATTAAGGATTAAGGATTAGTACTTTGTTTTATCCATGTTCAAAAATACCTCAAAAATAATCATAGTGGTGTAAAATTCAAGAATGATCAAAACATGGATACAATCAAAGCTAGTATCCAGAATAGATATTTTGGGCAAAAAGAAGAAATTTTATTTTTAAATTGAATAGTCCAGATATCGTGAATAGTGTCAGATATCGTGAATAGTAACTCAAACACCAAAAGATAGAAATTTCCCAAAAACATCTTCACGTTTCATGAATAGTACTCGTGAATAGTAACTCGTGAATAGTAACTCATGAATAGTAACTTCGTGAATAGTAACCCGACATGAAAAAGTTCTAAATTTGATAAAAGTTTCAACCAATATTTGACATAATGATATTGAAGAAATAATATCATTTGAGAAGAAAATAACATCCTTACCTCGAAAGATTAGTACTTCTAAATTGGAATCTAGGATATAGTCTTTCAAGGGAACTTACACCGTCTAACAATACTGAAAGTATACTCAAAATACTCACCAGAATACGCTCGATAATATAGAGAGAGAAAACTTCAGTTTCTGGTGTGATTTTCAATTCTAACCTAAGCACCCTATTTGTAGGAAATTGCTTAGAACACCAAAGCAGAAAATTTAATAAATTAATAATATAATTATATAAATTTCCACGCATGCCTAGAATCTGATTTTCACCATCAAACACATGCCACATTCTAGAAAAGTAAGAAAAATGTTTTTCTAATTTTAAATATTTTAAACTTCCAAAAATCAATTATTTGAATTTCAATAATTCATAATAAATAGCCCTTTCATCGAAAATTGAATTTTGCAGTTTTTATAGGAAATTCAATTCTCTACAACTTTGCGTAAGAAAGTTTTTCCAAATTCCAAATAGAAATTGATCGAAATCCACAAAGCAGACGATTTTACGTGCTATAATCAAATTTGATCAATAAATGGGGTCCCATCGACATGTTTAACATGTTTTAAACATTTATTGCAACAAAAATACTCTTCCTCCTCGTATACTCATATATCCCACATTCGTTGTAAAAATATCACCATTATTATATTATTAAAATATAATAATATATTTAAATGAATTATTTTATCGAGAAAAGATAAAATTTCAATTTTCAACAATTATCACATTAAAATTTTCTCCATCTATATCCACATAAAATCAATATTTTCCTCATCATATGAATCAATAATTAATTATTCACAAATAATATTACGAGAATCACAATATCGACAATCGTAGTTTTACAGGAAGAGGGGCTTTCAATAAGAATTTCTCTCATCTTGGCGCCGCAATTAGGTGACCAAACCTCTCCTTGGATGTAACTTTCTAGACATTGCCAATAATGTTATCTAATAATATTATTGAGGATAATATGAATTATTGCCGATAATGAAAAAATCTTGTGTAATGACAATTATTGAAACAAAGAATATAAAATATCAACGCAAAGCAATTATTAAATCAATAAAATATCGAATAATTAATTCATGTAACCATTATTGAGTAGTGCCTTCTTTACGTAAGAATCAATAATTGGTGCAATATCGTGTGCTTCTTGTGTTTTAACCAACCGAGTATTTTTAACAAGATTAATTAGAATAACAACTTCTTTGTTATTTTTAAACAACTTATATTTGTCGTTTTCTTCATCCAATCGCTTTCAGTTATGGGGCCCACATGGTCTGCTGTGGTCGCATACGAATATTCCCGACAAAGACTTAATATTCCACGACCAAACGAATATTCCCAAACAACAATGAATATTTTATAACCACTTGCTTATTTTGAAGTATTTGCGTATTTTACCCTTAACTATCCACATTAATCAAATCAACCCTTACTATTTCAAAATAATAAATAGAGAAAATTAAATTTCATTAATAATAAGTTGGGGTCTTACACATGGGGTTAGTGAGAGTGGTTGAACAACTCCATCTTTGCTAGATTTGCAAGTTACCTTAAATAATGCAAGAGGTGTATGTTTGTCTTTTGGCTTTTCAATTTAATGGCAAACTAGTAACTTGTCAAATCCTTAGGGTTTGAACCTTAGGGTTTAACCCTAAGGTTTAACACAAAAATTATAGGATTTAAATTTAGGGTTTAAAATAAAAAATTTAGTTTCTAAAAATTGTAATTAGGGTTTCTTAATCAATTAGGTTTTTTATTACTTAGCACTTTGCTAATTAGGTTTAAGATACACTAATTAGCATTAACCTTCCCAATTTAGCATTTAGGGTTTACCATAAGTAAATTAGGGTTACAAATTTATAATTAGGGTTTCTAATTTAGAAAAATAATTTATAAAAAAATTAGGGTTTTAAATAATTAAGATTCTCCCTAATTAGGGTTAATACCATTAATACCGGTCATTACCCACGTTAACATGATTACATAACAGTCTTAAGCTGGCATCCGACTTTTGAATTAGGGTTTAACAGCTTAAAATTAGGGTTTTGGCATTATACACACAATTTGACAAACATTATCAGTCCATACATATACAGTACATATTTACAGCACTGAAATAAAATAATATTATAATAAATGCCATTAATCACATAACAAAATTACTAGACAGATTTTAAAGTGTCTTTTGACTTCAAAACTAGGGTTTATCAGTAATATTAGGGTTTATAAAAATATTATTAAGGTTTGGTCATAATACATTAAAACTGTTCCACACATTAACATTACACATATAACATACATATCTATAATACTGACAAATAATAATATAATATAATATTATTATTCTCATTCCTCGATCAAAATCCAAAATTAGGGTTTGGATTCTATATCCGATTTATCTCATTATATATAACATTATTAATTAAGTTAATTAATTAACTTTATTATACGAAATAAATTCATATAATAAAATAATTATTATAATAATTCTATAATCATTCCATATATTATTTAAATAATATAAAATTATATTTTCATGGAAAATAATTAATAAAAACATTTTCTCTTGTAAAATTAATTATTTTAAGAATATAATTTATAATGATCAATAATTCTAAAATAAAATTATTCGTTATTATTCATGTAATAAATATATTTTTATTTATCACAAATATACATACACATTACCTGGCACATATTCTCACTTTAAAAAAAATTATACGCAAAATTTTGATTTAATTATATAGAAAATATCGGGTTATTACAAGTAAACCGAGAGTTTGAAGTAGGCTCGTATGTATTTCTAAAGGTATCTTCCTGGAAAGAAAAGATACGTTTTGAAAAAAAGGGAAAGTTAAGTCCAAGGTTTATAGGACCTTTTGAGGTATTAAAAAGGGTAGGAGAGGTAGCTTACATGATAGCATTACCTTCAGACTTAGAACAAATACATAATGTATTTCATGTATCTGTGTTACGTCTTTATAAGCCAGATTATAAGCATGTAATAGAGTATGAGCCTATTCATATTGAGGACTTAACGTACGAAGAGATGCCAATTCAAATCATCGATAGAAAAGAGCAAGTTCTGAGGAACAAAGTTATACCTTTAGTAAAGGTGTTATGGAAGAACCACGATGCCGAAGAAGCAACGTGGGAACTTGAATAAAAGATGAAGAAGAATTATCCTCAGTTGTTTGTTTAATATTTTAAGCGAGATTCTGGGGACAAAATCCTTATAAGGGGGGGTGAATGTAACGACCGAGAAAATCAGATTATTTATAAAATAATTTTATTTGATTAAATAATGAATAAAATTATATTATAATGAGTAAGCAAGATGAATGTTATTCTATAACGTAAGAATATTATAATATCGTAGTATTTTGTCTACGTGAAGGAATTAAAGTGTTTGAATTTCTAAGAAAAAAATAAAAGTTTTCTGAGAAATTTTCTGAAAAACACTATTCATCAATATCTACTCGGGAATTATTTTTGAACTTCCGAGAAATACGTAACGATAAAATAATAAGGAAGGATGGATTATGTAATAATAATTCAAGTATGACAAACGTAATTTTTTTGCCTGCGTACTAAATTCGAGAACGTTAGGGAAAGTGAAGATTGAATAAACGATTATCGTATGATACATAAGTATTGTACGAGGAAATGAATACGAGTATAATACGAGGTATTATACAAGTATGTATGAAAGATGGTATGTCGTATATGATGAATGATTATATGAACTAGGATATGAGAAGAATACATAAACTATACGTTAAAAGGCTTAAAGCCAATTGTATTGGACTTGTAAGATTTGTGTAGGAATTGTACAAGCCTAAATGGAATAACGTTAAAGCCCAATGATAAGAAATTCAAGCCCAAACCAAGAACCGGATTCGTGGATCAAACCAATGGGTTATCGGATAAGAAAAATCTATGGGGAAACCCATGTGGGCCCCATGGATCACATGGCAACCATCTTGGTGACCAAGTAAAGTGATTTACTTGGTGACCAAGGTTGGAATAGTAAAGAGGTGGATTAAGGAGGTGGGATGGCCTAAGTTACTATTGTGCCCTCACTTTGTATTTCCTATAAATATAAGAGACTTGCTAGATTAGTTTGTTTTTTCAAAATTCACCAACATCCTAGAGCTTTCATATTGAGAGAGAAAAGTGAGTAAGAGCTAGTCTTTGATAATCCAAGAAGGAAAAAGAAGAACCAAGTTTAGAACTTCAAAGGTAATGATTCTTAAACCATGATTCTCCATCTCTTCATTTGATAGAGAAGTGAGTATTCATGGAGTATGTATAATAAGAAGGAACAACGATGGTTGTTAGAAGACTTAAACTTTAATAAACCATATTGAAAGTGAATCATAAGTATAAAAGTTATGAACCAATGAAGAACATTAAAGAGTTGTAATGTTGTTGTTGATGGACAAGTTTAAAATTATCATGTGTAGGCTTAGATAATATATGTTGTGTTAATGGGATGAATCCATTCGGAATGGTGTAAAAATCTCAAGTAACGAAGTTATGGCGAAATTTACGAGATTAGATGTTAATCGTCAAAATCGTGAAATCCTCGGAATGGAAGTCAAAAGTTAACATTGAACTCGAAAATGTTAGTTTCCGATGGAAAATAGTCTAAGTTTGCATTTTAGAGTTGTGGACTCTAAAATGGTGAAATTTCGACTTAGAATGAAGAAACGAGCTATGAACGTTCAAGAACGTTTATCATTTTTGTAATAAAGGACTTAAACGGTGAATTCCATGTTAACTGATTTGAAAATGTAAAATTCTTATATGAACACATATTTCATGTGATTTGTGAGCTAACGGCTTTTGAACGAGCCAATTCGGACTTAAAATGAACAATTTATGAGTCTAGAAAGTTAACAAAACAAGAAATTTGTCAAAGTTGTCTGAGGCACAAGGCTGGCGCTGCAGTGCGACCCAAGGCTTTAAAGTAATCACTTGCAGATGCTAGGCCAAGGCCGTAACCTCATGGAGATTAGGCGCAAGAACGCGCTTATTTTTACTTGAAAGCATAGACCTTAACGCTTAGAGTCGACGATAAGTCTATGGAGATTAAGGCCGCAACGCGAGAAGTATATAAGGAAGCTGGCACCGCAACGCCAACACTAGATAAGGCACAGTAAAGAAAGCTTATGAATGTAAACAATGTCAGTTGATTAATGGTAAATTATAACCTTAATAAACTTAAAGTAACATCCTTAAGGATGATAACAACCTTAAGAATTACAACTAAAGGTTGATGAAAGATTACTTGAACATGAATGTAAAACAAATGTGATAATCGTAACCAATGTTAAATAATATAATGAACTATTAGATTGAGAAGAAGGGTAAGATAAATTAATGACCATACATGATTGATTATGACCTAATGTGGTATGTTACATGATTATGTATTATAGAAACCTTAAAGACTCAAAAGGAAAGTATTTAATCTATAGAAGACGATGAAAGCAAGTGTTCTAACCCTTGTCTATGTTCATTATGGACAAGCTTTGTGATTCATGTATCTTGCACATGAATTGATGCATGATGAGGTCGAAGCCAATTCCTTCGGCTAGACTTAACGTATTTAGTAGATTTCTTATAATCTATCGAAATGTTATCAATGTTGTTTTCTTTTGCCAAACTATTTTGGTATGGATTTCAAAGATAGACTGAGTATGAATAAACAAACATTTTGTCGTCAAACGACAGGCACGTGAGGTTGCCAAAACTTAAACTTAAATACGTTTAAAGAAAAAGTGTTGTACAACATAGGGTACTATAGGCTGATCACCTAGATGTGCTCATAAGATATACCAGACTTACGGACTTAGTGTCGAGTTGTCCTTTTCAAAGAAAGAATGAAATGCTCAAGGTCTTGGACCCCAAAATTGATGTTTAATAAACGTGGTTCATTGTGAAATGTTTTAAAGGAAAAATAAGTGCTATTTTGATTTATCGATAGTACTTCATAACTATTGCTTCAGTTATAGAAGATATACAATTCGTATGATTCAAACATTTTATTTAATGAAATTGTCATACTTGCTGAACTAGTTATGCTCACTCTTGCTTGAACCATATGAATGCAGCTAAGACTGAACGACCTAAAGGATTGAATAAGGATAAAAGGGAAGGCTAAGGCAGACCATTCAGCTGGTTATGTAATAGTATAAGATTAATGTTATAAGTATTTGATATTATGATAAGAAACATATGTAATGGTTATAAAGAACCTGGGAAAAGGGAATATTGATTTAGAATATAAATAAGACTTATTCACTCTTTTGAGTTATTTCAATTGAATGTATGTGTGAATGGTAGTACCATGTAGCACCATCTGTCGGGTTGGAAGATACCCGAATTTGGGGGCGTCAAATTATTGAATTAGAACCAGATGAGACATCGGAAGATTTAACGTATGAGGAGATAACTGTCAATATCTTAGATAAGAAGGAACATATTCTACGCTCAAAGGTTATATCTCAAGTCAAAGTTTTATGGAGAAACCATGATATTGAGAAAATGACCTAGGAATTAGAATCTGAAATAAAAATAATGTATCCTCACCTCTTCGATATACAAGGTACATACACCAATTTTGAGGATGAAATTTCATAAGAAGGGGAGGTTGTAAGACCACAACTTTTTATGAATAAAGATTTAATTTTCTCTAAATATTATTTTGAATAATAAGATGTTGATTTGATATAATGTTATAGTTATTAGTGATATGTGCAAATTTTGCAAAGTAAACAAGTTGTTATAAAATATTCGTTTGGTCGGGGAATATTCTATTTGTCGGGGAATATTCGTACGACGACACAATCATTGGTGGACCCCACAACGAAATGAATGCCGGATATAGAAAGTGATAAAAATAACTTTTTTATAAAATAACGGCAAGACTTTTACCGTTAATGTGAGATCCCGAATTTTATGAAATAAAAGTATTCAATTTTTCTATTTTGGTAAATAGTTAAATTGATAAAAGTTTAAAGTTAAGGATGATATTTGAAAATTTTGCAAAGTATGCAAGTTGTTATAAAATATTCGTTGTATCGGGGAATATTCGTACGATGGCACAATCATTGGTGGACCCCACGACGGAAGTATTGTCGTAGTTAGAAAATAAATGTAATTATCTTTTATAAAAATAATGACAAAAGTTTAACAGATTAAACTATTGAACTACCAGTAGTAAAAGTACGATGAATACGCTGTGGTTGCATAGTAACACACGATATTGATTATTAATGCTTACGTAAGAAGTCACTCGGTTATACTCAATTATTTGCTACATGTAATTCTTTGATCATATCTCTCTATATTATTGATTCAATTATTGTCACGATTATCATCGCATAATATTTTATATTATTAAATCAATAATTGAGACAACAAAGTTATTCATATTATTATTTACAATATTGACAATGTCTAGAAGTTTTGTCAAGGAGAGGTCTGGTCACCTAATTGCGCGCTAAAAAGAAGAAATCATTATCGAAAAGCCCCCTCTTTCCTGGAAATGGCCTGGTTGTTAAATATTGTGAGTTATAATATTAATGATGAATAAGTTCATGTTGATTAATGATGAAATTGATAGTTTCATTCTGTTGGGATTATTAGTGTTAGTGGAAATCGACATCTATTCTGATGATAATTGATGTCTGGAAGTTATACTGACCAATCGGGTAATTAATCGAATAAATGAGTAATTAATTGTTATTAATTCACATGCTTATAACTATATGTTCACATGTGTATACTATTGAATCACATGCATATACTATTAGGGGAGGTGGTGCAAGATTAATAATACTTGCATGACTAAATTAAAAATGGAGGTATAGATGAAGGTATTATACTGTAATTCGTATTTTCACATGTATAGAACTATTGATTCACATGATTGTACTATTGATTCACATGATGTACTATTAGGGGAGGTGGTGCAAGTTTGATAATACTTGCAGGACTAAATTAAAAATGAAGGAAAAGATGAATGTATTATACTGTAATATTTCGAGCCCTAAAACGTGCAATTATCAAAACTATGTTTTCCTATAAATAGAAACTCATTCTTCCTTCATTCTCACCAATTCACTAAGTCTCACAAGAGCAATTATAGAGAGAGAAGCTATAGAGAGAGAATCTATAGAGAGAAAGAAGAAGAGAAGTCTGCTACTTCACTATTCCAGTATACAGTCTTCTTCTGAGGTAAGGGGTATTATTTATTTCATATTCTGAAGAGATATTTTTTTTCATATTCGTATGAATATTATTTTTGTTCAATATACATAAAAAATATTATCTTCGTTCAATATTCGTAGGAATATTATCTTCGTTAAATATTCGTTGGAATATTATTTTCGTTCAAGGGATGTTATTTTTGTTTAATATTCGCTTGAAATAATATTTTCTTCCATACTCTGTAGTACGTAAGTAATATTATTTCATTTTAGATTTTGAATTTTATACTCATTTTGTTGAAGTTTTGGCTTCTATACTCCATGAAATTAGTAGAATATCCTTGATATTTGCGCTTCATCCAGTATCTTTTCATGAAAATATTATTCTGGGCTTTCTTGATAATTATTGATCTTTTTATGACAGAATACTATTCATGAGTTACTATTTACGGGTTACTATTCACCCGGTTACTATTCACTCAAATATTATTCACTCGGATATTCGGGGCACTTTTCATGCTGGAGTACTATTCACGAGTTACTATTCATGGGTTAATCACCCAATTACTATTCACCTGAATATTATTTACTCGGGTATTTCGGGTACTTTTCATTTCGTGGTACTATTCACGAGGTACTATTCCCAATATACTATTCACAGGGTATTATTTACGGGGTACTATTTACCCGAAAAATATATTTCTTTTCTGTCCAAATTATTTTTGGTACATGAATATTATTCTTGAATTTTACTCTATAAAGCAGTATCATGTTGACAATTTAGATATTTTTATGACCATGGATCATTCGGTATAATCATGACCCATAATGTTACAAATGATGTGGTAAAAGTCCTCATTGGCCCGTAGTGCATTAATGGACAGTTGTTGGTATGATTATGACAAGGGATTATTCGGTATAATCATGACCATTGATGATTACATGAATATCCTTGGCCCGTATTGCAAGGATGATTTAATGAAAAACTTTTTAAATCATAGAAGATAGTAGATATCATGCTCTACTTGACTTTTCTAATGGATTGCTTGTTTCACTACAGTTGTTGATCTAAAACTTGTTGTCTATTGTATTCTATCAGTTGTTATACTGTTGAAGGCTAAGGATAATTTATTCTGCATTATCTTAGTCATAATATTTCTTACCGGGTTAGTTGAGCTCACCCTTTTCTTTCATTGTTCTCTTCAGGAAATGAGAATTTAGCCGGGACGAGTCGGGGAATGGAGTGATGGTCCAGGATAAGTGGCTATAGCAGTCATCACTATTCTATGAAATAGTGTGATAATAATTATAATGAGGACTCCATTAAGTGTGGATATTGTCTAGAAGGCAATATTCTTGTTTAAACTCTCAGCTATGTTTTGTCGTATATTACCCGACAGTTGTATAATTAAGTTTGTATTTGATTTATGTACCATGTATTTGGCGACTCAAGATTGGTGATGTACACTTGTTTTGGGGGCGTCACAGTTAAACTGTTGAGATACCCGGTGATAAAAATACGATGAATGGCGTTGTTGTTGCACGATGGTAGCGCATAAATGATTGCATAATATCTCTGATTATTAATGCTTACGTAAGAAGTCACTCAGTTTTATTTAATAATTGCCACAGTAGTTGTTGCATAGTATCTCATATTATTAATTCAATTATTGTCACTGTATCATCTGCACAATATTTTATATTATTAAATCAATAATCAAAGCGAACGCTTATTCATATTATTATTCGCATTATCGACAATTAGAAAGTTCTATCGAGGAAAGGGGCATTATAATGATAATGTCTAGAAAGTTCTGTCGAGGAAAGGGGTTAGGTTAGGGGAATGATCTGTTTGTCAATATAATGAGTTATAATATTAATGATGAATAATTATTGAAAGATTAAAATGTTTTTATTGAAGATAAGTGATTTGTGGATTTATTCAATTTTTGATATAAATAGAGGGGTTTGTCATGAAGTATTTGTTGTAAGTTTGGCTTATTACATGGACCCCCACTTACTCATTTTTCAAAATTGCCGGTAGAAAGTTGTGTCAGTTTTCTTTTATTATTATTATAATAGTAATAAAACAGAAAACTATTTATATAAAATAGAATACTTTTTATAATATATATAAAGTTATTTGTTTTATTAGATTATAACTAGAATATATTATATTATATATAAAGTTTTTGTTTTATTAGAATATTTTATTACACAATGATTAATAATGAAATCAAATTTTCACCGAATTCGTCCGTGAACTTCGGCCGTGAAATTTTTTTCTTCGCGTCCGTGATTATATTAAATAGTGCCCTGCCATTCTCCTACAAATAGGATGCTTAATTAAGAAATAAAAATCACACCAGAATCAGAGAATTCTTCTTCTATAATATTGTGCGTATTTCTTTCTTATATAAGAATACTTTGAGTGTTACTAATAGTGAAATATTTTTTCAAGAATATCTCCGATATACCAGTCATATTTAGTCTCCTACTAAAGTAAGGGATATTATTTTCGTTCAATATTCGTAAGGAATATTATTTTTTTCCATACTCTATAGTATGTAAGTGATATTATTTCGTTTCATATTCCTAAATCTACACTTACTTTGATAAGTATTGCTTTTATAATCCCTAAAATTAGTAGAATATCCTTAATAGTTTGCGCTTCATCTTATATCATTTCGCTGGAATATTGGTTTGAATTTTCTTATTAAATTTAAATTTTTTTCATGTCGGGGTACTATTCACTCGGGATACTATTCATTCGGGGTACTATTCATGACAAAATTGGTTTCTTTTATATCCAAATTATTTCTGATACTTGAATATTATTCTTGAATTTTACTCCACAATTAATTATCATGTTGACAATTTTGACATTCTTGAACTCTGGATAAACTGAATTATAAATATCTAATATTTATTCTTGATCTCGCTTGATTAATTCCTTATATCATTTTCATCGTCCTCATGCTTATATTATGGTGAAAGTCATCTTTGGCTGTAGTGCATAGATGGACTGTTCATTGGTATGATTATGACCGTAAATTGTGTATTGTTATAATCATAACCTGTAATGTTATAGACAAATATTGTGGTGAAAATCCTCTTTAGCCCGTAGTGCATAGATGGACAGTTGTTTAGCATGATCATGACCACTGCTGATACAAACGAATATCCTTAGCCCGTAGTGCATGGATAATTTGTTGATTTGAAATATTTATTGACTGATGTTTCAAAGATAAACTATTGATGATGGACTTTTAAATCATAGAAGATAGTAGACATCGGGCTCTACTTGACTCTTCTAATGGATCGCTATTTCCACTGCAGTTGTTGATCTAAAACTTGTTGTCTATTATATTCTATAAGATTTTTCATTGTTGAAGAGTAAAGATAATTTATTCTAAATTATCTTAGTCATAATATTATTTACTGGGCTAGTTAAGTTCACCATTTTCTTTCATTGTTCTCTTCAGGAAATAAGAATATAGTTGGGATTAGTCGAGGAATGTAGTGATGGTCAAAGATGGTTGCTATAGTAGTCCTCACTATTCTATAAAATAATGTGATAATAATTGTAATGAGGACTTTATTTGAGTTTGGATATTGTCTACAAGACAATATTTGTATTAAAACTCACTACTTATGTTTTGTCGTATTTTACACGACAGTTAATAATTGTATAAACAATGTTTGTATTTGAATTTTGTACCATGTATTTGGCAACTCAGAGTGAGTTGTATGGACCTATTTTGGGGGCGTCACAATGAGGATACTGAAATAAAACAAATGTTTAATCTAAACGGCGCAAAACCAATGATTCATCAGTTAAATCCCCGTCTGCGCGTAGCCGAGCTTCTTGTTCCCTTTAGAAACAGATCTAGGGTCACGTGGTTTCTTAATATTTACAAAAAAAAACTAGAAAGAAAACTAGATTTAAATAAATATTAGCCATTCTAGCTCAACAGTTCCAGTTTTACAACTTTTGAATCGATTAAAAGTTAGATATGGGTATATTTAGATAATTCTAGTCCACAGATTTAAATATTATGGATTTACATTGAACGAATAGTTAAAATAAATATTTAAACACAATAAATAGTTCATATATATATATATATATATATATATATATTAAAGAGAGAAAAAACCATGGATCAAATTTGACAATTTTCAAATACAGGAAGATAGGTTCATGACCAGATCTTCAAGTCTTCGCAATCCATCTGTTGAGTTGTCTTGTGTTATTTTCACTCAGGATTGATGCTATGGTTCTGTATGACTTCTTTTGCAGTGATTTGGTGTGATGCCCCCAAAACAGGTATATATCACCTATCTTGGGTCGCCAGATATCACACTACATAAATCAAATACAAACTTAATTATACAACAGTCGTATAAAATACGACAAAACATAGCTGAGAGTTTAAACAAGAATATTGTCATCTAGACAATATCCACACTCAATGGTGTCCCCATTACAATTATTATCACATTATTCCGTAGAATAGTGAGGACTACTAATCCTATCATCTGGACCGTCACTCCGTTCCCCGACTCGTCCCAGCTATATTCTCATTTCCTGAAGAGAACAGTGAAAGAAAGGGTGAGCTCAACTAACCAGTAAGAAATATTATGACTACGATAATGTAGAATAAATTATCATTAGCCTTCAACAATGTTAAACTGATAAAATACAATTGACATCAAGTTTAACTGTAGCGGAATAAGCAATCCATTAGAAGAATCAAGTAGAGCATGATATCTACTATCTTCTATTATATAAAATGTTTTCATCAATTTTTATCGCTGAGACTCAGCTTAATAAATAAACCACATCATCGAGTCATCCCTGCACTACGGGCCAAGGATATTCATTAAATCATCATTGGTCATGACTATACCGAATAATCCCTAGTCATAATCATACCAAAAACTGTACATCAATGCACTACCGGCCAATGAGGACTTTTACCACATCATTCGTTACATTACGGTCATGATTATACCAAATAATCCCTGGTCATAATCATACCAAGTCCATCTATGCACGTAAGCCAAAGATAACTTTCATCACAGTATAAGCATGAGGATGATGACAATGATATAAGCATTAATCAAACAAAAACAAGGATAAATATTAAAGACTTTAAATTTATCCAAATATTATCAATCACTTAATAAACACATCATCTAATATTATTAATATTATAACAATATTTTAATCACTTCTTAAACTTATAAATAATTTATTTCAATTGTTTACACTTTACCAAATAATTCATTTAATCATTCAAAAATGCCATACTCATAAGATTTCATTACCAATGATCAAATCTCTCATCAAAAATCTGCATATACCTTATATAGGATTCCCAAGCCATAAAATCCTATTTTTCAATTTTGTTACTTCACATAACATATTTAATTCATTTACTCATAACTAGTTCATTTTAATGAAAAATACCAAATCAGTCCCAAAAATATTTCTTTTCTGGGATTTAGCAGAATATAGTCCCATATTGAACATATATTTTTTTCGGAATTTTTAAAATTCATTTATTATTTTTCATATGGCCAAAACTGCCGAATATTTAGACATTTATCATAAATTGTACTTTTGTCCAAAAATTCAAATTTACAGGTATACTCTGTTATATACATGTACTCCCAATAAAAATTTCACCAATTTGGAGTTAACCACAAAGAGTTATAAGGGTTTACTTTTAAAAAAAGTATTTTCCCATAAAATCCATAACTCTTAATCTATACATCCAAAAATAGCCATTTTTGGACACAATCTAGAAAACACATCAAATTATCATTTCAAATTTTTCCAGAATTTTTGAGGGTCAGAAAAATTACAAAATTGCCCCTGGGAAAAATCCCTTTTGAATGAAAATACTATTCATATGAATACAAATGATCATTCACCATGCATGCGGTAATCCACATAGACAGGTTATTCCAACAGAATAATAAAGAATGGAATAACAGAAGGATTCACCATGCATGCGATAGACCGCATGCATAAAAAGTTACTCTAATGTAATAATAAAGAATGGAACCAGTCACGCATAATCCGTATGCATGTGATATTCCAATGTAATAATAAAGAATGGAACTAGGTCATGCGTAAACCGCATGCATGTGATATTCCAATGTAATAATAAAGAATGGAATAAAAATAATTCACCATGCATGTGATAAATCGATGGCGAAAGTTATTCCAATGTAATAATAAAGAATGGAACTGTGTCTAGCGTAGAATCCGCATGCATACGATATTCTAATGTAATAATAAAGAATGGAATAATGTAAGAATTTCACCATGTATGTGGTACTTTGCATAGACAAAAGTTATTCCAACATAATAATAAAGAATGGAATAATGAAGCTTTCTTCATGAATATGAAAGAAATAATACCCCTTACCTGGAATAAAGTGGATCTTCGGAATAGAGGTAGCAGACTTTCTTCTTCTTTCTCTCTATAATTTCTCTATAATAATTGCTCTATATCTTTAGTGAATTGGTGAGAAATGAAGGAAGAATGAGCTTCTATTTATAGAAAAATATAGTTTCGATAATTGCATGTTTTAGGGCTCGAAAAATACAAGTACAATACTTCCAACTTTTCTTTCATTTTTAATTTAGTCCTGCAAGTATTATCAAACTTGCACCACCTCCCTAATAGTAAATAATGTGAATCAATAGTTCAATCATGTGATTCAATAGTTATAATCATGTGAAAATTGAATAACAAAGATAGTACCTCCATCTTTAACTTAGTCATGCAAGTATTATCAATCTTGCACTTAACCCTTCCTAATAGTATAAGAATGTGATTCAATAGTACACACATGTGAACAAATAGTTATATAAGCATGTGAATTAGTAGCAATTAATTGCTCATTTATCCGATTAATTATCCGATTTATCAATATAACCCCCAGACATCAATTATCATCGGAATAGATGTCGATTTCCACTAACACTAATAATCCCAACACAATGGAACAATCAAATTCATCTTTAATCAACACAAACTTATTCATCATTAATATTATAACTCACAATATTTAACAACCAGGTCGTTCCCAGGAAAAAGGGGGCTTTCCGATAAGGATTTCTCCTTATTGGCGCGCAATTAGATGATTAAACCTCTCCTTGACAGAACTTCTAGACATTGTAAATATTGTAATTAAATAATATGAATAACTTTATCGTCTCAATTATTGATTTAATAATATATAAAATATTATGCAGATGATACTATGACAATAATAGAATCAATAATATGAGAGATATGATACAGCAATTACTGTAGCAATAATTGAGTATAACTGAGTGACTTCTTATGTAAGCATCAATAATCAATACCGTGTGCTACTACGCAACTAATGCCAGACATCTTTTGTACTTTTACTCTTTGGGTAGTTCAACGCTTTTTAACGGTAACACTTTCGCTGTTATTTTTATAAAAAGATAATTCTGTCATTTTCTAACTATGACAATACTTCCGTTGTGGGGTCCACCAATGATTGTGCCTTCGTACGAATATTCCCCGACAAAAAGAATATTCCCCGACCAATCGAATATTATATAACAACTTGCATACTTTACAAAATTTATAAATATTACCCATAACTATAACATTATATCAAATCCGCACCATAATATTCAAAAAAATATTTCAAGAAATTTCAATCTTTATTCATAAAATTTGGGCTCTCACATTTGGGCTGAATTGATATTGAGTTGGTAAAATTACTATTTTGCTCCTCCCGAGTTGGTTCCGCGCTTGATGTAGTTATAACCATCTTTTCTCAGTGTTGTTTCCAAGATTGGACTACCGTTGATTTTTGACAGTTCTTAGGGTTGTCTCTGAGGATGGTTTGATCTCCCAAGTCTCTAGGGTTTTAGCTTGATCTCCTATGGTTGTCACCGGGGTTTGGATTTGATCTCCGGGGTTGTCTCTGGGGTTTGACTTGATCTCCCGGGGTTGTCTCTGGGGCTAAATTTTGATCTCCCGGGGTTGTCATCGGGGTTTGACTTGATCTCCCGGGATTATCTCTGGGGCTGGATTTGGTCTCCCGGGGTTGGAATTGATCTTCCGGGCTTGTCTCAGGGGCTTGATTTTGATCTCTTGGGGTTATCGCCGGGGTTTAACTTGATCTCCCAGGGTTGTCTCCAGAAGATAAAAGATAATTATGCCCTCTTGCATTGTTAGTAAAATGAATGCAAAATTTTGAGTGTCTACAGATGCCTCTCTTTATCATGTTTATGTAATGTAATGGCATGAACAAGATAAAAATTACTAGACACTTGAAATACGACAAGATTTAAATGATGTCATGCAATGCGGTATAATGTGATGTTATGGATGCTGGATATTTTTTGTTGGAATTATTTCCAACGGGATTCTATCACTGACTACTCCCGCCATTTCTGCTGGGGATGGAATTGTAAATGATGGTCTCTATTGAACTTCTTTGATGTCTACTCAAACGGTAGTTTACAAAGCTTTCATCATCGGATCCTTCTCGATGCTACGCTGGGATTGTTTCCAGCGGCTTGAACTATCCATCAATGCTATTGAGACTAATTCGACGACAAGATGTAGAGATGTTTTTAAAATCCTTTCTGTGCAGGTTTTCTAATGACCGAGACCATTGGATTTTGACTTTGAGGTTGTCACCAATGTTCTTGTGCTTTATGACTTTATTTTTTTTGAAGATGTTCTTTTCTTTTATGAGTAAATCTCTGGGGATTATTGATGTGTTTCCTGATGATAGCTTGGCTTGGTTACCATCATTGGATTCTTCCTGCCATAACACTGGGATTGTCACCACCTCCCTAGCTTTCTATAAGGTTTATGCCGATAGCTCTGCTAGAGATATAATTTTTTTATTTCTTGCTTTCACAGCGTCCTCACAATACTTACTCGAACAGTAGTTTTGTGAAGGTTGACCATCACCGACTTTCCTCGGTGCCTACTTGAACAGTAGTTTACAATGTTTTGGAAATCACCGAACCTTTGTGATGCCTCAGCTGGGGATTTATATAACAGATTCCATCATCCGTCCTCCCCGATTCTACACTGGAGTTTTCGCCAATGGTTTGCAATATTAGATACTCTGACCTTCATTGAAGTAGTTTTTAACGGCTTACGTCACCGAATTATTCACGATGCTATGTTGGAGTTGTTGCCAACGGTTTACAGTGTTAATCATTTCTGACCTTCATTGAAGTAGTTTTCAACGGCTTACATCATCGAACCATTCTTGATTATACGTTGGAGTTGTCGTCAACAGTTTACAATGTCAATCATTTTAACCTTTGTTGAAGTAGTTTTCAACGTCTTACATCATTAAATCTTTCTCGATGCTACACTGGAGTTGTTTCCAACATTTTACAATGTCAGTTAATCTGACATTTATTGAAGTAGTTTTCAATGGCTTACATCATCGGATCTTTCTCGATGCTATGCTGGAGTTGTCGCCAACGATTTGTAATGTTAGTCATTCTGACCTTCGTTGAAGTAGTTTTTCAACAGCTTACATCAACGAATCTTTCCCGATGCTACGCTAGAGTTGTCGCTAACGTTTTGCAATGTAACGCCCCGAAATCCGGTCTATTTTCACACCTGAATTTCATACGTCATGATCCCATCTTCTTCCAAACATACATCATTATATAGTTAAATATAACAACATACATTCTCAAATCCCAAGTTATAATACCTTATAACCTCGTTCTTTACAAATAATGATAATTACATTATTCTTTTCATTTTACACAAGTGACTTTTATCCACCACCAAGGATACATAACATTTCATTAAACTAATCTATAGTTCAATTAAATTATTCTACATTACAAGACTTGGCTTGATCTTCACGCGTATTCATATACTTAATGGCACTTCTTCTGGATACCGGTCAACTTGATCTTTACGGGATCCTTAAGTTCTTTCTAACATCGTTCACTGAAAATGTTTTTATTTATTGCAAGTGTGAACATTCAATTGCTCAGCAAGTCATAGTAGTTGAATAAACAATCCCAAGAATTTAAACATTCTTTTAAGACTTCAATAACCGAACAAAGGTTATTAAACAGCTTGAATAATAGGAGTAATCCTGATTCCTATCATTTTAAAACATTAGTCACATTCACTTTAAAATACTTTCATTCTTCTACCTTTTTCATACACATCCTATCTGGCTAGAATTATTAGCACAGACTTAACAATAACGGTTCATGTATAAACAGAACATTCTCATATTGAACAGTTCAATCACAGAACAGTCCATCTCATAGAAACACCGAAGTGTTAAAATTGTGGCACAAGGCCTCATACATTCTACCACCTTGTACAAATATCACACATTTGCACATAGACAAAACTTCTTAAGTTCAACATCTGAGAAGTTTAAGAAACTAGCATTCATTTAAAATATGAATGAAGTTAGGAAACTTACCGTACGCACAGCTACAACTTATAGTTTACGCTGAACTGTTTACTTCAATTCCTATATAACATATAAGGAAAATAAAACATACACCAATTAGTCATATACTTGACTTTACGCATTGGTTTAAGCTTAACTTTACTTCTTAGGGTTCGCGTTCTTTCAATTTAAGTTTACGCAACCAACTTTCTTTACCAGTGAGTTAGATCGATTGCCAGTTTTGTATATACCTCCACTCTCTAAAGGAATTGTTTAGTCCAAATCCCATATGACAACCATTAAAGATTACGATTGTAACATAACCTAACTATATCTTAACTTTTTCGAACCATTAAAACTATAATGTTCGTTAAGTTAATTTCTCATTCCTTATGGCTTTCTGGCAACTAAATGTCATACC
Organism: Panax quinquefolius; assembly: GCA_020205615.1. Classification (NCBI taxonomy): domain Eukaryota; kingdom Viridiplantae; phylum Streptophyta; class Magnoliopsida; order Apiales; family Araliaceae; genus Panax; species Panax quinquefolius. Next base: position 82,638,719 of record CM035152.1, read on the forward strand.
TCAGGATTTATTCTTTATCGTCTAAGTTATAGAGTCTTTTATATACTCTGAACGACCATTTCATATTAATTCTACGCATTCAAAGCGTTAAGCATTTTACATTACCTTATTCTTATCTAACAACGTCTGGTTCATTCAACTCGGAGCATCATCCAAGTTATAAACATTAACTCGGCTTCTTTACGTTATACGTTATTATCTTTAATTCAGTTCTTCACCATTCATAGGTTTAATCATTAGTCTTCATTATCCGATGGTCAAACCATACACGGGGTGTAGGTTCTGCTCTTTTAATATTCGCGTACAATCAACCCTCACGTCGGTTAAAGTGTTAAACGCTTACATTTCATTCTAATATTCTCTATCTGACTCACATTTGGACTTCCATTAATCTTATTACCGGTCTTTACGACTTTCTTGATAATTCATATCTTACTACCTTCGTTATCCATTACATGAACCCCACGTTTATTACTCTTTCTTAATGTCGAAGTCATACGGTTCGTTGTATGCTAAGACCGATCGTTCATCGCAACTGTCTTGCGTTCACAGAGTCTATACACTTTATGCATATCTCTCATTACTATGATATAACATCGAAATGTTATTTATTACCCTCGTCACTCAACATCTAAGGAATCACAATCATAGCAATCCCATACGTTCGCTTAATCGCGACTACGGTCCCCAAATATCGGTTCCATAATTTACCGCTTAAATTCTCTGTCTTTTAATCCCGTTCAATCTTTCCGTTCAACCTTTAATAAAGGTTTAAATCACTTAATTAAGTGTTACTTTAGGTGAACAATATGTTCTTTATCTTCCCTTACACTTTCCTCAATAGTTGAGCAGTTAAAAGCTCTTCTCTGGGCCTTGCCCTGCACCGGCGCTGCGGTGCCACCTTCCCTCATCTTTCTCGCGCTGTAGTGCCACTCAGCAGTAGCTAACTGCTGGATTGGCACTGCAGCACCCCCTCCCAAGGCATGGTTGGCACTGCGGTGCTAAGCGTCAATCCTTGAAAATTTTTTCTAAGTCTTTTACAAACTTGAAACGCTTATTTCACAATCTCATAACTTCTTCATTATAACTTGGAACGAGGTCGTTCCAAAGCCATTCCTTCCTTATATTACGTACTTCAATTCCCCTCAGATAGAAATTCATTCTGAATCCGTTAACTTGTCATTCAACTGGCTTAATCTTCATCCTTTGTTCGTTTTATGTTATTAACATTCTTCGTTCATTTGTCCGTAATTTGGTCATCCGAACTCGAAACTCATTCGTTCTTGAGTCCATGACTCACGTTTTCTACGTTCTCTTATATTCTTATGAAACCCTACATGTTCGGGCTCATTTATATACTTTCTAGTTCTCATTTTTCTTTTACGAAATTTTCGCCATAACTTCATTATAGCTAAGTTTAATCCGTTCTTTAATTAGTGAAATTATTTAATCTTCTGAATAGCCTATGAACCGAAACAGAGAAGTTCTCCAGTTAATAATTCACAATTATGTCGATACTATACACACATATAAACTGTTTACACCAAACTCATATTAATAAATTTATTTCTTACCAAATATTTAAACAAATCTCATATTATCAGTTTCAATTGAAAATTATAGCAACACGCTCGAACAACAAATTGCTATTATACCTATTGAAATCAGAATAATATTAATACAAAAAGAAAATATATTTTGAATACTATAACAAATACAAAAAGTACCTTTTTAGGAGAAGAATATGATGAATACAATCTTAATAATCCTGTTCTCAAACCCTATTACTTTCAGCCTCTTCCTATCACTTGTTTCGCCTCTTTGTTTTGCCGTTTACTAGAGTATAAATTTTAAGTAAACCCTGACTTGACTTAATAATATGTTATACTTGTTATAATTTGGTCTTCAACCCATCAATTTGTATTGGGCTCAATAAGTTTAACAACCCAAACTTAAAATAATTTGAAACTAGTTTGACCCAAATAAATGACAAAGTCCAAATAATATGTTTTAAAACACAATTTTTTTTTATTATTTAATATTATTATTTATTAATTTTTACCGGGTATTACATCACCTACCCCTTAAAAAGGATTCCGTCCCCGGAATCAAAAGAATAGAACGCACCTAATTTTCAAAGAGATACGGATATTCCGCTCGAATAGACTCCTCCATCTCCCATATAGCCTCCCGCTCCGAATGATTTCTCCATAAAACTTTAACAAACGGAATAGTCTTCCTCCTCATAATTCGCTCTTGACGATCCAAAATCGCATCGGCTTATTCCTCACAAGTAAGATCCTCCCGAATCTTATCGAACGGATATTGCACCACATGCAACGGATGATAATGATAACTCCTTAACACCGACACATGGAACACATTATGCACGTGAGCTAGCTGCGGAGGCAAAGCTAACCGATACGTAACTTCACCAACCCTTTCCAAAATCTCAAATGGACCGATATAACGTGGACTAAGCTTCCCTTTTAACCCAAATCGACGAATGCCCTTCAAGGAGAAACTTTTAGAAACACGTGCTCACGTGTTCAAATTCTAAAGTCCACCTATGCTTATCAGCATAGCACTTCTGCCGTGATCGAGCCGACTTCAATTTCTCTTTAGCCACCGCTACCTTCTCCGTAGTGATTTGGACTAACTCAGCCCTTCTATGGCCCTTTCGCCAACCTCATCCCAACAAGTTGGTGCCCGACATTTCCTACCATACAATGCCTCAAACGGAGCCATTCCAATACTTGCATGCCAGCTGTTGTTGTAAGCAAACTCAACTAGGCTCAAGTAATCATCCCAATTACCCGACCACTCAAGTGTACAAGACCTCAACATATCCTCTAATGTCTGAATAGTCCTCTCGGATTGCCCATCAGTTTGCGGATGGAAAGAAGAACTGAAGTTGAGCCGAGTGCCCCAAGCTCATTGAAACCCTTTCCAAAACCTTGAAGTGAACCGTGGGTCCCGATCTGAAACAATAGACACTGGAGTACCATGAAGTCTAACAATCTCCTGCTGAAAGATATGTGCCAATCTATCCACCGAGTAACCCTCATGGATAGCTAAAAAGTGTGCCGATTTGGTCAACCGGTCCACCACTACCCAAATGGCATCATTCTTCCTGAAAGTCTTCGGCAAACCAGTCACAAAATCCATCGTGATATCCTCCCACTTCCACACTGGAATGTCTAATCATTGCAACAAGCCACTAGCTCGTTGATGTTCTATCTTCACTTGCTGACAAGTGAGGCATTTCCCAACATACTCAGCCACATCTCGTTTCATCCCATTCCACCAAAAATTCCTCTTCAAATCCCTATACATCTTTGTAGAACCAGGATGAATTGAAAATGGCGAACTATGAACCTCAGCCAACACAGCCTCTCGAATGATTGGATCCGATGGTACACATAACCGTTCACCCAACCAAATCACACCATGGTCATCAATACGAAACTCAGACTGCTTGCCCTCCTCTAGATTCTGCGTCATACTCCACAACTCCCGATCTTCCTTTTGAGCTTCTTTGACCCGCGAGATAAGAGAGGGCTCCACTCTCATACCCGCCAAATGCCCATCTGAACCTCGTACATACAACTCCAACTCGATCCGCTCCATATCTGAAATAAGTCGAGGTTGTGTAATAAAATTCGCTACACTTCACGAACTCTTTTGGCTAAGAGCATCTGCAACCACATTTGCCTTCCACGGGTGATACTGAATTCTAGCATCATAATCCTTTAGAAGCTCCAACCAACGCCTCTGCCTCATATTGAGCTCCTTCTGAGTGAAAATGTATTTAAGACTTTTATGATCGGTGAAGATATCACAAGTCTCTCCATACAAATAGTGCCTCCAAATCTTTAAGGCAAAGATCACATTGCGCTAACTCCAAATCATGTGTGGGGTAGTTCACCTCATAAGGTTTAAGCTGTCTAGAAGCATAAGCAATCACCTTACCGTGTTGCATCAAAACACACCCCAAGCCCTTCTTAGAAGCATCACTATAAATCTGGTACCCTCCTATCCCCGACGGCAATGCAAGTATAGGAGCTGTCACGAGTCGTTTCTTCAATTCCTCGAAACTCTTCTCCCGCTCCTCATTCCACACAAACTTCGCGCCCTTTCTCATCAACTGAGTCAATGGCAAGGCGAGTAAGGAAAATCCTTCCACAAACCGCCTATAATACCCTGCCAAACCCAAGAAACTCCTAATCTCTATCACTGTAGTAGGTCTTGGCCATTTAGTGATAGCCTCAACCTTCGCTTGAGGATCCACCTTAAAGCCTTGGCAGAAACAACGTGGCCCAAAAATGCAACTGCTCAAACAAAAACTCGCATTTAGAGAATTTAGCATACAATTTCTCTTTCTGCAAAATCCCCAACACTGTGCGAAGATGCTCCTCATGCTCTTCCTTAGACTTGGAGTAAACCAAAATATCATCAATAAAGACAATGACAAATTGGTCTAAGTACTCTCTGAACACCCGATTCATCAAATCCATAAACACCGCCGAAGCGTTAGTCACACCGAAAGGCATCACCAGAAACTCGTAATGCCCATATCGAGTACGAAAAGCCGTCTTAGGGATATCCTCATCCCTCACTCTCAACTGATGATAGCCCGACCTCAAGTCTATCTTCGAAAAATATTTCGCCCCCTGAAGTTGGTCAAACAAGTCATCAATCCTCGGCAATGGATACCGATTCCTGATGGTGATCTTGTTCAACTCTCGGTAGTCTATACTGTGACCTCATGTAGACCCATCCTTCTTCTTCACAAACAAGATTTGGAGCACCCACGGTGAAACACTCGGGCGAATTACACCACGATCTAATAGTTCCTGCAACTGCTCCTTTAACTCCTGCAACTCCAATGGTGCCATCCGATACGGCGCCTTAGAAATAGGCTCCGCACCAGGAACAAGCTCAATAGCAAATTCCACTTCCCGCTACGGTGGCAACCCTGGCAACTCCTCAGGAAACACATCGGAAAAGTCACGGACAATCGAAACATCCTCAATACGAGACTCACCCTTAGAGGTATCTTTCACAAACGCCAAGTACCCATCACAACCCTTTGCCACCAATTTTCCAGCCTTCAAAGCTGAAATTATCACACCACTCTACTCGGCTGAGAACCCTGATACACGAATTCTGGAGACTTCACATCTCCAAATATAACCTTCTTCGCCTGACAATCAATAGTGGCTTGGTGTTTATCCAACCAGTCCATCCCAAGAATGACATCAAAATCGTGCATACACATCGGAAGAAGATTAACGCTACGGATCTTATCCCCAAAACTTATCGGACACCCTTGATACAAATTAGAAATAACAACAGAAGTCCCCATCGGGGTAGCAATAGACATAACAGAATCTAAAGACTGAGATGGCACGCCTAGGTGCCGAACAAAAGACCGAGCAACAACGGAATGAGTAGAACCCATATCAAATAAAATAGAAGCCTCTCGATTACCAACTAAAAGAGTGCCAAAAACAATACCTGGTGCACCTGCTGCCTGATTATATGTTAAGGCAAATACTCGACCACCCTGACGCTGACCTCCATTGCCACCATTATCACCACCACCTCCACCATTTCCGCGTGGACCGGTACAATCCCTAGCAATATGACCCATCTGTCCACACAAAAAGCATGCACCAGTGAGTCTGTGGCACTGCCTTCCCGGATGACTTGCCCCACAAGTAGCACAGGGAGTTATCGGAATTAGATTCGGGTTACCCCCACCAGCTGGTCCTGGATAACGACCCTGATTTTGCCCCTGCGAACGATTCTATCCCTGCTGACGATTTTGTCCATACCAAGGTAGCTGAAGCTGACGATTTTGCCCTCGCCGAGGCATCTGCCGATAACCCACTATTACGATTACATGCCACGCCATCGCCCTGTGGCCACCACGATTCTGTCAATGGCCACCTTGACTTCTCCCATCTTTGAATCGAAGCTTGATTTCGCTGGTCATCTCGTCCCTCTTTCGACTCCCCTCGGTTTAAAAGACCAAGAAAGTCCTGTCGCTCCATCTCAATATTTTTTGGCCGCATTGGCCACTGCTGACACGTCTGGAAACTTGTTGTTAATAAGATGCTGGCGATACCTATAATGAATCCGCCACTTGAACTTCTCGCTTTGTTTGGCTGCGGTCCCTACTTTGAGGTTCCCATAAATCACCCAACCTAGTAAACCTCGTCATGAAGTCCGTGATGGACTCATCATCTTCTGTCGAATGGACAGATAGTCCCTAACATAGGCCTCTTTATCGGTAATTTGGGAATCACTGGCGATAGAAGACCTCACAAAAATTCGCTTAACTAAGTGTCTCAATATAGCCATCACCCTTTTGTCGTTTTCAACGCTTTCCACCACCTCTGTGCATCCCCTTCCGACTTGTAAGCGCAAGCAATACTCTCTAATTATCCGAGCACCCCAATACATCAAAAATCTTCTCTGGGTGAGCAATCCAATTCTCTGCATCAATTGGAGTTGAGTGAGCCCGAAGGATTGTGGTTTTCGCTTCGAAACCTTTCCAACCACACGCATACATTGGAACTCCTGCCGACCATGACCATCTGCATTCCCTTCCTCAACGTTTTATGCATGGACCATTATTTCCGGGTTCTCCTGCCAGAAATTTACGGTTGCGCTGCTGCAATACTGTACCACTGTGCGGCAACCAACTAAGGTAAAGCTTTGGTTCCTTCGCCTAATTCACCAAGGTAGCTAATTGAGCATTAATCGATCATTAGGTTGCTTTCGTTGGACCGACCTTCACCTCTTCCCCTATTGTTACCTCGCCTCCCAAAGAACTCTAGTTGATCTTGAGCCATCTAAGAAAGAGATCACGAATATAAACAAAGAAGATTAGAGACAAATTTGAATATAGCGGATATGATAGCTGAACAGAAAATCAAACAGAACAAAACCTAACCCAGAAGTTTACCCATAACTCACAGGTCAAACCTAAATAGGTTTTCTACAAGAAAGAACCTGGCTCTGATACCAACTCTGTAACACCCCCTTCCCAAAATAGAAAGAGAGGTTACTCATAACACAACAAAACTAAGGAAGATCACAGGGCTCTAAACCACAAAAGAATAATCTCATAATAATTCAATGTCATAAGACAAACCATAATAAATGCCACACTGGCTCAATCCACGATCTAAAATACTTATTACAACTTTAAATAATCAATGTATTGAAACCTAACAAAATATATCAAAACTATTGGATTAAAGGAAGCTCTCGTCACACTTGCCCTTAGTCCCCCGATTACCGGGAAAGAAAACACAAAGATGAGCCAAATGCCCGAGACGGATATAGAATACAATTAATGAAGCAAGAAATAACTAACTTTCAATTTAAATGAAATGAGATGAAATGAAGCAAAGCAAACGAACAAAACTAACACAACGAAATAGTAGAATTTGAATCAAATGGTGGGTGTTATTTCATACCGAAGCTCGAGAACAAAATAGAATATACCTTGCCACATTGTGCAAGTCAAATAATACCATGAGCAAATCACATAATGCCACATAGGGCAAGTCACACACATTGGACCATGAATCCAATGCATGTAAAAATCGAAGGCGTGTTTGGCACAAACATCACCAATCCATGAGCGAGCGAGAATAGAAAACTAGGGTCGACCCATACGCCTCCCACAACAAAACACCAATGGCCAACTCCCACCGGAGCACAAAACGGAGACGCCGTGGACTGATCACATCGCCACGGAAGGTGTCATGCCTCGGTGCCAAGAGGACATGCCTGTGGTACCCCCACAGGTGGTTATAGCTCAGGTATACCCTACGGTATTCTAACAAAATATAATGTCACAACACATGCGACACAATATCAACACAAATGGGTTCTAACGTGTACATGATAAACTAAAACGAGATATCAACACAAAGTCTCCAAAAATATTAACATGTACTTTCTACAAAGATCGAAATAAATATTATCCATGACACACTAGACCAAAGAGTACAAATACTAGTTTCAATTACTAATGCCAAAATGAAATATTCTCACAAATTTAAGAAAGAACAATTATGAGAAGCAAAACTAAATTTCGAAACGAATAACGAAACGAACAAATTAAAAACAAAAGAGTCTCGCTGAAAGAGTACGAAATCCGTACCTGGATTAAGCAATGTAAAACCCAAAATTTATACTCCAAATTTGACTTGTTTAGACTCTCTCCATTCGAACTAATCACCAAAATAATGCAATACCTTAAATTAGATTACTAAATTATTAATTTTAATAATTTATAAATTTAAAAAAAAACTTTAATATTAGTACATGAGTATTCGGTAAAATCAATAATTATGATCTGACATATATATATAAACATGTTCTAAAACTAATAATTAAAATATTAATGAATATTATTACTTCCTTATTTGGTGGACCACTAACGAAATTTTCTAAGTTAACAATCAAATCTATAAACATACTACAACTATACTATCTTGACTACTACAAAATAACATAGTAAATATATAAATATTAACTCTTGACTACTAACTTTTGTTATGATATCTAGAATATATATATATAGACAAAAATTATTATTTAATTAGTGAAATTATTTAATCTTCTGAATAGCCTATGAACCGAAACAGAGAAGGCCGCAGTTGTGAGTGTGGTCAAAGAATTCTATGCTAATGCCGAGGATAAGGCCCCCTTCAATGCATTTGTACGGGGTAGGTTAGTTCCTTTCAGTACCGATGCCATCAACACGTACTATCAATTATGAGTGCCGAGACATTGCCAGTACCAACACTTACGTGATAATGATCCAGATTATGAGGCTATTATGAAGGAGATGACAAAGTCGGGTACCACATGGACCAAATCACAACATGTAGGCACTTTCTTTAATAGTAAGGATCTCAGCAGATATGGGAAGATATGGTACGTATTTCTGTGCACTAAGTTACTTCCATCTACATATACGTCAGATGTGCCCAACGATAAGGCAGTGCTCTTGTATGCCATGGTACAAGATTTCATCATCAACATAAGGGCTATAATCAACTTTTCAATCCAAAGATGCCTTTGAGGACCATTCTCTGGCGGCTTGCCACACCCATCCCTCATTTGTGGGTTATGTATATAGGCGGGAGTGCGTTGGTCTGATGATGAGATAACCTAGATGCCGCTGCAGACACTCGACTCGAGAATGATTGCAAGATATGATGTGTGGCCCAGAGGCGAGTCGCACCCGAGAGGAGTAGGATTTATATTTCCCTCAGTCTCGGAGGATGAGGCTGACGCTGAGGACACCTCGAATGACGATGAGTTTCAGGGGAATGCGATAATGGGAGAATAAGAAATAGAGACGACACCACAGACCGGAGTCATATCTATCCCTCAAATCCTCAACCTTCAACGCCAAGTGGATGAATACAACAAGGAGGCAGGCATGGAAATGCAGAGACTAGCAGCAAGGCAGGACCACATGTTTGAGGCCATGATTCTATCTTTCACCTCATTGAATGCAACGCTCTAGAGCTTCAATCCTAATGCCCAATTCCCATACCAATAACCTGCCCCAATGCCAAGGTTCCCACCCAGCGATTCTGATGAAGAACAACAGCCACCACTAAACCAGACTTAGGCGATTACAGGGAAGTCCTCTCTTATTTATTGCTTTATCTATACAATGAGGGCATTGTAATTCTCAAGTTTGGTGGATTTAATTGCATGTTGCATATTTAATTTCATTAGCTAGGTTTGCATATGTTAGTCCATTGTTTATGTTTAGGATTATTAAATGTTGCATTCATGTAATCATGTAGTTGCATAGTAGCTTAGGAATGTAAATAGTTTTTATTTATCTTTGCAATCATGTTATGTTTATCGCATATTTTCCAGTTTAAAAAAAATCAAAAAAATCAAAAAATTCAAAAATAATAGTTAGTTACTATGTTCATCTTGTATGATTTCAGTTGTTTGATAGTTACAGTCTATTTTGGCCAATGATGAGAGCGGGATTGAGTAGACAAGTATAGTACTGATTATTAGAACTTTAATATGATTTCTTGTTATGAATTGAATCTTTTCCTTCTTGAAACTAGTATAATCAGGTTAGTGTTGGGTAAAATCTAATTACGCACAACACGCAAGTATACGTGGTCAACAAGTAATACAGTAATAAGTCAAGTATCATTCCCAAAGAGATAAATTAGCAAATACCTTAACTTACAATTACTAATCTTTTATTAACCCTAATTTTATTAAACAGACTAAATCAATAATTTAAATTATCAAAACTAAAATTAAGAATAATTAAATTAGCACAAAACAACCACGAATATCAAAATCTGAATTTTAAACAATTAATGAAGAATTAGACTTATGATTTCACCCTAAGCTTCACTTTGATTTTAATACTTTTATTCCAATTCAACGCATTATCCCAGTTTATTAATCAAGAACACGAACGTAGTATTAACCACCTCTCGATGCACTAATACCATATTAACTTCAATCCACAATTAAGATAGAAATCCGTTAAACACCTTAATCAACTAACCCACTATATCTCTATGTGAATTACAATTGAAGAAGGTTGAAGAATAAGTTCTCTATCCGATTACATGTGGCGTCAAGCATATCTCTACCTTAACACACATCAAGTTTAAGCTACTAACAAAATTCTGAACACATGCTATATTAACTAGGCCTAGAATTGAATATCCTCTCTCGATTCCACCCAACTCCACAAAGAATTGTTGATCAGGTAATTCATAGATTCAAGCACAAATTAATATAGATAAACTGGAGATAGCTTATTAAATAGGAAATCAAAGTTTACAAAATCATCGATTCACTCAAGGATCCACCACAAGCCTAAAAAGTGAATTAGTTCATAATAAAAGAAATAAATACTGAATAAATCATAGAAATCATTCTCTCAATTATAAATAATAATCTAACACAAAGAATATTAGAAAACACCCTTCACATAGACTAGAGTTGGAATTGTCTTGAAAAACTCCTCGAAATACCCCCTCCGCACTTGTTCTCTGAAACTCAGCTTTTTTCTTCGTAAACTGTCTTCTGTAATCTCCCTTTTTGTGTTTGATAGAGTCCTAGATATCTAGCCTCCAATTCCAACCGTAATCTCTATCCATTAGAGTTATACTGACATGAAAAAAGCTAAAATTCGTACTCTAAAGGAATTATAACCTGAAGAAACGAAACTCAGGTTTTTTCACCCCTCGCTACAAGTGGGGTTTGTACCTATAGATGATGCTTCTTACGTGTTTGCCTCTATTTTCTCGAATGAAGATCCTCCCCGTGAGTGGTGTGTAACAATAATGCAGCCCGTGTTGTCAGGTTGATGATTAATCGATTTGAAAGACCCCCGTAGGGTTTGTATTATTAAGGCATTTCTACGTGGGTACCTCTGTAATCTAACTTAGTTGTGATCTTGAGTTGCTTCTAAATATGCTCCATTTAAGTTCCAAACGCACCGAATACCATCAATTGTACGATAAATGCCACAACCAAAAACCTACACATAAAATAACATAGAAAAAGTAAAAATGCACATGATTACAAGAATATAGCAACGAATAAGCATGAATTAGATATGAAATTGCGTATATAAAATACACTTATCAGTTAACATGTTAGAGACAACTTTGTTGACAGATTAAGTTTATATTGTTACATAATTGACTTCTTAAGGATAATATTAGTTTGAATAAATGAAAGACATGAACAGGCGGAGATGGCTAAATTTAGACAGAAACTTAAGTTTGGGGGAAAAATTTGGGATATGTAAGCTTTAAAAAAAAGAAAAAAAATGATGAAAAAATACCGTGGCTAGTCTTGTTTCGGGGCCTTTGTTACTTGAGCAAGTACGCCCAAGGGGATTGTCTTTACAGCTAGCGCCCTAAGGTCTTATATGGTCTAGGAGTCGTTGGTCGAAAACTTGCTAAGGGGTGGCACTGTTAGCCTAATGGAATGAGACATTGCACAGTCATGGTTAAAAAAAAATAATAAAACGGGAAAAGAGCAAAAAGCCCCCGTAATGCAAAGTAAAGCATAAGTATCCCGAATTGGACTCTTGAATTTGGTGGAAGTTTGACTTTAGTTTGATCTAGCTTGTTCATGAATTTTGTGAGTTTACACTATATGATGCCTTTAAAGAGATCTATTATGTGTTGTATTTAGCATTATATCAGTTAGCATGGATGTTGAGCACACACGCACTATACCAGTACTAACGGTTTAAGATTTGATGATTGACTAGGAAATTGTTGATTGATCTTGATATGAAGTATTGTCATGTTTATTTCATTTCGCGGAGGACGGTTGAATAGACTTGCGTTTATCAATACTGTTGGATTCGTAGGCATATAGATTAGTTGCATTCTATTGCATTGCATTGCATTGCATTTTTGCTTTGTTTTTGCTTGAGGACAAGCAACGGTTTAAGTTTGGGGGTATTTGATAAGTAGGTTTTATACCTACTTATCCGGCATCTATTACTTGAATTATTTGTTTAATCTCGTGTTTCTTAGTTACTTTTCATGTATTTTGTTTCCATTTTGTAGATTATATGTTTGGAAGCTGAGTGAACAACTATTGGTATGAAATTGCAAGGAAAAGCAATTCCGAATATCGTTCGGGCCTTCATGTTCATTTTATGTGTATTTCATGTTCTTGGTGTGGAACTTGAACTATGTTATGGAATTTTTTTTTCTTGGCTTTCCGGAACATCTTGTATCCTTCCAATCGGAAGTTCGGATGCAAGAGTATGGCCTTTTTATCAACAAAGATAAAGCTAAGAGTTGTTTTGTTTGTCATTACATAGTAGCATCTACTTCCAGTGCAATTTTGACCTTCATATGTTAGTTATTTCTCAAAACTTGAAGAATGAACGTTGTAGAGCTCGTTGATAGCTTCGATTTGATATGTGGTGGGCCTCGTAACTCCGCTCGGGTTAGAAGTTATGGAAGTTTTAGCAGAGGATGTTTCAGCAGATTTACAGAAGGTACCCAAGATGGGGCTTGCCCTTTTTGGTCTTGAGAGCAAGCCAGGGCTTGGGTCCTGGGTGGTTTAGCAAATTTCTAGCAAGCCGGGGCTTGCTATTACAAAAGGAAAAAGGCAAGCTGGGGCTTGGGTACGAAAATAAAAGGTCTCCTAATTAGTTTTTAATGCTACAAAGGTGGAGCTTAAGTGATGGTGATGATTTGGGACTCATATTGGCATGGAATTGTAATCAGAATACATGTTGAAGTATATAATTAAAAACAAACAATGAGATTAAAGAGACACAAGGTAAATTACGAAGATTAATCTCAGTTTTTCTAAGCAAGCGTTGGAGGGGTAATTCAAGGAGATTTTCGAGACGATTGCGATTCTAGGCTACGTGAAGGGTGTTTTTATATATTCTTCATCTTTGGCTATTATTTTTAATTGAAAGAATGATTTCCATGATTTATTCTATGTTTATTTCATTTGTTATGAACTAATTCACTTTTTAGGCTTATGATGGATCTTTGAGTGAATCTATGATTTTGTAAACTTTGATTTCCAATTTAATAAGCTATTTCCAGTTTATCTATATTGATTTAAGCTTGAATCTATGAATTGCCTGATCAACAATTCTTTGTGGATTTGTATGGAATCGAGAGAGGATATTTAAATCTAGACCTAGTTGATATAGCATGTGTTCATGAATATTGTGAATAGCTTAATCTTGATGAATGTTAAGGTAGAGATATGCTTGACATCGCATGTAATCGGATAGAGAACTTATTCTTAAACCTTCTTTAATTGTAATTCACATAGAGATATAGTGAGTTAGTTGATTAAGGTGTTTAACGTGTTTCTATCTTAATTATGGATTGACGTTAATACGGTATTAGTGCATCGAGAGGTGGTTAATACTACGTTCGTGTTCTTGATTAATAAACTGGGATAGTGAATTGAGTTGGAATAAAGGTGTTAAAATCATAGTGAAGCTTAGGGTGAAATCATAAGTCTAATTCTCCATTGATTGTTTGACATTCTAGATTTTGATATTGGTGATTGGTTTGTGGTAGTTTATTTGTTTTTAATTTAGTTTCTATAATTTTTAATCATTGAATTTGATAGTTTAATAAAATTAGGATTAATAGGAAATTGATAATTGTGAAGTTAAGTTTCTTACTAAATTGTCTCTATGGGAACGATACTCTACTTATCACTTTATTACTTGTTGACCACATATACTTGCGTGTTGTGCGTAATTAGATTTTACCCAACAAACTCCTTACTCCTTTTACTAATGATGGTGGTGGAAGATAATCAATAACATCTATTTTGGCACTGTCTACTTCAATCCCACTAGCAGACACTTTATGCCCCAGAATAATCCCCTCTCTCACGAAGAAGTGGCATTTCTCCCAATTCAACACCAAATTAGTCTCCACAGATCTTTTTAAAACTGTAGTCAAATTTTATAGACAGTCCTCAAATAAACTCCCGAAAATAGAGAAATCATCCACAAATACTTCGAGGGTCTGTTCCACCATATCAATAAAGATGGACATTATACAGCGCTGAAATGTTACAGGAGCATTATATAGCCCGAAAGATATTTTTCGGAAGGAAAAGGTCCCATATGGACATGTAAATGTTGTTTTTTCATGATCTTCGGGCATTATAGCTATTTTATTGTACCCCGAGTATCCATCCAGAAGATAATAGAATTCATGTTCGGCGAGTCTATCAAGCATTTGGTCAATGAAGGGCAGATGGAAGTGATCCTTACAAGTGGATTTATTTAGTTTCCTATAGTCCATACATACCCTCCATCCAGTCACCGTCCGTGTGGGAATACGATCATTGCCCGTAACTTGATTATTTCCTTTTTTACTACCTCCATCATAATGGGGTTTAATCGCCTCTGATGTTCAATAGAAGACTTAAACCCTTCCTCGAGTAGGATTTTGTGCATGCAGAAAGAGGGACTGATACCATTTATATCTGAGATAGACCATCCCAAAGTTGTTTTGTACTATTTGAGAACTTGAAGTAGCTTCTCTTCATGTACCTCATCTAAAGATACAGAAACTATAACTGGCAAGGTCGATGATTCCCCTAGATAGGCATACCGTAAATGGCTCGGCAAAGGCTTTAGATCAAAGACATGTGGTTCTATAATTAAGGTTTGTGACTTGGAGGTAGATGTTTCTTGATCATTTAAAGATTCAAACTGTTACTGGAACTATTTTGTTCTCTAGGGTACATCCAACCACTTAACATACTCGAGATAAGTAGGCTCTTCCATATTACTTGCACCAGTCAAAGTGGCCTCTAGTGAGTTAGACATGCAATTTTTAGAGAATGCTTTCCGCACAGTTTCGTCAATCACATAGACTCGGAAGTAATCTTTAGAGGCATTATGGCATTTTATAGACTTAAAGACATTGAAAGTTACTTCCTGGTCCTGCACTCTCATTGTGAGTTCCCCCTTCTGCACATCTATCAATGTCCTGCCCGTTGCCAGAAATGGTCTGCCTAAGATAATAGCAAACTCCCTATCCTCTTCGAAGTAAAAAACAATAAAATCAGTGGGGAAGATGAACTTGTCCACTTTGACAAACACATCTTCCACAATCCCCTTCGGGTAAGTGAGAGATCTATTAGCCAGCTGCAGGGTCACACTGGTAGCCTTCTTTTAGATAAATAGGGGCATCAAATTAATACTAGCTCCTAAATCTCACAGGGCTTTTCCGATGAACTGATCCCCAATAGTGCAAGGTATAGTGAAACTCCCAAGATCTTTCAACTTTGGTGGAAGCTTATTCTGTAGAATTGCACTACATTCCTCCATATGTGCCACTATCTCATAGTCCCCTATTTTCCTCTTCTTGGACAAGATGTCCTTCATAAATTTCACAGAGCTTAGCATTTGTTCCAACGCCTCTATAAATGGGATATTGATATGAAGCTTCTTGAAAACTTCTAAGAACTTTGAGAATTATTTATCAAGCTTTTGTTTCTGAAGGCGTTTGGGAAGTGGTAACTATTGGACAACCGGACTAGGCTTGCTAATAGTAGGGGTTAGTATTGTAGGTTCATTTTGTACATTCTCTTCTCTGTCAGACTTGCCATTGGCTCCACATTACATTCCTCTACAACCACTTCTTGTTGCATTACTGAGGTCTCTCCTCCAGTTTCATTTACTATCTTACCACTTCGGAGAGTGTCTGCTTTGCATTACTCCTTACCATCCCGTTTTGGGTTGACATCCATGTCACTTGGCAAGGTGCCTAGAAGATGACTATTCAAAGTAGTTTCCATTTGTCCCATTTGGACTTCTAAGTTCCAGATGGATGCCTCTTGATTACTTCTCCTTGTTTCATTTTGAGCAATATATCGGGAAAGAAGATCTTCCAAACTGGGCTTTCTATCTTGTGGCGGTGGGGGTGGTAAGAACTTTGTGGACATTGTTGGTGTTAATTCTGAGATTGAAAACTGGGAGGATTTGAATATGTTGGTCTGGAGATAGATGTTTGGGGTTGGTTGCTGTTATTGTTGCTCTATGAGAAATTTGGGTGATTTCGCAATCCAAGGTGGTTGTGAGTGGGAATGGAATTCTGTTGTTGCCCGTAGTTTGAGACAATATGAACTGATTCAGGGCTAATGGCACACGGATCAGTTGAGTGGCTCCCTGTACATAGTTCACATGGTGATGCTACACTTTGCACCATTTGCACTGTTTGCACTCCCATGGCGTCAACTCTTTTAGTAAGACCATCAACCTAAGCCAAAAATGTCGTGATTGTATCAACCTCATACACCCCTGCCACTTTCCTTAGTGTTTGCTTATCATTAGACTACTGGTAATTACTTTTCACCAAGGTCTGTACCAAGTCATCCCATTCAGCATGGTGTTTTGACATAAAGGCCCCACTATGTAAAATCCCAAATTTTACTAATAAAGATTTAATTTTCTCGAAATATTTTTTTGAATAATATGGTGTGGATTTGAGATAATGTTATAATTATGGGTAGTATTTATAAATTTTGCAAAGTATGCAAGTTGTTGTATTATATTCGATTGGTCGGGGAATATTCATTTTAGCAGGGAATATTTGTACAACGGCGCAATCATTGGTGGACCCCACAATAGAAGTATTGTCGGATTGAGAAAAGGACAAAAATATTTTATAAAAATAACGGTGAAGGTGTTACTGTTAAAACTGTTGAACTACCCGGTAGTAAAAAAGTGCGATGAATGGCGTGGTTGCAGCGTAAGAGTACTGCGGTATTGATTATTGATGCTTACGTGAGAAGTCACTTTCGGTTATACTCAATTATTCTTTGCATCATATCTCTCATATTATTGATTCGATTATTGTCACAGTATCATCTACACTATATGTTATATTATTAAATCAATAATTGAGACGACAAAGTTATTTATATTATTAAATTTCAATATTTACAATGTCTAGAAGTTCTATCGAGGAGAGGTTTGGTCACCTAATCAGGCGCTGATAGGGAGAAATCCTTATTGAAATCCCCTCTTTCACAGGAACAACTTTGGTTGTTAAATATTATGAGTTATAATATTAATGATGAATAAGTTCATGTTGATTAAAGATGAATTTGATAGTTTCATTGTGTTGGGATTATTTGTGTTAGTAGAAATCGACATCTATTTCGATAATAATTGATGTCTGGAGGTTATATTGTTCAATCGGGTATTCGGGACACTTTTCGTGTCGGAGTACTATTCACGAGTTACTATTCACGAGTTATTATTCACAAGTTACTATTCATGAGTTACTATTCATGAGTTACTATTCATGAGTTACTATTCACGAGTTACTATTTATGAGTTACTATTCACGAGTTACTATTCACCCGAATAATATATTTCTTTTCGGTCCAAATTATTTTTGGGACAATATTATTCCATGAGGAGATGTGCTAATTTTTCAGACCGTTAGTTGAATTTATAATAGTAAATCAATATGGATCGCTGGTTTAAAGTTTTAATAGTAAATCAATATGGATCGCTGGTTTAAAGTTTTAATATGGATCGTCCGTTTAAAAGTAAATCAATCTGGACCGTTCATGAATTAGTTACTATTCAATCCATTCTCCTATAAATAGAAGCTCATTCCTTCATTATTTCTTACGAATTCACTGAAACTCTAGAGAGAGAAGTTATAGAGAGAAAGAAGAAGAGTATTCTGCTACTTCACTACTTCTATATCCAGTTTCTTCTTTATAAGGTAAGGGGTATTATTTCTTTTGTATTCATGAGGAGAACTTCTGTTATTCCATTCTTTATTATTCTGTTGGAATAATCTGTATACGCGGACTACCCTATACTTGGTGAAATTCTTACATTATTCCATTATTTATTATTACATTGGAATAACTCAGTATCTGTGAGCTACCCTATACTTGGTGAAATTCTTACATTATTCCATTCTTTATTATTATGTTGGAATAACCTGTTTATACAATCTGCATATACGTGGTGAAATTCTTCTATTATTCCATTCTTTATTATTACGTTGGAATAACTTTCATATCTGCAAGCTACTACCTATACTTGGTGAAATTCTTCTATTATTCCATTCTTTATTATTATGTTGGAATAACCTGTTTATGCGAAGTACCGCATACATGGTGAAATTCTTCTATTATTCCATTCTTTATTATTATGTTGGAATAACCTGTATACGCAAGCTACCCTATACTTGGTGAAATTCTTCAGTTATTCCATTATTTATTATTATGTTGGAATAACCTGTTTATGCGAAGTACCTCATACATGGTGAAATTCTTCTATTATTCAATTCTTTATTATTTTGTTGGAATAACCTGTATACGCAGGCTACCCTATACTTGATGAAATTCTTCTGTTATTCCATTATTTATTATTATCTTGGAATAACCTGTATACGCGGGCTACCCTATACTTGGTGAAATTTTTCTCATTATTCCATTATTTATTATTCGTTGAATAACTCAGATGTACGCTGAGCTACCCTATACTTGGTGAAATTCTTATGTTATTCCATTCTTTATTATTCTATTGGAATATCTCGTACATGCGTTTCTTGGGACCTGAATTAAAGTCTTTATTATTACATTGGAATATCACATGCATGCATTTTACTAGGACTGGTTCCGTCTTTATTATTCATTGGAATATCACATGCATGCGTTTCTACATGGGACACAGTTAAAATCTTTATTATTCTGTTGGATATATCACATGCATGCGTTTTACGCTGCACTGGTTCCGTATTTATTATTCTGTTGGAATAACCTGCCTGTGTGATCTATCACATGTCTGGTGATTTCTTTTGTTATTTCATTCTTTATTATACTCAGTTGGCTAAAGTTTTGACTTCTATACTCCATGAAATTAGTGGAATATCCTTGATATTTGCTCTTTATCCAGTATCTTTTCATGGAAATATTCTTCAGAGCATTCTTGAATTTTACTCTAAAAAGAAGTATCATGTTGACAATTTAGATGTTATTAGTTCCTGGATAAATTAATTCTTGAACTTTTTTTATTGAATTCTTATATCATTGTCATCATCCTCATGTTTATATTTTATTAAAAGTCATTTGTGGCCTGTAGTGCATAGATGGACTTGGTATGATTATGACCAGGGATCATTCGGTATAATCATTACCGTAATGTTACAAATGATGTGGTAAAAGTCCTCATTGGCCCGTAGTGCATTGATGGACAGTTATTGGCATGATCATGACCATTGATGAATACATGAATATCCTTGGCCCGTAGTGCATGGATAATTTGTGGTCGTGATACTAATGAATATCCTTGGTTGTAGTGCAGGGATAATGTGGATTATTTATTAAGCTGAGTCTCAGCAATAAAAGTGATGAAAAACCTTTTAAATCATAGAAGATAGTAGATTTTATTCTCTACTTGACTCTTCTAATGGATTGCTTGTTTCGCTGTAGTTAAACTTGATATTTGTTATATTATATCAGTTTAACACTGTTGAAGGCTAACGATAATTTGTTCTGCATTTTCTTAGCTACAATATTTCTTACTAGGCTAGTTGAGCTCACCCTTTTGCTTTCATTGTTCTCTTCAGGAAATGAGAACGTAGCAGGGACTAGTCGGGGAACGGAGTGATGGTCCAGAGGATAGCATTAGTAGTCCTCACTATTCTATGAAATAGTGTGTTAATAAATGTATTGAGGACTTATTTTGAGTGTGGATATTGTCTAGATGACAATATTTGTATTAAAACTCACAGCATATGTTTTGTCGTATTTTACACGAATGTTGTTTAATTAGTTTGTATTTGTATTCAGTACCATGTATCTGGCGACTCAAGATTGGTGATGTATACCTATTTTGGCGGCGTCACGGTTGGTATCAAAACTTAGGGATATGATCCCTGGCTGAGATGTGAGACAAGAACTAGGAGGGGAGAGACGGGGAATTCCTTCACTAGTATGACCTACCTAAGTTTATTTGGTATTTAATTGGTCAGTCAAAGTATAGGGATAACATGTGATATGTTAACTAACTCTTGTTTTGTGGCATTGTTTGAAAATGACATCCGAGAATATTGAGATAAGCAATGGAGTAAAATAATATGACCGAATCACAGTACGAGGCTAAGTTTGCGAAGTTATCCCGGTTTGCATCCCATTTGGTCGATAATGAGGAGCGAATGACGCGAATGTTTCTAAGAGGTTTGAAACCCGATATACGTCAATACCTCATTTCTCATAAACTTTGTTTATATTCAGATATTGTGAATAGGGCTCAGTTATTGGAGCGCAATAATGAGTTAGCACAACCAAAAGGTAACGACCAACAACACGATAATAAATCATCTGGGTGGGTAGCGGCCATGAACAATGATAACCATCGTGGGGAAAATTATCATGCCAAGAATGGTAACCACTTCGGTGGTAATCATGGCCAAGATAATAGAAATGGAAATTTCAAGAAGAGAAAGTCACCTAGCCAATTTTGTCGTGCACCAAAGTCAAGTCCAGCTGGGACGGTGGCACCAACGGCGGATACAGACAAAACAAAGTCGATGGTTTCAGGAAGAGCGTTTTTCGTGACTTCTCAAAAAGCGAGTAAACCGAACGAAGTTAGCACGGCTTAGTTAATTATAAATTCTTGCAAAATCTATGCCTTATTAGATACCGGTTCTACCCATTATTTTGTCTCTCTTGCTTGTGCTCAACGTTTAAATTTTACTCCGGAGAAGTTAGACTTTGACTTATTGGTTGAAACTTCGTTAGTAGAAACCTTCGTTACCTCCACTATTTATAAATCTTGTTGATTCAAATCGACACTTTCACGTTACCTGCCGATCTTTTCTCTTTAAAAATACTTGCATTTGATGCGATTTTAGAAATTGATTGGTTAACTACTCATCATGCTTTTCGTAAGGTTGTTAGCTTTTATATTCCTAACCAACCTGTTATGCGAATTCAAGCAACCAAACAACTAAAGTCAATCACTGTTATATCAAGCCATAAGTAAAGAGCCCGGATCTTTTTTGTTGACTTCCTTGTCTGGAATGCACCGAAGCCAAACTTTCTGTAGGCAACGTTGTGAATAACGATGGCAAGTTGATAGGTATCAATGTGATGTGTTATCCAAGTCTTGGATGAGAGTCACAGTTGTGAATGATATTTCTATTGTTAATAAATTTCCTGACATATTCTTGAAAACTTCTTAGCCTACCCCAGAGCGTGAAATCGAATTTTGTATTGACCCCAGTACAAAACCTCATTTCTAAAACCCTTAAATATTTCTTCAACTAAAATGAACATAACATGAACCAAATACGTTGGCTCGAGCTGTTGAAGATTACGATCGTACCATTCAATACTATCGTGGAAAAGTGAACGTGGTAGCTGACGCATTGAGTAGAAGATCGTATGCGTTTACGAGTGCGAATATACGAACCTATGTGAAGATAACGAATATACGAGTAGAATCGACTTTAATCGATAAAGTTAAAGTCGCTCGAAGCTAGCACCGGGTGATGAACACGAAAAAGAAGGTTCAAGAGGGCGTTATTCTAGAAGCAAGAATCGATGAAGAGAGGAAATCTCAATCCTCGATTTAATTGGCCCATTTAAAATCCTCGATCGAGTAGGAACTATGGCGTATAGACTCGTTTTACCGCCAAATATGTTGCGTGTTCATAACGTTTATCACGTATCGATGTTACGTAAATATGTGGACGACCCGAACCACATTATTGATTTAGAACCGGACGAGATAGCGGAGAATTTAACGTATGAAGACGTACCTGTTAAAATCCTGGAATGTATTCAACACTCAAAGGTTATACCTTAAGAGTTAGAATCGGACGAAGTGTCCTTATTTGTTCGGCATACCAGGTACGTGTGTAAATTTCGAGGGCAAAATTTCATAAGGAGGGGAGATTGTAAAATCCCAAATTTTACGAATAAAGATTTAATTTTCTCGAAATATTTTTTTGAATAATATGGTGTGGATTTGAGATAATGTTATAATTGTGGGTAGTATTTATAAATTTTGCAAAGTATGCCAGTTGTTATATTATATTCGACTGGTCGTGGAATATTCGTTTTAGCAGGGAATATTCATACAACGGCGCAATCATTGGTGGACCCCACAATAGAAGTATTGTCGGATTGAGAAAATGACAAAAATATTTTATAAAAATAACAGCGGAGGTGTTACTGTTAAAACTGTTGAACTACCCGGTAGTAAAAGTGCAGTAATACGCGTGGTTGCATAGTAGCACACGGTACTGATTATTGATGCTTATATGATAAGTCACTCAGTTATACTCAATTATTGATGCATCATATCTCTCATATTATTGATTCGATTATTGTCACAGTATCATCTGCAGTATATGTTATATTATTAAATCAATAATTGAGATGACAAAGTTATTCATATTATTAAATTTAAATATTTACAATGTCTAGAAGTTCTGTCAAGGAGAGGTTTGGTCACCTAATTGCGCGCCAATAGGGAGAAATCCTTATAGGAAAGCCCCCTCTTTCCTGGGAACAACCTGGTTGTTAAATATTGTGAGTTATAATATTAATGATGAATAAGTTCGTGTTGATTAAAGATGAATTTGATAGTTTCATTGTGATGCGATTATTTGTGTTAGTAGAAATCGACATCTATTTCGATGATAATTGATGTCTGGAGGTTATATTGTTCAATCGGGTATTCGGGACACTTTTTGTATCAAAGTACTATTCAGGAGTTACTATTCATGAGTTACTATTCACCCGAACAATATATTTCTTTTCGGTCCAAATTATTTTTGGGTACAATATTATTCCATGAGGAGATGTGTTAATTTTTCAGACCGTTGGTTGAATTTATAATAGTAAATCAATATGGATCGCTGGTTTAAAGTTTTAATAGTAAATTAATATGGATCGTTGGTTTTAAGTTTTAATAGTAAATCAATATGGATCGCAGGTTTAAAGTTTTAATAGTGAATGAGTATGGACCGTTGCTTTAAGTTTTAATATGGACCATCCGTTTAAAAGTAAATCAATCTGGACCATTCATGAATTAGTTACTATTCAATCCATTCTCCTATAAATAGAAGCTCATTCCTTCATTATTTCTTATGAATTCACTGAAACTCTAGAGAGAGAAATTATAGAGAGAAAGAAGAAGAGTATTCTACTACTTCACTACTTCTATATCCAGTTTCTTATTTATAAAGTAAGGGGTATTATTTCTTTTGTATTCATGAGGAGAACATCTATTATTCCATTCTTTATTATTCTGTTGAAATAACCTATATACGCGGACTACCCTATACTTGATGAAATTCTTCTATTATTCCATTCTTTATTATTATGTTGGAATAACTTTGTTTATGGCAATCTGCATACATGGTGAAATTCTTATATTATTTCATTCTTTATTATTACATTGGAATAACTCAGATATGCTGAGCTACCTATACTTGGTGAAATTCTTACATTATTCCATTATTTATTATTATGTTGGAATAACTTTGTTTATGCAATACCGCATACGTGGTGAAATTCTTCTATTATTCCATTCTTTATTATTATGTTGGAATAACTCAGACACATGAGCCACCCTATACTTGGTGAAATTCTTCAGTTATTCCATTATTTATTATTATGTTGGAATAACCTGTTTATGCGAAGTACCTCATACATGGTGAAATTCTTCTATTATTCAATTCTTTATTATTCTGTTGGAATAACCTGTATACGCGGGCTACCCTATACTTGGTGAAATTCTCCTGTTATTCCATTATTTATTATTATCTTGGAATAACCTGTATACGCGGGCTACCCTATACTTGGTGAAATTCTTCTGTTATTCCATTATTTATTATTCTGTTGGAATAACCTGTATACGCGGGCTACCCTATACTTGGTGAAATTCTTATGTTATTCCATTCTTTATTATTCTATTGGAATATCATGTCATGCATTTTACGCAGGACTGGTTCCGTCTTTATTATTACATTGGAATATCTTTATGCATGCATTTTACGCCGGACACTGGTTAAAATCTTTATTATTCATTGTTGGAATATCACATGCATGCGTTTCTACGGACTGGTTCCGTCTTTATTATTACTCGTTGGAATATCACATGCATGCGTTTTACGCTGGACACTGGTTCCGTATTTATTATTCATTGGAATAACTTTTGCTGTGTGATCTATCACGTATGCGGTGATTTCTTTTGTTATTTCAGTCTTTATTATACTCACTTGGCTAAAGTTTTGACTTCTATACTCCATGAAATTAGTGGAATATCCTTGATATTTGCGCTTCATCCGAAAGATCTTTTCACGGAAATATTCTTACGAAAGCGGTCTTGAATTTTACTCTCTACAAAGAAGTATCGTGTTGACAATTTGGGCGTTATTAGTTCTTGGATAAATTAATTCTTGAACTTGTTTTATTGAATTCTTATATCATTGTCATCGTCCTCATGTTTATATTTTATTGAAAGTCATCTGTGGCCTTTAGTGCATAGATGAACTTGGTATGATTATGACCAGGGATCATTCGATATAATCATGACCGTAATGTTACAAATGATGTGGTAAAAGTCCTCACTGGCCCGTAGTGCATTGATGGACAGTTGTTTGCATGATCATGACCATTGATGAATTCACCAATATCCTTGGCCCGTAGTGCATGGATAATTTGTGGTCGTGATACTAATGAATATCCTTGGCCGTAGTGCAGGGATGATGTGGATTATTTATTAAGCCGAGTCTTAGCGATAAAAGTGATGAAAAACTTTTTAAATCATAAAAGATAGTAGATTTTATTCTCTACTTGACTCTTTTAATGGATTGCTTATTCCACTGCAGTTAAACTTGTTGTCTATTGTATTTTATCAGTTTAACATTGTTGAAGGCTAATGATAATTTATCTTGCATTATCTTAGTCATATTATTTTTTACTGGGCTAGTTGAGCTCACCCTTTCTTTCAATGTTCTCTTTTGGAAATGAGAATGTAGCAGGGACTAGTCGGGGAACGGAGTGATGGTCCAGAGGATAGCATTAGTAGTCCTCACCATTCGATGAAATAGTATGTTAATAAATGTATTGAGGACTTATTTTGAGTGTGGATATTGTCTAGATGACAATATTTGTATTAAAACTCACAGCATATGTTTTGTCGTATTTTACACGACTGTTGTATAATTAGTTTGTATTTGTATTCAGTACCATGTATCTGGCGACCCAAGTTGGGTGATGTATACCTATTTTGGAGGTGTCACACACCAGATGCAGTATCAATACTCGAATGAGTAGACCCTGATAAGGAATTATAGAAGGTCTGAATTGGACGCCATTCGGGCAATCCATGGTGTGGACATCGCCTCAATAAGTCCTTAAATCGTTCCCATGAGTCATAAAGATATCCAGACTCAAATTGTACGACGGATGAAATATCATATCTGAGCCTGGCTATTTTTACAGGCGGAAAGAATTTCGCCATGAATTTCTGAGCCAAGTCAGACCATGTGGTAATGGAGCCTAGAGGAAGTGAATGCAACCAACTCTTGGCTTTGTCCCGAAGAGTAAATGGGAACAGTCTGAGTCTGATAGCATCATCAGACACTTCGTTGTATTTGAAGGTATCACATATTTCTAAGAAATTTATCAAATGATCGTTCGGGTCATCATTTAGTAGCCCTCTGAATTGAACATTATTTTCTATCATTTAAATGGTGCCCGGCTTGATCTCAAAGTTGTTAGCTTGAATCGCGGGCCTTAGAATGCTCGCTTGTAAATCTACGATGTGGGGCATGGCATACTCCCATAGAGATTTTTGGATTTCCTCGGCCATTATAACTGGAGTAGGTATGTCTCGAGCTCTTTCTCTTCTCAATCGTCTAAAAGTTTTGTCTACCTCAGGATCAAGAGGTATTATATTCCGATTCCTGGGAGGTGGCATACATAGTCAAGAGTACTTGAGAAGAAGATTAAACAGATAAATAAGTTTAAATTAAGATTGTTTTTGAATTAGTATTAATATTAAAAAATAAATAATACTAAGTCCCCGACAACGGTGCCAAAAACTTTTTGGTCGGATTACCGATCAATAAACACACTCAAGTATACGCGGTCTAACAAGTAATATAGTGATAAGATGAGTGTCGTACCCACGAGGACAAAGTATTAAAGCTAATCAAATACTAAAATTTAAACAATGCGGTCTTATCTAAACGAGTAATTAAAGATGGTGTATTAAAAACTAAATGATTAAAATAGTAAATTATGAGATTGAATCGTAACAAGTATGTCAAGCTAGGATTACCACTCTCCTAATGCTTCGCCTAATCTTCTAACTCTCTACTTAACTAGCAAATCATAAGAATGGCCAACCGAGAGAATTAAGTACACATAAGCCTCTTCCGACGGACAAATGCACATCTGTGACACCCCCAAACCTGAGTATTTCATTCCCACAAGATTTGGTGTTCATTGTCTAAAAATTCATTTCTAACTACCCAAATATAATAAAATTTAAACAATAAATCTTCCCATTAAAGGGTTACATCATTAAGTCCAATAAAATCCCAGGTTGTCTAACCTTAAACATTCATCAAATGTGGAAAAGTAAATAATTTCAACATAATATTTAAAATAAAGTCTGACATAATGAAAATCAATAAATTTTACAAGTCTTCAACACTTGTTCAATTTTCCTTTCCCTTTGCTAGTGGTTGGTTCATCAACTTTCTCAACTTTAGCTGCAATGATTATATATGCAAGAGTGAGCAAAACAAATGCTCACTTGAAATGACAATGAATAATAACATCATAACAACTGCCAATGAATAGGCTCAATAGAACTGAATAATATTCTTTATCAATAATAATCAAGAACTGAAAATAGAGTTTGAAATGTATCTGAGGGTCACAAGACCACTAACTATGTCCAAGGTTATAAGTATTCTTTCAACTTAAACCTAAATAGTCATAAGACTATAGGAACTTCTCGTACTTTGGGGGGATCAACCCTTCGTACCATGTATTGTGCACAAATATCTAAACGCTTCGCATAAATTATCCCCTATAATAGGGTTGTTCATCTCAATATTTAGAATACAAGTCCGCACCAAAGTAAGTTTGGTTTGGATAAGCTTCAAGGGTAATTTAGAGTTTAACGAACATCAAATAAGGATTAGTTGAATCAAAAATGTAATAAAATATTCTATGGAATGAGTCATAAATGAATAAACATTGTATATTGAAGTCAATCTTAGAAATGAACTAAAAAGCATAAGCATTGAATAATATAACAAATCTTGCTTGAACAATATTAAGCTAAGGCTAGAATTTTGTTTAGTAAAAAAATTGAGTTATTGAACATGCATAATTGATAGCAAGTTGAACAATAAAACTTGCTCATCATAAGAATAACAGAATTTAGAAACTTGCATAATAAGAAACAAGTTAAAGTTAGGAAACCTTCTCAAAGTAAGAGTTAGGGTAAAGAGCTTGCATGAATATAATTAAGTTATGCAAGGAGGATTAGGAATTACTTGTTCAATATAAAGGAAAATAAGATAGAACAAACTCAAATAGAGGTTAGAGTTCGGAAACTTGCCTTGCGTGTAAGCTAAATCGTAATAACTCGATTCTTAATATCCTTTACACATGCCATCATTACATAATTAATTACTACATGTACTCAGTACACAATTAAGTATCTATTTTATGTACGACTTGGTTTAATCATATAGTTAAGCCACACTTTCGATGCAATAACATAACTCTTTAGTTATTACATAATTCCATAATTACTTAATAAAATTTCATATTTGATAATATAACAATACCATAACATAATAATTCACACTACACTTTATCAAAAATTATGAAATTGTATAATCAAAATAAATTTTACGCCTAAAAGCGCTAATCATGGTATATATAGCGCTTGATTTACATTGAATTGTTATTGTGGTATTGAAGCTGGCGTTCTTGGCGTGAGACAAAGGGCCTATAATGGCGTTGCGAGGTTGACACAGTGTCAGAAGCGCTAGAATTGTACTACTGAGGCGATCTTGCAAACAGAGAAGTACAATTCTAAAGTGCCGACAGTGTTAGTGAAGAACACAAAACAAAGCCAAATTGGCTTACAAGCTACTTTTTAACAACAAATCTAGCACACATAAATTATATAAACCTTACATAAACATAACTTAAGGTTTTCAACATGTTTTTAACTATATAAACAACATAACATCAACATTATAACCTTTAATTTCATTGTTTCTACTATTTCTTCACCCTTTTGACATTCATAGTGAATTTCATCATTGTGAATTCATTTTTCAACCAAAACAGTTAATTTAAATTACTTTGTTTTCGTTTCTTCCTGTATTTTCACAATCAATAGTCAATTTATGGTTTATACTATGAATTGAGTATCAATTTTGATTCTAAATTAAGCCATATCAAACATATATCAATATAAATTTACTATAATATGATTTTCTCCATATTAAAACATATTACATGAGTTAATTTACTCTAATTCATCTATAAACCCATGAAAATAATTTATATCAACTAATTAAGATATAAAAACTACATAATAAACAATTAATCATTCACACAAATTTTACAGAGAATTTTTCATGTATATAAAAACTAGAACTTTAGGATTATACGTACCTTTACTAGAAGATGTTTACTACTCCTTGTTCTTGCAACTTCTTCTCACTAATTTCTCTCTCAAACTCTAAAAATACAGAGAATTTCTTCTTTTCTCTTCTCTCTCTATTTCTCTCTGTTTTCTCTTCTTTTTCTTCTTCTCTATTCTTTCTTTTAGTTTTACATAATATAAAACTGATAGAAAACAACGTATAACATATAATACATATTAATATATAATATAAATATATAATATAACTGATGTTAGTTATAACTTTTGAAAATCAAAAGCCATAAGGCTTGTTTGGCTAAAACCAATGTAAAATTAAAAATTTAAAACCCTTAAGCCTTGTTAGGTAAAACCCATTTAAATTAAAGACTTAACATTCATTATATCTTGTTTGGCAAAACTTAATTAAACACTTTAAATTTATTTTAATAACTCATTTATAATATAGTTTATTGTCCCATTTTATTTAATTAAATTCTCATTTTCAAATTTAATTAAATTTATGTTAATAACAATTTATTAAATCAATTTGCCACATGGTCCAATACAACAAAAATATAATTTCCCGTATAATTTTATTTAATAAATTAATACATCACTTTAATTATTAAATTAAATTAAAGCAACATTATAGCAATTAGTTTAATACTTATCAATTCTCTAATTTAATTATTAAATTAAATTATAATATTAACTCATAAAATTTAATTCATCACTCTTTTATTTTAATTAATTTCAAAATGCTAATTATCAACTTAGTTAAAATCTTACCTTAATTAAGTTATTTTCCCTAACTCACAAATTATTTATTTAATAAATAAATAATCAAATCAAATCAAATTAAATAAATATTTATTCAACAATAACACATCAATTAAAATATTTATTTACTTTAATAAATATTTGAAATTACAATTAAAATTACGGATTGTTACAACATCTCTTAGTTAGATGAATCACAATATTCCTATGTTGAAAATAACTAGACTAATGGTCATTAAGCGTAATCTCAATGGTTACACAAGGTAAATAGATATATTTCTATTCTATTATGCATTATATGCTCTCATTCCCATAGGCATGGTCATAACAAGTGTTATTGTATTTTAAGGTTAGGCATTAACATCCATTTTCCAATATCCATTAATACATATATCAATTCCTTTGTCAAGCAACCAATAAATAAGAATGAAATACAACAACCCATTCCAAAATGATTCATTATAATAAATAAGAGAGAAATTCAATTAAGCTAATCATTAGGTTACATTGCAACCCTAGAAATGTAATTAGTTCATAAGTATGGGACTAATTAACATTTTCAAAGTGTTCAACATACTAAAAAAATACACAAATGAACGAAATATTTGGATAAAGAAAACTCCTTTTGTGAAGTTTTCTATCTCCAACTCTTTTCTTCTTCGTGTAGAGTCCGAGAAATGAAGGATGCAATGAGCTTTGAGTGCTTGAAGACCAACTTCATTCTCTTCTAAGCTAAAAAGATTCTAAAACTACTTGTAAGAACCGAGAATTTCATGAATAAATAATTATTTTATTATAATAAGAAAATAAATATTTATTTGAATATAAATATTGATGTGTAATGAGATGAGTAATTAAATTAGTGGAAATTGAATGTACATGAGGATTGAGAATTGTGAAATGCCTTTTGTGGCATAATAAGGAATGAGGAATTTCACTAAGTGAATCAAAAGAGAAATAGTTACTAAGAGTAAGATTAATTACGTGTAATTATGTGATTCCATATATGGAATGAATAAGCTTCTAACTAGTAATATCACCTATATGGAAATTAATTTATGTCATGTAAAACTAGTGTGGTGGTAGAGGTCGAAATTGGCTTAGAGCTAAACCAATTTGGCATTGCCGAGGATCAATAGAATTTGCACCCTCCGAAAGCAAAGATAAATCAAGCTAGCCTACGCTGTGTGGCTAGCCTAGGAAAGTTAGTTTTTACTATAGAAAGGAAACGGAACATTACTGTAATGTGTGACATGAATAAAATCATATGATAAAAATACATTTTAATAACATGAGGTACCAAGTAGTACAAAGAATTCATATGTAATCTTTAATATATAAATAATTAAATATATGTGTATTCCAGAAATTGGGAAAGGAATTACATGTGTAAACTAAACAGTTAATATTAAATAATGTTATAATGTGGTTAGGTAAGTAGTAAAAATAATTATGGGAGATACCCGGGCAATAATACCTAACTGTGTTATTTTATTACGTGTACTTAATGTCCATGAATTATATGATGTGAGTACATAAATAATCCCTAATTTTCCTAATATAACAACAATTGTACATTAAAATTTCATTTTTGGGAAGTAAAGTAACTAAACTAAACAAATTAAACACATTGCTGAGAATTAAGCTCATCAGGTACTCCAATAGTGCATAAACAGTAACCTATGGCCTAATTACGTAACTTCCAAGCTGTGATCATTGGCTAGAAGGATGGATGATGGTGGGTAGTTAAACCACTCTTAATTAACCATTGTTTCCTTCCAATACACTATGGATTCCAACTTTAGTGTAAAGCTAATTCCCAGTCCATCAATTCTCTATATAAAGTAACGACATTTTCAGTTTTACGTTGCTTTTGTTTATCTGTTGAAACTCTGATAACTTGAGTTTGAGTGTTTGTTATTCAAAGAAGAGGCTAGCAATCTCAAAAGGAAAAAAATAAGTTTACTAAGCTTCAAGAGGTATAAAAATCCTAACTTTGATACTTAGTTGGGTTTTGCCAAATTATTAGAATTACTTGAAATTCTTTGATAATCAAAGTGAATTAGCATGCTATCATGTGTTTAAGAAGTATGTGTACATATATGGAACCTTTAATGATGGAATTAAACATGTTTTAACTAATTAACATCATTGTTGGTTGATTCTCTACAAAACAGAGCAAGTTATTGCTTCTGTTGCAGGTAGGGTGCAGCTACGCCCAGTTTATACTAGGGTGCATCGCAGATACGCCATACCTAATATGAGAATGGATTCTTTTTTTCAATCTGGTAAAATCTAATCTACTGATATGACTTAAACATGCCTAAAAATAAGTATAACAAGTGGTACAAAGCTTCTTTGTGAGTTATGAAGTGTCCAACTTGATTTTTTAGGAGATTTTTAACAAAACTTAAAGTTTTAAAAACAAACTTTGATGGAATACATGTTCTACAAGTTCTAAACTTAATGGTTTATACACATGGTTGATTTCAAACATAAATGAGCATGATATAGTGTATATAGTGCCTTTGCTCATGACTAAACTTGTTAGACCTTGTGTTAGAGAAGTTTTCAAGAAAAGCTTTGTATAACAAAGCTAATGTACATAAATATATGTTCTGATATGTGAAGATGTTAACATGTCTTAACTATACGTGATAAAAGCTTTAAAGTTGTCTTGTATGTATTGAAATAGCATCATTCAAGTTTAAATGATTTCAAAAGCAAACGCGAATATATTTTCAAACCAAGTGCATTAAGTATGAGAAAAAAGACTGAAGATTTAAGATGACATGGTTATGATCATTATGTCTCTAAATATGGCTCTTATGTGTTTGATATAATGGTAGTAGACCAAGCATGATTTTAAAGCATGTTTCAAAGTACTAAACAATGCTAATTATGAATTAGTGTTATGAACACTAAGAGAATGTGTATTAAAAGATTTTCTGATCTCTGTGTGGACATATAGCCAAATTATAAAGCATTCTGACTACATGAACTTTATACGCTTTAATACCATGTAAATTGTAGGCTAAAACTTGTAACAATGAACTCAATAATGGTCATATGCTATGTGAGAACCTCTAGCATGTATACATGTTAAAGTATAAGTGTATATGTATGAAAGAGTTGGATCGAACCAAGAGAAAGCGAAGCTCAACTCGCTGACTAGAGGATAATTGCAAATTGTATGCCATCCCTAAGTTTAGCTGTATGCAAATTGCGCCATCCGCAATGATCGATTCACAATTTTATTTGTAATTTGATAATCAAAGAATGCTTATATGGTTAGTTCAATTGTAATAACCCGTGATTTCGAATAATCCGAATTTTATGAATTTTTTTTAATTTAATATTAATATTGACTGTTAATATTGTACTATGTATCTATGATACGAGTCTCGAGAAGTGGTCAATTTGTGTATTGACTAAGAAATTAGAGTAAAGTTATGCTTAACATGGAATAGAAACCCTAACCCTAGTTACAGATGGGGATTCGATAGAAAATATAATTAAAATAATTATATTGATGAGTACGTGTTTGTACTGTATATAATTTTTGATCAATGGTTGATTGGATAATGTTTAAAATTTATAAACCCTAATAAGAGATTAGAAACCCTAATCTCAAATTTAAAAACTCTGACCCTTAGTTAGGAACCCTAATTTTATGTCAGGAAACCCTAATTTAAAATTCAGAAATCCTAAACCCTAATTAGGAAATCCTAATTCTAAATAGCAAGCCTAATGTGAATATTAAACTTTAATATGATTAGGAAACTCTAATATAATTAGAAAACCCTAATTATATTTTAATCATCTTAATTTCCTATTTTCAAAACCCTAAATTGAAAACCTTAGAAACTAATGTTGTAAAACCTAAAGGTTAGAACCTTAGGGTTAAACCCTAAGGGTTAAACACTAAGGGTTTGGAGAAATGTCATGTATGCCATTAAAATTAAAATACAAATGACAAGATTACCCTTTTTATATTTTTAATAAGCTAACTTGCAAATCTTGCCAAAATTGTAGTGGTTCACCAACTAAAGCTAGCCTTTTGACTAAAATCTCAGCTACAATCTGATCTAGAGGGACACCTTGCAATTACATACATACATTGCATCAAATTTACAGAATTAAAAGGGAGAAAGTCTAGACTTTTGGTCCATTTGCTACCAAACACTTAACAAACTCATTCTCTCTCAAAACCTCCGAATATATCATGTTTCTCAGTCACATAACCAGCCCCTAGATCACCTAATATCAGATTGGAGAGCTAAGATCAAGGATTAGATTTAGAAGGTATAAAACCCTAGACTCATTTTGATCTTGTATGATAAGATAGAGTTAGTGTTTTTATGTTTATATTTGAGTTAAAAGATGTTTTTAGATGATCTATGGTGATTCATCATGGATCTATAGCATCAAAGTGCCTTAACATGGTGTTTTTCAAAAACTATTCTTGAGCTTGAAATGTGGTCTGACAAGCTAATGTTAGGAGCCATAGATTCTTGTCCGTTTATGATTCTTGTTGTTTTATGTTTTGGATCGGTAGTTTGTTATGTGATCTTTGTTCTGCAAGTGAAATCACAATCATTTGATGTCTGGATTTCGAGTTATTCTTGGTCAAAACCCGTTGACGGGCATGACCAGTCAAATTCTGGGCAACCCAGAAATTTGAAAACCAAGTCTGTCAAGGTTTTGTAACGACCAAATCTGTCAGGTTTTATTTGTTTTGATTATGTGTTTGTATCCAGTTTGTAGCCTGTAATGTGGACTCTAGATCCATGGCCTTAGAACTCTTAAAAAACAAATAGATCGAGCGTAGCAGGTTGTCAAAGTAGGCCACTCGCACTGATTTTGTATTTCTGGGAAAAACCCAGAAACTCTATGAACTAATTTTCTAACAAGGTTTGACTGAGTCATATCTTGTGAATCTGTTGTTGTTGGGTTGATCTGTTATTTTAGTAATGTTCCTTGACATAAGGACTACATATTTGAACCATTATATCACATGAATAAGGACTGGAACCTAGATTAAATCGAGCTACAAGATGGCCACTCGAACTGCCTGGGTTTCTGGAAAACCCAGGTGACGTCTGACAGTGACTTTGGGGGCTTGGATCTTCAAAGTGTGTTGATGTTTGGCTCCGATTGTTAGTTATAATTGTAGTGTTACATAAACACTACAAGGTAAAAGTATAAGTTGACCCAGAAGCATAATAATCAAAGATTTAATCGAGGTCAAACAAGGCATGTTGATAACTAAGCTGTCAGTGTTCTTGAGCTCTAGAACACCAACAGCGATGCTTAGTGTCGCTATAGGCTATAGCGACGGTTTTTAATATTTTTAATTTCTAATTTTTTCAGAAATTAATAAAAATTACCAAAAATTATTTTAAATTATGAAAAATAACTTTTGACAGATTGGGATATTTTTCATAAATAATTATAATTATTTGAATAATAGTTATATTTAATTTATTTATTTAGTGTATTAAATAAATTAGAGAAAAATGATTTTAATATTATAAAAAAATCATTTTAAATAAGAATAAAGTGTTTAAAAATATTTTGAGTTATAAATTATAATTTTCAATATTTTTGGAGAATTCTCATTAATAAATTAATATTAATGATATTAGATTTATTTAATTATTAAATTAAATAAATGATGGAAAAATGATTTTATTAATTTAAAAATAATTTTAAAATTAGAAAAATAATTTAAAAATATTTTAAGTTATAATTAATGACTTTTAATATTTTGATAATAATTTTATTAATATTTAAATATTAATGGTAATGATTTAAAATGGTTTTAATTATTTTTAAAATCATTTAAGTAGAATATTGATGATTTAAAATATTTCAAGTTATTAATAATAACTTTAATATTTTTATAAGTATGTCATTAATATTTTTATATTATTAAATATTAATGATGATAAGATTATTTGATAATTAAATCATTTAAAAATGGTTTCACTGTTTGAAAAATTATTATAAATTATAATAATTGTTTATAAATTATTAAAAGCTTTCGAAAAATATTATTAATGATAATTGACTTATCTAAAATAATATTGAAGCTTAGAGACCAAGTTTAATTGACAATAAATGTGTTAATTGTCGGATAGGGTGACAAGAACACCGAGAATAGACCGAAGTCCAACCAAACTGAACTAGTTAGACTTGATAAGTGTTTATATAGGTCATAAACACTGATATGGCTATGTGGTAATGTGTCTAGGAGAATGATTGACTGTAAATTACAGTATTATGTAATGTAAATTATTGTGCTAATTGTGAGACCGATATTATTGGTTATAGGTCTTACGAACGCAGTTATGTATATTGAGTAGCAGTAATCAACGCGAAAGGCAAGTTTCCTTAACTCAACTTTGAGTTATATTCATTCAATTAATATGGTGGTTAATTATTGTTAATTAGACAACGTCCAAGAATTTATTGTTGATTATTCGTAGTTAGTGGATGTTTATTAATTCAAATTGAATCAATGATTCTGAAAATATATTCGGAGAATAATTATTGTTGGATATTTACATCCGTAGAAGTTATTATTGACAGTACAGATAATTCCTGCCTATTGTCGAATTGTGTTAAGAAATATCTTAGCTAATTGTTCTGGCTAGACGAACATTTGTTAGAACTTGATAGATTCGAGAAGAGAATTCAATTATTATTGACAGATCGATGCCAATTTTATTGGTTAGATCGAGAAAGTGATTAGATATTGAAATCATAGTATTTCGTTGTAAATCAAATTCTGATTCTAAGACTGAGAAGAACAACCTTTTATACAAAGGGAACATATTTGGTCGTATATTCGGCCTTTGCGCGCGTGTAAGTATTATGCATAATATAGGGTATAAGGAGTTGGCCGGCTCTAAGTACTTGCAGAGGGGTATGATTTAATCTTTATGGTTATCTGATACACCTGAGTATATATCAAAGTAAAACTTTGATAGATACCCGAGAAGAGAAGTACAAGATCCAATCGATCACTCAGCATAAACTGGAAAACATTCCACTTTGTTATTATGTAGAATTGATTCTTGATTATTCATTAGAATATCGTAGAAACTTTGAAAGCGTTGTACTCTTTCATTATTGAACTATTGTGTTGTATATAATGCGAAAAGACTTGTTAGTTATTAAAGCTTTGTTCAGCTATTTCAAAGTTCCCCGAACTTTGGTTTCATTCTATCAAAATAGATAGTTTGTTCTTATTGATTCCTATACATTTATTGTATGTCTTAACTTGCAGGGCAAATTTGTTACTCACCCTTGCTAAATAAAACTTTTCAGCTAAGGACGAAGTGGCAGGAGGTGCTGCGAATGATAAGGGGAAAAGCATTGTAATAAATTAGTTATGAATAACATTATTATTATGTTATGTTTGTGAACCCTTTTTGTATATCTAAAGGGTATGTTTGTAATGTTAAGGTTAGGGAACCTGGGACTAATGCATTAACTTTATCAGTTAATGTGTTGTAATATTCTATTCATCAATGAATGGGTAGTTAAATGATAATTATATTGTGGATCGTGAACACCAAACTCGGGGGTCAGGTAACCCGGATTTGGGGGTGTCACATCAATTGATGATATATGACCAGTGTGTTATCCAATGTGTTAAGAAACATGCTAGATAATAGAGTTGAATGTTTACGAGTGATTATAAATTTCAAATGTGAAGTTCAAGGAAATATTTGCAAACTATAAAGCAAAGATTTAAAACTGTAATAACCCGATATTTTCTATATAATTAAATCAGAAATTTTGTGTATAAATTTTTTATTATTATTTTAAAGGTGAGAATATGTGCAAGGTAATGTGTATGTATTTATGTGATGAATATAAAATATATTTATTATATGAATGATTATAAATAATTTTATTTTAGAATTTTGCTCATTATAAACTATATTCTTATAATAATTAATTTTTACAGAAAACATATTTTCATTAAATAATTTCCCATGAAAATATGTTTATATGTTATTTAAATAATATATAAAATGATTATAGCATTATTATAATAACTAATTTATTATATGAATTAATTTGATTAATTAAGCTAATTATTTAACTTAATTAATAATGTTATATATGGCGAGATAAATGGGATATAGAATCCAAACCCTAATTCTAGGTTTGGAATAAGGAAAGGAATAATAATATTATTTTATTTTAGTACTATAAATATGTATTGTATGTGTGTAATGATAATTTGTGAAACAGTTTTGATGGAATGGTAGAAAACCCTAATTTTGGATTTTGATCAAGGAATGAGAATAATAATATAATATTAATTATATTTTGATTTTTCAGTGTTATAAATAAGTGTTGTATATACGCATTGGTCAATGGTGGTGCAGTATTTGGAAAATCCTAATGTTACCGATAAACCCTAGTTTCAAAGTCAAATGAGAATTTAAAATCTGTCAAGTAACTATGTTATGTGATTAATGATATTTATTATAATATTATATTATTTATATTCAGATTGCTAAAATTATATGTCAGATATATGTGTGTGGATTTGTTAATGGTTGTTCAATTATGATGTATCATGACTCAAGCCTCAAGCATTAAATTATGAAACCCTAATTTAAAAATCCATTATGAGTTCGAGAATGTTTTGCAATTGTATTATCATGATTAAGGATAAGAATTATAGAATTTAAAGTAAATTAGGAAAATCCTAATTTTTGAAACCCTAATTAATATTTATAAACCCTAATTTCTATATTTGGAACCCTAATTGTCAACTGGGGGAAACCCTAATTGCAAAATTTGAATGTTTAATGTTAATTAGTGGACCTAAACTTAATTAGCAAGTTTTAAGTAATTAAAAACCTAAACTAATTTAAGAAACCCTAATTACAATTTTAGAAACTAAAATTTT
The DNA here is from genome assembly GCA_020205615.1 of Panax quinquefolius. Taxonomy (NCBI): domain Eukaryota; kingdom Viridiplantae; phylum Streptophyta; class Magnoliopsida; order Apiales; family Araliaceae; genus Panax; species Panax quinquefolius. The sequence goes on from CM035152.1 coordinate 82,677,670, forward strand.
ATTTTTTAAACCCTAACTTGAAATCCTACAATTTTTGTGCTAAACCTTAGGTTAAACCCTAAGGGTCAAACCCTAAGGGTTGCCATGTTACAATTTTGCCATTAAAATTATAAGGCTAATGACCATTTTACCCTTTTGTGCATTATTTGAGCTAACTTGTAAATCTAGCAAAGTGGGAGTTGTTCAACCACTCTCACTAACCCCATGTGACATTAAACACTAGCAATCAACTGAATTCAGCTACATACATTGTATACATGTAATATATATAGCATTAGAGAGAGAAAATATCATATTCAAACTCATTTTTGCTTATTCACTCAAACCATTTTCTCTCAACTCAAAACCCACGAAAATAGTTAGCATATCAGTCCCACAAACAAGCCCCACTAATACCCACAATAAATCAGAGGCATAGATTCAAGAATTTGTGCATAAAGGTATAAAACCCTAATAAAAAATTTGACCCTTGATCTTCTGTTAAAAGTTGTGATTATGTATTGTAATATGTTCTATGTAGTGTCTATAAGTGATCTGGGTTGGTATCTCACAGATCCATAACATCTAAGTACTCAAATTGATGATTTTCAAAAATTTAGAAATTTTTGTATTTGAGTCTGACAACCAAATGTCAGACCTCATAGATCTTTGTATGTTATATGTTTTGGTGTTTTAAATATTTTATCTTGTTGTATGATATGAGATCTGTGTCCTAGAACTTGTAGAAGGACCAGATCATGCATAGAATTAAAGATATTCATGGTCAAAGGTCGTTGGCCGACCATGACTTTCTAAAATCTGGAAAACCCAGAATGTGTCCATATCAGCCTGACAACATGTTCTTAGCCTCAGATCTTCCAGTGGTTTGTTAGTTTGTTATTGTTGTTATATCTAAGTTGATCTATGTTGATTGTACTTCATGCTTATGCCTTTATATCACTAAAACATTACGTATGTTTGATTTAATGGACGGTCAAACTAGGTCACTCAGTCACGGATTGAGTTTCTGGAAAACCCAGAAACTGTATGAACAAGGTTTCTAACAACCTTTGACTGAATCATAACTTGTGATCTTGTTATTGTTAAGCTGATATGTTGATAACCATTTGTTCCTTGTCATGTGTACTACATACTTAGACCATAAGAACACTTATCTAATGAGAAGAACACCTAATTAAGTGAGCTTGAAAGTAGGACCATGACACTGCCTGGGTTTCTGGGTTACCCAGAAAACCCATGAGTGGTCTTACAATGACTTTGAATAGCCAGATCTTCGTGGTGTGGTGTGGTATGACTTATATTATGGTTGGTACTTCTAGTGTTACATTAGTAGTACATGATAAAATTTATAGCATACTCAGAAACCTCACAACCTGACATTTATGCCTGGTCAAAGTGAGCCCCTCGAACTCTGACATGAGTTTATAGGTTAAGCTCAAGAACACGAAGAACACCTATAGCGACAGTTATGTCGCTATAGGCACCCCTTTAGCGATAGATTAATTATTAAATTAATTATTTTATTAAATAAAGAGAAAAATTAGTTTTCAATTATTAAAAATACATAATAAATTATTAAAAATTATTTTAAAATCAAAAAATTAGTTTTTAAATATTTTAAGTATATTTCATAAATATTTAATATTTTTGGAATATATATGGTATTTAATTTATTTAATTATAATATTAAATAAATTAGTTAAAAATGATTTTAATACTTGAAAAATTATTTAAAATTATATTATGATATAAAAAATATTTTAAGTTATTTTTAATAACTTTTAATATTTTGTGATGAATTTCATTAATAAATTTATAATAATTATAATTAAGTTATTTAATAAATGTTTTAACTAAATTATGAAAAATAGAATTAATGATTTAAAAATCATATAAAAATGATTTAAAGATTTTAAAAATATTTTAAGTTATAAAATATAACTTTTTATATTTTGTCATGAAAAATATTAGCATTTTAATATTAATGATATTAGATTTGTTTAATAATTATATTAAATAAATTAGTTTTAAAATGATTTTAATATTATAAAAATCATTTTAAATGAAATTAAGGTGTTTAAAAATATTTTAAGTTATAAAATATAACTTTTAATATTTAAAGGATAATTTTGTTAATAATTTAATATTAATGATATTAATTTAATATTAAATTATATTTGATTTATTTAATAATTATATTAAATAAATAGTTTAAAAATGGTTTTATTAATTTAAAAATCATTTAAAATGGATATAAATGAATTTAAAATATTTTAAGTTATACTTAATGACTTTTAATATTTTGATAAATAATACATTAATATTTAAATATTAGTGGTAAGTAATTAAAAATGATTTTAAATGTTTTAAAAATCATTTAAGTGGTAATATAAGAACTTTAAAATATTCTAAGTTATTATAAATAACTTTAATATTTCAGCAATGGTTTCATTAATAGTTTAATATTAATTAAATATAATGTAAATGATAATAGAATTGTTTAATATTTAAATCATTTAATAATTTTGGTGTTTGAAAATTCATTATAAATTGTAATAAATGTTTAAAAATTATTATAAGTTATTTAAAAATAATATGACTGATATTTGCATCTATTGAACTATAGGATAGAGTCTTAGACTCGATAAATACCCGATAAAGCTGTTGGTACACTGACATGTTTCAGAAATTGATTTAGACTTAGATATTTTGACTGTATTAATGTTTGTTGGTTATTCAATGACTGTGGAATATGTGTGATAAGGTGATTAGGTTATATGCTGACTGCAATAAGCATTGTTATGTGTTATAGTATGTTATTCTAATCGATCAAATGATCTTATTAATGATATGTTTCGGTATAAAAGATAAAATTATGTTGCGTATTGTAAGCAGCAGATCAGGCAAATATCCTACCTTTGCATTTTCTTTATGCAATGGACATGAGTAAGAAGATTTAGAATTATATTATTATTATACTAGATTATTAACCCTATTGTTATATATGTTATATCCGATCACTGATTATCAACATGGTATTATATTGTAATTCAGATATATATTATGTTCGTTAATTTCTAAATATGGTTATTCAAGTGTCCCCACTTGGATAATCATTATATTTAATCACATTGATTATATATATATATATATATAAGCTATTTGATTGACTTGACACTGATTTAGAAATATCGTTGAAGTATGATAAAACTTTTTGTATCCAATTAAGTTGTTTTAGTTGAATTTCGGACTAAGTATGAACATCCGATCGAGGAAAACTTTTACGCTACCATGGTAATTTGAGTGAACTATAATATCGTTCTTGTATGTAGTATTGATCAATACTGAGCACATTGGGATGATCACCTCGCGTAAGTAAGTTATGACGGTTTTGCCAGGATGAAGTTCTCGCTAAACCATTCGAAAATTGAAAATAATGTTCGTAGTATGTCAACTTAACCCTATTTATAGCCAATACGTAGTCTCAAATTTTTGGTATAGAATTGTTATGTTATTATTATCGGTTTAGTTTACTTCACAACTATTAATTCATTATAGAAGTGATGTACAAAGAAAATATTTAATTCTTTCAGCTAATTATATTTATAATTATTATTACTTGCTGGGCACCCAAATGCTCATTCTTGCTTTAAATTTAAATGTTTTCAGCTAAGCATGATCAACCTGAAGGTTCAAACGAGAACAATTGAAAAGGAAAGCAAACAGAATATGTTTAATGGTATCTTTTGTAATAGTTTAAATGTATTAAGACAATGATATGTATTATATATCATGTAAATAATGTAGTAAAGGTTGCGTACTTGGGATTAGACTCTGATAAATGTAAGTTAAGTTTAAAATTCATATTATTGTTATTATTAATAGTATTATTTCCACTCGTAGAAATGGTATCGTAAAGCACTGAATTCGATTTTCAAGTACCTGAATTTGGGGGCCACTACAAAAAAATGGGCCTTTAGCAACGATTTTTCGGGCAACGACTTTATAAGTCATTGCTAAAAGTATATATTTAGCAACGAAATTTGTCATTCGTTGCAGATTATGTCAGGCTTTCACTTTTTGCAATGAAATTCATAAGTCGTTGCAAAATTTCGTTGCTAATTCATTGGCGGGAAAAAATTCCGTTAGAAATTCGTTGCAAAATTTTCGACCACTTGCTTTCCCGTCATCGTAGGCAACGAAAGTTTTTTTGTTGCTAAAAATGGGGCTTTAGCAACGATTTTTCAGGCAACGACTTTATAAGTCATTTCTTAAAGTGTATGTTTAGCAACAAAACTTGTCCTTTGTTACAGATTGTGTCAGGCTTTCATTTTTTACAACGAAATTTATAAGTAGTTGCAAAATTTGGAAGCAAAATTCGTTAGAAATTCGTTGCAAAATTTCTAACCACTTGATTTCTCCTCATCGTGGGCAACGAAAGTTTTTTTGTTGCTATATTTCGTTGCCTAATATAGATCACATTCATTGGCAACAATTTTTATTTTCGTTGCATATTTTATAAAACTTTTTGCAACGACTATTAAAATGTTGCCTTAAATTAAGATAATAATACTATTATTATCTTAAATTAAGATAATAAGTGATCAAAATAATAATAATCTTGTATCCCCAAAATAGGTATATATCAACTATTACGAGTTGCCAAATACATGGTACAGAATACAAATACAATCTTAAATATACAACATGATCTGTGAGTTTTAATACAAATATTGTCTTCTAGACAGTATTCAAACTCAAAATAAGTCCTCAATACATTTATTATCACACTATTTCATAGAATAGTGAGGACTACTAATGCTATCATCTGGACCGTCACTCCGTTCCTCGACTAGTCCCTGCTACGTTCTCATTTTCTGAAGAGAACAATGAAAGCAAAAGGGTTAGCTCAACTAGCCTAGTAAGAAATATTGTAGCTAAGAAAATGCAGAATAAATTATCGTTAGCCTTCAACAGTGTTAAACTGATACAATATAACAAACATCAAGTTTAACTGCAGCGAAACAAGCAATCCATTAGAAGAGTCAAGTAGAGAATAAAATCTACTATCTTCTATGATTTAAAAGGTTTTTCATCACTTTTATCGCTGAGACTCAGCTTATTAAATAAACCACGTCATCCCTACACTACGACCAAGGATATTCATTAGTATCACGACCACAAATTATACATGCACTGCGGGCCAAGGATATTTGTGTTTTCATCAATGGTCATGATCATGCCAATAACTGTCCATCAATGCACTACGAGCCAATGAGGTCTTTTACCACATCATTTGTAACATTACGGTCATGATTATACCGAATAATCCCTGGGCATAATCATACCAAGTCCATTTATGCACTACAGACCACATATGACTTTCAACATAATATAAACATAAGGATGATTACATTGACATAATAATTCAATAAAACAAGTTCAAGAATAAATTTTAAAGATTTATAAGTTAATTTATCCTGAACTCAAAAACGTCCAAATTGTCAACATGATACTGCTTTGTGGAGTAAAATTCAAGAATGCTCAGAAGAATATTTCCATGAAACGATACTGGATGAAGTGCAAAAATCCAGGATATTCTACGAATTTCATAGAGTATAGAAGCCAAAACTTTAACCAACTTAGTATAATAGAATATAAGAACCTGCAAATGGATTTTCGCCTGCCATGCGGTATTCCACGTAGATAGATCATTTCCACAATTTAATAAGGAATGAAAACAAAGGATCATTCACCATGCATGTGGTAATCTACATAGATAGGTTATTCCAACAGAATAATAAAGAATGGAATAACAGAAGAATTCACCATGCATGCGATAGGCAAAGACAAAACAGGTTATTTCCAATGAATAATAATAAAGAATGGAACTAGGTCATGCGAAATCCGCGATGCATGGATATTCAACAGAATAATAAAGAATGGAATAACAACGAATTCACGGGCATGTCATGTAAGAGCCGCATGCAGAAAAGTTATTCTAACGAATAATAAATAATGGAACTGTGTAACGCATGTCTACACATGACGATGTGATATTCCAACAGAATAATAAAGAATGGAATAATGAAGAATTTCACCATGTATGCGGTATTGCATGATGTAGGCATGTTATTCAATGAGAATAATAAATAGTGGAACCAGGTCATACGTAATACACACAGATAGGATATTCCAACAAAATAGTAAAGAATGGAATAACAGAAGAATTTCACCATGTATGCGGTACTTAGCATGATGCAAAGTTATTCAACATAATAATAAGGAATGGAATAACAATAGCTCTCTTCATGAAAATGAAAGAAATAATACCCCTTACCTTAGAATAAAGCTGGATACTGGAATAGAAAGGTAGTAGACTTCTCTTCTTCTCTCTATAATTTTTCTCTATAATAATTGCTCTATAGCTTTAGTGAAGTGGTGAGAAATGAAGGAAGAATGAGCTTCTATTTTTAGAAAAATAGAGTTTCGATAATTGCACATTTTGGGGCTCAAAAAAATTATAGTACAATACCTCCAACTTTTCTTTCATTTTTAATTTAGCCCTGCAAGTATTATCAAACTTGCACCACCTCCCCTAATAGTAAATAATGTGAATCATAGTTCAATCATGTGATTCAATAGTTATAATCATGTGAATTAATAGCAATTAATTCCTCATTTATCCGATTAATTACCCGATAACTTCCAAACATCAAATATTATCGAAATAAATGTCTATTTTCACTAACACTAATAATTCCAACACAATAGAACTATCAATTTCATCTTTAATCAACACGAACTTATTCATCATTAATATTATAACTCACAAAATTTTACAACCAGGTCGTTCCTAGGAAAGAGGGGGCTTTTCGATAAGGATTTCTCCTTATTGGCGCGCAATTAGATAACCAAACCTCTTCTTGACAGAACTTCTAGACATTGTAAATATTGCAATTTAATAATATGAATAACTTTGTCATCTCAATTATTGATTCAATAATATATCATATTATACTGATGATAATGTGACAATAATCGAATCAATAATATGAAAGATATGATGCAACAATTACTATATCAATAATTGAGTGTAAAGCGGTGACTTCTCACGAAGCATCAATAACCAATCTGAGTGCTACTACGCAACCATGCCAGATTATCGCATTTCTTTACTACCTAGGATAGTTCAGCGGTTTTAGCGGTAACACAGAATACTTCCGCCGTTATTTTTATAAAAGATAATTACGCCGTTTTCTTACTACGATAATACTTACATTGTGGGGTCTACTAATGATTTTCTTGCCATCATACGAATATTCCTTGTTAAAACGAATATTCCCCGACCAATCGAATATTATATAACTACTTACTTACTTTGCAAAATTTATAAATATTACCCATAACTATAACATTATATTATATCCACACCATAATATTAAAAAAAAAATTCGAGAGAAATTAATCTTTATTCATAAAAGTTGGGGTCTTACAAGTACTAATAATAATAATAACAATAATAAAGACGTGTATGTGTGTGTGTGTGTGTGTATATATATATATATATATATATATATATATATTATAAAATATTCTTTTAAAATTTCTTATCAAACTAAATAAAATACTAAACAAATCTCAACATTAAACTAAATATATATAAAGTAACTATGAATATTTATATATATATATAAACAAATATTTATAAATTTATCTCTAAATATTCATATAAATATTTATAATAAATATTCATATCTAAATTTTATATGAAATATTTATAAATTTATAAATAAATGTTTGTTTATAAATTTTAAAGATAAATTTATATGAATATTTAGAGAAAAATTTATAAAATATATATATATATATATATATATATATATTAAAATATTCATAGTTATGTTATATAAATATTCATAGTTACTTTATATATATTTAGTTTAATGTGGAGATTAAAGATAGGTATATATATATAGATGGTAATAGAATTTATCTAATACACAAAAAACATAACATAAGAAGCAACAATATCACAGCTAGGTTTTGAACCTAAGACCTATGGGTTATTGGGCCATTAAGCTACCACTGAGCCATTCTATTAGTTAACTAAACTAACGTCATAACTTGTAGCGGTAGACAGTGTAGCACATGAGCAAATAAGGGGTAAATGAGTAATTTCTCATGTCGCTACAACCTGTAGCGGCAGGGGGGAATCCATTTCAATTCGTTTCATCCAATGTTGCGATCAACGGTATAGATTATGATTGTTGAAAATAGTATAAGTAAATATTTAACTTGAGATTACATAAAATAATAAGAACTTTTATTCTTAGACGGAGGGAGTAACTTAAATCATGAACATATTTTTAAGTCAAAAAATAAAACATAAAAAGAAGAATAGTAATGGTATACCCCTAGCTATTCCAAATTCTCCTTTTACCTTTTTTCCAAATATATTATAAAATTAAATTATAATACTATCAGTTATAAGAGAAAACATAAAAGATGAAGAAAAATTTATTATGTTTTATGAACTAAAACAGAATAAAGTTATTTAAAAATGACTTATATATCATTCCTAATAAGTTAGTTTGAGATGTTAGAGCCTTTACTCCAAACGGCAGTCGTTGAAGTTTTTTTAAAAAAAAATATTCGTTTAAAAATAAAATCTTTTTAAAAAAAATTAAAGCTTTTTTAAAAAAATAATTTTTTTTATTTATAAAAAATGTTCTTAAATTAATTAATTTGGTTAAGAGAAGAGCCTATTCCAAGAAAATTTGAACAAAATGGATATAATTGAAAAGGTTGAATATAATTTAGGAAATCTTGGGAAAATACTCCAGATCCAACCTTTCCCCATTCTTTCTCCTAATATACTTTTGTCTCCAACTCAACCCAAACCTTCCATAGTGTCTAGGACTGAGCAAGAAACGGATATAACCGAATTACCGAACCGAACTGAAATAATTTAACCAAAATTTTCTGATAATTCGGTTATTTTTAACATTTCGATTTAACTGAATAATCGAACAAAGCAAAGTTACACAACATTGAGTTAAAATAATAATATAACCGAACAAAACCTTGAAAGTTGCAAAGTTGCACAGCAGTCAGCACTTACGCTTTTTTTCTGAGTTTTAAAATGGACAGAAAAGAAAAGAAATGGCCGAAAAATTTAAGTTTTCTTTCCAATTCTTATGTTTCTGAGTTTTTTAATAAACGAAAAAGAAAAGAAATGGATAGAAAACTTGGCCACTTTTCCTGCCAAAGTTTTTCGTCCAAAATTGGCCTGATTTGAATGGAAAAGAAATTGGAATAAGTATTATTTTTATAATTCCCATATTATCCTCAACTTTTAATCTAATAAATTTTAAATCACAACTCATGTCCTCAATTTGTTTTTATCTACTAAACTTAATCTAATAAAAAGGAAAGTATAGGCGCGAATAACTTGCCGCGAACATGTTCTTTTCTTCGGTTCAAGCCCAAACTCCCTGCAACAGTGTAACAATTTTTGTTTGTATTAATAATACAGATTATGTTTGATGACTTTTGTGACGCCCCCAAAATAGGTATACATCACCTATTCTGAGTCGCCAAATATATGGTACAGAATACAAATACAATCTTAACTATACAACATAAGCTGTGAGTTTTAATACAAATATTATCTTCTAAACAGTATTCAAACTCAAAATAAGTCTTCAATACATTTATTATCACACTATTTCATAGAATAGTGAGGACTACTAATGCTATCATCTGGACCGTCACTCCGTTCCCCGACTAGTCCATGTTACGTTCTCATTTCCTGAAGAGAACAATGAAAGAAAAAGGGTGAGCTCAACTTGCCCAGTAAGAAATATTATGGCTAAGATAATGCTGAATAAATTATCGTTAGCCTTCAACAGTGTTAAACTGATACAATATAACAAACATCAAGTTTAACGGCAGCGAAACAAGCAATCCATTAGAAGAGTCAAGTAGAGAATAAAATCTACTAACTTCTATGATTTAAAAGGTTTTTCATTAATTTTATCACTGAGACTCAGCTTATTAAATAAATCACGTCATCCCTGCACTACGACCAAGGATATTCATTAGTATCACGACCATGAATTATCCATGCACTACGGGCCAATGATATTCGTGTTTTCATCAATGGTCATGATCATGCCAACAATTGTCCATCAATGCACTACGGGCCAATGAAGACTTTTACCACATCATTTGTAACATTACGGTCATGACTATACCGAATAATCCCTGGTCATAATCATACCAAGTCCATCTATGCACTACAGGCCACAGATGACTTTCAACATAATAGAAATATGAGGATGATGACAATGACATAATAATTCAATAAAACATGTTCAAGAATAAATTTTAAAGATTTATAAGTTAATTTATCCTAAACTCAAAAACGTCCAAATTGTCAACATGATACTGCTTTGTGGAGTAAAATTGAAGAATGCTCAGAAGAATATTTCCATGAAAAGTTATTAGATGAAGCGCAAATATCTAGGATATTCTACTAATTTCATAGAGTATAGAAGATAAAACTTTAGCCAACTGAGTATAATAGAATATATGAACCTGCAAATGGATTTTCGCCCTCCATGCGGTAATCCACGTAGACATGTCATTTCCACAATTTAATAAGGAATGAATACAAATGATCATTTACCATGCATGTGGTAATCCACATAGGCAGGTTATTCCAATATATTAATAAAGAATGGAATAACAGAAGAATTCACCATGCATGCGATATCGCATGCAGAAAAGTTATTCCCAATGAGAATAATAAAGAATGGAACTAGGTCATACGAAATCATACGACAAACATATTCCAATAGAATAATAAAGAGTGGAATAACAATGTAATTCACGAGAGGTAATGCGATAGACCGCATGCATGAGTTATTCCAATAAAATAATAAATAATGGAACTAGGTAAATGCGTAATGTCGTATGCATGTGATATTCCAATGAATAATAAAGAATGTAATAATAGAAGAATTTCACAATGTATGCGGTAAGAGTAGACATATTATTCCAATGAATAATAAATAGTGGAACCCAGTCATGCGTAATATATGCGTACATGTTATTCCAATGTAATAATAAAGAACGAAAATGATGAGATATTCCAATAGAATAATAAAGAACGGAACCATGTTATGCATAATCCGCACAGACAAGATATTCCAACAGAATAATAAAGAATGGAATAATAGAAGAATTTCACCACGATGTATACGATTGCCAGACAGACAAAAGTTATTCCAACATACTAATAAGAAATAAAATAACAACAACTCTCTTCATGAATACGAAAGAAATAATACCCCTCACCTTAGAATAAAGTTGGATACTGGAATAGAGATGTAGCATACTTCTCTTCTTCTCTCTCTCTATAATTTCTCTCTATAATAATTGCTCTATAGCTTTAGTGAATTGGTGAGAAATGAAGGAAGAATGAGCTTCTATTTATAGAAAAATATAGTTTCGATAATTGCACGTTTTGGGGCTCGAAAAAATTACAATACAATACCACTAACTTTTCTTTCATTTTTAATTTAGTCCTGCAAGTTTTATCAAACTTGCACCACCTCCCCTAATAGTAAATAATGTGAATCAATAGTTCAATCATGTGATTCAATAGTTATAATCATGTCAAAATATGAATAGTAGTATAGTACCTTCATCTTTAACTTAGTCATGCAAGTATTATCGATCTTGCATCAACTCCCCTAATAGTTCATGAATGTGAATCAATAGTACACACATGTGAACAAATAGTTATAATCATATGAATTAATTCCTCATTTATCCAATTAATTACCCGATAACTTCCAGACATCAATTATTATCTAAATAAATGTCGATTTTCACTAACACTAATAATTCCAACACAATGGAACTATCAATTTCATCTTTAATCAACACGAACTTATTCATCATTAATATTATAACTCACAAAGATTTAACAACCGTGTCATTCCTGTGAAAAGGGGCTTCCGATAAGGATTTCTCCTTATTTGCGCGCAATTAGATGACCAAACCTCTCCTTGATAGAACTTCTAGACATTGTAAATATTGTAATTTAATAATCGGAATAGCTTTGTAGTCTCAATTATTGATTTAATAATATATCATATAATACAGATGATACTGTGACAATAATCGAATCAATAATATGAAAGATATGATGCAACAATTACTGTATCAATAATTGAGTATAACTGAGTGACTTCTCACGTATGCATCAATAACCAATATCGTGTCCTACTATGCAACCATGCGTATTACTGTACTTTTACTACCAGGTAGTTCAATAGTTTTAACGGTAACACATCCGTCGTTATTTTTATAAAAAGATAATTCTGTCATTTTCTTACTACGACAATACTTCCTTTATGGGGTCCACCAATGATTGTGTCGTCGTATGAATATTCTCTGTTAAAACGAATATTCTCTGACCAATCGAATATTATATAACCACTTGCTTACTTTGAAAAATTTGTAAATATTACCCATAACTATAACATTATATTATATCCACACCGTAATATTAAAAAAAATATATTTCGAGAGAAATTAATCTTTATTCATAAATTTCGTCCTCGAAATTAGGGTGCATACCTGGTATGTCGAAGAGGTGAGGATACCTTGATTTCATTTCAGATTCTAACTCCCAAGTCATTTCCTCAACATCATGGTTTCTCCACAAAACTTTGACTTGATGTATAACTTTAGAGCGTAGAATATGATCCTTCTTATTCAAGATTTTAACAGGTACCTCTTCATACGTTAAATCTTCCACTATCTCGTTCGGTTCTAATTCAATAATGTGGTTTGGATCTTTCACATATTTGCGTAACATAGATATGTGAAAAACGTTATGAACACGAGACATACTTGGCGGTAAGGCGAGTTTATAGGCCACAGTTCCTACTCGATCGAGGATTATAAATGGGCCAATGAATCGAGGATTGAGCTTTCCTCTCTTTCCAAGTCTTGTAACTCCTTTCCATGGAGCAACACTTAAAAACACATGATCTCCAATATCGAATTCCACATCCTTTCGATGAAGATCAACATAACTCTTTTGTCGATCTTGTGAGGTTTTTATATATTATCGGATCATTTGAATCTTTTCCGTAGTCATACGTACCAAATCCAGTCCCAACAACATTGCTTCACCCACCTCATCCCAGCATACTGGAGAATGACACTTTCTTCCATACAACGCCTCAAATGGAGTCATGCCAATACTTGCTTGAAAACTATTGTTGTAGGAAAACTCCACCAATGGTAAGAACTTGTCCCAACTTCCTTTGAAGTCAAGGACACAGAGTCTTAATAAATCCTCAAGAGTTTGAATAGTCCTCTATGATTGTCCGTCTATTTGAGGATGATACGCCGAACTAAATCGTAAATCCATGCCAATAGCTTTTTGCAAACTAACCCAAAATCTTGAAGTGAATCTTGGGTCTCGATCAGAAACTATGAATACTGGCATACCATGCAATCTTACAATCTCATTTATGTACATACTAGCAAGACGTTCAAGTATAAGTTTCTCGTATCGGTACAAAATGAGCAGATTTGGTCAATCTATCAACAATGACCCAAATCGCATCTATGCCTTGAGAAACCTTGGGAAGACCAGTAACGAAATCCATGGTAATGTGCTCCCACTTCCATTCTGGAATTTCAAGTGGTTGCAATGGACCTTTGGCACTTGATGCTCGCGCCGACTTCGTTGACAAGTTAGACACCTTGAGATAAACCCCGCTATCTCTCTCTTCATATTGCTCCACCAAAATGTATGTCGAAGATCGCGATACATTTTGGTACTCCCAAGATGGATTACAAACGGTGTGTTGTGCGCCTCCATCATAATTTTATACTTCAAGTCAGAATCGTTAGGAACATAAAGTTTAGAGTTGGCTCAAAGTATTCCTTCTTCATCGATTCTTGCATCTGGAATAGCACCTTCTTGTACTTTCTTCCTCATACGTATCAGCTCCAGGTCTATAGCTTGAGCAGCTTTAACTTTATCGATTAAAGTAGGTTCCACTCCTATATTCACCATCATCACATGGGTCCCTGGAGTCTTTAACTCTATTTCCATCCTTTCCAAGTCATACACAATGGGCCATTGCGTTGACAATAATGCACTCGTGCCCGCATATGATCTTCTACTCAATGCGTCAGCTACTACGTTCGCTTTTCCTGGATGGTATTGGATGGTATGATCATAATCTTTCAACAGCTCAAGCCAACGTCATTGCCGCATGTTGAGTTCCTTTTGAGTGAAGAAATATTTGAGGCTTTTATGATCCGTATAGATCTCCACCTTCTCTCCATACAGGTAATGCCTCCAAATCTTAAATGCAAAAACGACAGCGGCCAACTCTAAATCATGAGTAGGATAATTCCTCTCATATTCTTTGAGTTGTCGAGAGGCATAGGCTATGACTTTCCCATGTTGCATGAGAATACATCCTAACCCTTTGCCCGAAGCATCACTGTAGATGACAAATCCCTCCGAGCCAGATTGTATTGTCAGAATAGGTGCTGAAATAAGTCTCCTCTTGAGTTCTTGAAAACTCTTCTCACATTCTTCGCTCCAACCGAACTTTATATCTTTTCGAGTCAGCTGAGTTAATGGAGTAGCGATTCGAGAAAACCCTTCTATGAATCTTCGATAATAACCAGCTAAGTTGAGAAAGCTACATACTTCGGTCACTAATTTAGGTTGCTCCCAGCTTTGAATAGCTTCAATCTTTGCTGGGTCAACAGATATTCCATGACTTGATACTACATGCCCAAGGAATACTACTTCCTCAAGCCAAAACTCACATTTCTTCAACTTGGCATAAAACTTGTTTTCACGAAGCTTTTGGAGTATCAGCCTCAAGTGTTGCTCATGATCTTCACGGCTTTTGAAATATATGAAGATGTCATCCATAAAGACGACCACAAAGTGATCCAAATATTCCTTGAATACCCGGTTCATCATGTCCATGAAGGCAGCAAGAGCATTAGTTAATCAAAAGACACGACTAGGAATTCATAATGCCCGTACCGAGTTCTAAAAGCTGTCCTTGGAATGTCATCGGTTCTAATCTTCAATTGGTGATATCCGAAATGAAGATCAATCTTTGAAAAGAATTTGGCGCCTTACAACTGGCCAAACAGGTCATCAATGTGAGGCAATGGATATCTATTTTTGATAGTGACATGGTTCAACTCTCGATAATCAATACAAAGTCGCATACTCCCATCTTTCTTCTTCACAAATAGAACATGAGCACCCCAAGGAGATGTACTAGGATGAATGAAACCGATGTCTAAAATTTCCTGCAGTTGGGTCTTTAACTCCTGAAGTTCAATAGGAGCCATTCGATATGGGGCTTTGGAAATGGGTTTTGTGACGCCCCCAAAATTAGGTATACATCACCCATCTTGGGTCGACACTTACATGGTACAGAATTTAAAAACAACTTATTAACATAACTGTCGTGTACAATACGACATAAACTGTGAGTTTAAATACAAATATCGTCTACTAGATATTATACAAACTCAAAAAAAAGTCCTCATTACAATTATTATCACACTATTTCACGAATGTAATAGTGAGGACTACTAATGCTATCTTCAGGACCATCACTCGCTTCCCGACTCGTCCCGGCTATATTATCATTTCTCAAGAGAACAAAGTGAAAGAAAGGGTGAGCTCAACTAGCCAAAGAAGAAATATTATGACTAAGATAATGCGTAATAAATTATCAATAGTCTTCAATAATGTTAAACCGATAAAATACAATAGACAACAGGTTTAATCTGCAAATGAATATGCAATCCATTAAAAGAGTCAAGTAGAAAATAAAGTCTACTATCTTTTAGGTTTTAAAGGTTTTTCATCATCGTTTATAGCCGAGACTCACTTTAATAAATATTCCACATCATCGAATCACCCCGCACTACTGCCAAGGATATTCTTTAAGATCACGACCACAATTATTCACGCACTACGGGCCAAGAATATTTGTGTATTCATTAATGGTCATGATCATGCCAACAATCGTCCATCAATGCACTACGGCCATCGAGGATTTTTATCACATCATTTGTAACATTACTACCATGATTACACCGAATAGTCTCTGGTCATAATCATACCAAGTCCATCTATGCACTACAGGCCACAGATGACTTTCAAAAAAAATATAAACATGAGGATGATGACAATGATATAAGAATTCAATAAAACAAGTTCAAGAATTATTTTATCCAGGAATTATTAACGTCCAAATTGTCAACATGATACTGTTTTGTAGAGTAAAATTCAAGAATGATCAGAAGAATATTTCCATGAAAAGATACTGGATGAAACGCAAATATCAAGGATATTCTACTAATTTCATGGAGTATAGAAGTCAAAGTTTTAACCAACTGGGTATAATAAAGAATGGAATAACAAAAGAAATCACCATGCATGCGATAGATCGCAGACATGCATAAAGTTATTCCAATGTAATAATAAATAACGGAACTGAAGTCGTGAAATTCACAACGCAATGTGATGTTCCAATGTAATAATAAAGATGAAACCGCATCCGGTGTAAAACACATGATAGGATATTCCAATGTAATAATAAAGAGGCGGAACCAGTTAAGGTGTAAAACACATGCATGTGATGTTCCAACAGAATAATAAAGACCGGAACCAGTCCGGTGTAAAAAACACATGCATGTGATGTTCAACAGAATAATAATAAAGACGGAACCAAAAGTGTAAAACACATGCATGTGATGTTCCAATGTAATAATAGAAGAATGTCACCAAGTATAGGGTAAACCACTTATACAAAAGTTATTCCAATGTAATAATAAGCAATGGAATAACAACAGCTTCTCTTCATGAATAAGAAAGAATAACACCCTTACATTTGGTAGGAGATGAAATCGCAAAGCAGTTAGTAGTAACAAAATACTCTTCTTCTTTCTCTTATTCTCTCTATACTTCTCTCTCTATAGCTTGAATGAATTCGTGAAAATAATGAAGCCCTAGGCCTCTATTTATAGAAGATTTCTAGCTTAGCACCTTATGTGAAAAGGCAAGTGGGCAAGTGGCTTGATTTGACGGGTTCTGACGCATCGTAATGTGAAACGACAAGTGGTTCGACGTCTGTAAAGGTAATTACTATTAACGAAGGTAAATAATACTATCGACGAAGGTAAACACTATTCACAAGGGTAATTACTATCGACGAAGGTAATTACTATCGACGAAGGTAAATACTATTCACAAAGGTAATTACTATCGATTTAAGGTAATTACTATTGACGAAGGTAAATACTATTCACAAGGGTAATTACTATCGACGAAGGTAATTACTATCGACGAAGGTAAATACTATTCACAAGGGTAATTACTATTGACGGAAGGTAATTACTATCGATTGAAGGTAAATACTATCGACGAAGAGACTCTTAGATGATGACATATAGAGCCCCCATAAAATAATCAAACTTACCACAAATCATTTTTTTTTTTCATCAACACATATTTAATCTTTCAACAATTATTAATCATTTATAACTTGTCGTCTCAATTATTGATTTAATACTATAACATATTATATGATGATAATCGTGACAATAATTGAATCAATAATATAAGAGATATGATGCAAAGAATTATCGTGAGTAATAATTGAGCATAATGAGTGACTTCTCACGTAAGCATCAATAATCAATACGTGTGCTACTACGCAACCACGCCAGACATCGTATTTTTTTACCACCGGGTAGTTCAACAGCTTTTAAACGGTAACACCTCCGCCGTTATTTTTATAAAATATTTTTGTCGTTTTCTCAATCCGATAATAATTTCATTGCTAGGGGTCCACCAATGATTGAGCATTTGTATTTAATATTCCCTAACAAAAAGAATATTCCCCACCAAACTAATATTTTATAACAACTTGCATACTTTTGCAAAATTTATAAATATTACCCACAACTATAACATTATATCAAATTTATTCCATAATATTCAAAAATAATATTTATAGAAAAATTCATCTTTATTTAAAAAGTCGGGTCTTACAACCTCCCTTCTTATGAAATTTTCCTCGAAATTAGGGTACGCGACTGGTATGTCAAGAGGTAAGGATACCTTGATTTCATTTCGATTCTAACTCCCAAGTCATTTCCTCAACATCGTGGTTCCTCCACAAAACTTTCGACTTGAGGTATAACCTCGAGCGTAGAATATGTTCCTTCTTATCCAAAATTTGAACAGAACCCTTCATACGCCAAATCTTCCGCTATTTCGTCTCGGTTCTAACTCAATAATATGGTTCGGTCTTTCACATATTTACGTAATATAGATATGTGAAAAACGTTATGAACACGAGACATATTTCAAGCAGAAAGCGAGTCTATAGGCCACAGCTCCTACTCGATCGAGGATTAAAATGGACCGATGAATCGAGGGTTAAGTTTTCTCTCTTTCCAAATCTTGTAACTCCTTTCCATGGAGCAACTCTTAACAACACATGATCTCCTATATCGAATTCCACGCCCTTTCGATGAAGATCAAGATAACTCTTTTGTCGATTTTGTGAGGTTTTTATACGTTGTCGGATCGTTTGAATCTTTTTCCGTAGTCATACGCATCAACTCCGGCCCCAACAACGTTGTTTCACCCACCTCATCCCAAAGATAATCGAGAACGACACTTTCTTCCATACAACGCTCGAATGGAGCCATGCCAATACTTTGCTTGATAAATCGTTGTCAGAGGAAAACTCCACCAATGGTAAGAACTTGTCCCAACTCCCCTTGAAATCAAGGACACAGAGTCTTAATAGATCTTCAAGAGTTTGAATAGTCCTCTCCGATCGTCCGGTCCGTCTCGAGGATGATATGCCGAAGCTAAATCGTAAGTCTGTGCCCATAGCTTTTTGCAAACCAACCCAAAATCGTGAAGTGAATCTTGGGTCTCGATCGTAAACTATGGATACCTAAGATACCATGTAGTCTTACAATCTCGTTTATATGTACATACGAGCAAGACGTTCAAGTGTATAAGTTTCTCGATTTCAGAAGAAATGAGCGACTTGGTCAATCTATCAACAATGACCCAAATCGCATCAACGCCTCGAGAAACCTTAGGAAGACCCAGAACAAAATCCATGGTAATGTGCTCCCACTTCCATTCGGAATTTCAAGTGGTTGCAATGGACCTTTTGGTACTTGATGCCCGCTTTAACTCGTTGACAAGTTAGACACCTTGAGATAAAAAAACGCTATCTCTCTCTTCATATTGCTCCACCAAAATGTACGATTTAATATCATGATACATTTTGGTACTCCTGTGATGGATTGCAAATGGTGTGTCAGGTGCCTCCATCATGATATTATACTTTAAATCGTGGTCGTTTAGAACACAAAGTCCGGAGTTGACTCAAGTATTCCTTCTTCATCGATTCTTGCTTCCTAAGATAGCACCTTCTTGCACTTTCTTCCTCATACGCATCGCCTCCGTGTGTCAGTAGCTCGAGCAGCTTTTTAACTTTATCAATTAAAGTCTGTTCTACTCAGATACTCGCTATCATCACACGCGTCCCTCGAGTCTTTAACTCTATCTCCATCCTTTGCAAGTCACACAAAATGGGCTCATGCGTTGACAATATCGCACTCAGACTTGCATATGATTTTCTACTCAATGCGCCGCCTACCACGCTCGCTTTTCCAGGATGGTATCGATGGTACGATCATAATCTTTCAACAGCTCAAGCCAACGCCGTTGTCGCATGTTGAGTTCCTTTTGAGTGAAGAAATATTTGAGGCTTTTATGATCCGTAAAGATCTCCACTTTCTCCCCATACAAGTAATGCCTCCAAATTTTAAGTCAGTAGAAGATAACAACCGCTAACTCTAGATCATGAGTAGGATAATTCCTCTCATATTCTTTGAGTTGTCGCGAGGCATAAAGCTATTACTTTTCCATGTTGCATGAGAACACATCCCAACCCTTTTGCTCAAGCATCATCAGAGATGACAAATCCCTCCGAGCCGATGGTATTGTCGTAACAAAATAAATAAGTCTCCTCTCGAGTTCTTGAAAACTCTTCTCACATTCTTCGCTCCAACCGAACTTTGTATCTTTCCGAGTCACCGAGTCAATGGAATAGCGATTCGAGAAAATCCTTCCACTAATCTCCGATAATAACCAAATTTAAACCGAGAAAGCTACGATTTCTATTATCGATCGATTTAGGTTGTTCCTTTTTGAATAGCTTCAATCTTTCCGGGTCAACAGATATTCCATGACTTGATACCACGTGCTCAAGGAATGCTACTTCTTCAAGCCGTAACTCACATTTCTTCAACTTGGCATAAAGCTTATATTCACAAGCTTTTGGAGTGTCACCTCAAGTGTTGCTCATGATCTTCACGCTTTTGGAATAAATAAGGATGTCATCAATAAAGACGACCACAAAGTGATCTAAATATTCCTTGAATACTCTTGGCTCATCATATCCATGAAGGCGTTAGGAGCATTAGTCAATCCAAAGGACATGACTAGGAATTCATAATGCCCGCATCGAAGTTCTCAAAGCCGCCTTTGGAATGTCACGGTTCTAATCTTCAATTGGTGATATCCTAACTAAGATCAATCTTTGAAAAGAATTTGGCTCCTTGTAATCGGGTCAAACAGTCATCAATACGTGGCAATGGATACCTATTTTTGATGGTGACATGATTCAACTCCCGATAATCAATACAAAGTCGCGATACTCCCATCTTTCTTCTTCACTTAATAGTAACAGAGCACCCCAAGGAGAAGTACTAGGACTAATAAAGCCAATGTCTAACAATTCTCGCATTGGGTTTTTAACTCCTCAAGTTCAATAGAGCTATTCGACATGGGCTTTGGAAATAGGTTTTGTACCGGGTTCAAGGTCGATACAAAATTCAATTTCACGCCTGGGGTAGGCCAGAAGTTCTTCTTGGGAATACGTCAGAAATTTATTAACAATAGGAATATCGCTTAAAACCGATTTATTTTTATTTAAATCGTGATATGAGCTAAGAAAGCTTGACATCCGCTTTTTCAATAAACGAATAGCTTTATGGCTTCGAGATGACCGTGATTGATTTTAATGGTTTGGTCATTTGAATTCAAGATAATAGGTTGATTAGGAATATGAAAGCTAACAACCTTATTTAAAACAATCAATTTTTTGCATGATAAGTAGTTAACCAATCAATCCCTAGTAATCACGCCAAATGCAAGTATTTTTAATGAAATAAGATCGATGTGTAATGTGAGGGTACCGATTTGAACCAAACAAGACTTATAAACAAAGTGGATGTAATGAAGGTTTCTCCCAACGGAGTTTCCACAGATAAGTCAAAGTCTAATTTCTCCTGAGTCAAATTTAATCGATGAGCGCAAGTAGAGAAATAAAAGAATGGGTAGAACCCAGATCAAATAAAGTATAGACTTCATTAGAGTTTATGATAAGCTTACCCGTGATGACCTCATTCGATTCCTTGCTCTTTGGGAGGTCACAACAAACGCCTCCTCAGACTACCGGCTTTGAATTTTTCGGGATGGCCTGGTGCCTCCATCCTAGCTGAATTTGTCTTCTGTAAACGACAAAATCGAGCTAAGTGACCTTCTTCCACAATTATAACATGCTTTGACGGCATGACGCAGCTTTGATCGATGTGTCCTCTCTCCGCATTTGAAGCATACGATAGGTGGTCTTTCTCCTTCCTTAACAATGGGTGCCGGTGCCGACGCTCTTTCCATCATTGTTGAATCTCCTTTTCTTGAAATGTCCATTCTTATTGTTTTGGCCCCGATTACCACCAAGTGGTTACCATATCCGCCCGTTGATTCCTCCACGCTTGTTGTCACCGCTCACGACTATTCTCGCCGGTATTATAATTTTGCTTTTACCGCTTCTCTTTTAGTCAAGGTTGACTCATTATCGCGCTCCACTAATCGAGCCCTATTTACAACATCTCAATACAAACACGCTTTATGAGAAATAAGATGTCGACGATTCCCGCTTCAAACCTCTTAAAAACATTCGCGCCATTCTTTCTTCATTATCCACCAAGTGGGACGACGAAACCGTGATAACTCCGCAAATTTTGCCTCAGATCATGCGACACTGGCCATATTGTTTTGTTCCAACTTGATAAACTCCACCTCCTTCATGTGGCGTAATACTTTCGTGAAAGTATTTGTCGTTGAATGCTCCCCGAACTTCTCCCAAGATATCTTCAAGACAAAGAAGTCGAGTACGCTTTTACCGATTCCCACCAAGAATCCGCTCTCCGCGCAACATAAAGGCGCAAGAAGGGAACCTTTGCTCTCTGAGCATCCCAAGACATCAAATATCTTGGTAACTGCTTTATCCATGCTTCCGCTGTAAGTGGTTTTTGCTCTCCCTTAAACTCCGGTGGTCTGGCTCCTTGAATTGTTTAGCGTGATGACCGAGAGTTTTCCGTGTTTCCACCCACGCTTTTGGACAGAGTCGCTCTCATCATTGATAAATCGATAAAGCCTCTCAACATTTGATCATTCATCATTTGGTCGTTGTTGTTGTTTTGCATGAGGATTTGTCGCCTCGATGCACATTATCCCGATTATCGATATGTGGTGAATCAACAATCGCTCAGGCCCATTGCTATTCTCAACATTCTCGATGTCATTTTCAGACATCGCCACAAAACAAAAGGTTAATCGACATGTAACAAATTATCCCTATCTTCCGACCAACCAATAAAATATCACATAAACTTAGTAGGTCATACTAATAAGGTATTCCCCTGCTCTCCCTCCTAGTACTATTCTCACATCTTAGCTGTGGATCATATCCCTAAGCTCGATACTCAACCGTGACGCCCCAAAATTAGGTATACATCACCCATCTTGGGTCGCCACTTACATGGTACGTAATTTAAATACAACTTATTAACATAACTGTGTGGTATAATATTTATATAAACCGTGAGTTTAAATACAAATATCGTCTACTAGATATTATACAAACTCAAAAAGGAGTCCTCATTACAATTATTATCACACTATTTCACGTAATAGTGAGGACTACTAATGCTATCTTCAGACCATCACTGCTTCCCCGACTCGTCCCCAAGCCTATATTCTCATTTCAAGAGAATAAAAGTGAAAGAAAGGGTGAGCTCAACTAGCCCAAGAAGAAATATTATGACTAAGATAATGCGTAATAAATTATCAATAGTCTTCAACAATGTTAAACCGATAAAATACAATAGACAACCAGTTTAATCTGCAGCAATGAATATGCAATCCATTAAAAGAGTCAAGTAGAAAATAAAGTCTACTATCTTTTAGGTTTTAAAAGGTTTTTCATCATCGTTATAAATGAGACTCGCCTTTTAATAAATATTCCACATCATCGAATCACCCCGCACTACTGGCCAAGGATATTCTTTAAGATCACGACCACAATTATTCATGCACTACGCCAAGAATATTCAGGTATTCATTAATGGTCATGATCATGCCAACAATCGCCCATCAATGCACTACTACCATCGAGGATTTTTATCACATCATTTGTAACATTACTGGCCATGATTACAATCAATAGTCTCTCGTCATAATCATACCAAGTCCATCTACGCACCATGTGCCATGTATGACTTTCAAAAAAATATAAATACGAGGATGATGACAATGATATAAGAATTCAATAAAACAAGTTCAAGAATTATTTTATCCAGAATTATTAACGCCCAAATTATCAACATGACATCGCTTTTTTAGAGTAAAATTCAAGAATGATCGTAAGAATATTTCCATGAAAAGATATCGATGAAACGCAAATATCAAGGATATTCTACTAATTTCATGGAGTATAGAAGTCAAAGTTTTAACCAACTGGGTATAATAAAGAATGGAATAACAAAAGAAATCACCACGCATGCGATAGATCGCATGACATGCAAAAGTTATTCCAATGTAATAATAAATAACGGAACCTGTGTCGTGAAATTCACAATCCATGTGATGTTCCAATGTAATAATAAAGATGAAACCAGATCCTGTAAAAAACACATGACAGATATTCCAATGTAATAATAAAGACGGAACCAGTCCTGTGTAAAACACACATGCATGTGATGTTCCAAATGTAATAATAAAGATTTTAACCAGTCCTGTAAAACACATGCATGTGATGTTCCAAATGTAATAATAATAAAGACGGAACCAGTCCGTAAAAACACACGCATGTGATGTTCCAAATGTAATAATAGAAGAATGTCACCAAGTATAGGTAAACCACTTATACAAAGTTATTCCAATGTAATAATAAGCAATGGAATAACAACAGCTTTCTTCATGAATAAGAAAGAATAACACACCCCTTACATTTGGTAGAGATTGAATATCGCAGTTAGCAGTAGTAACAAAATACTCTTCTTCTTTCTTTCTCTTATTCTCTCTATACTTTTCTCTCTATAGCTTGAATGAATTCGTGAAAAATAATGAAGCCCTAGGCCTCTATTTATTTATAGAAGATTTTAGCTTTAGCACCCGCCGTGTGAAAAGGCAAGTGGCTCGACGACTAATCGATGTGAAAAGAAAAGTGGTTCGACACTCAGAATGTGAAACGACAAGTGGTTCGACGTCAGAATGTGTAAACTACAAGGTGGTTCGACGACGTAAATACTGAAATCACAAAGGTAATTACTATTGGTAAAGGTAATTACTATCGACGAAGGTAAATACTATTCACAAGGTAATTACTATCGACGAAGGTAATTACTATCGACGAAGGTAAATACTATTCACAAAGGTAATTACTATCGACGAAGAAGGTAATTACTATCGACGAAGGTAAATACTATTCACAAGGGTAGACTTATCGATGAAGGTAATTACTATCGACGTAATAAATACTATCGACGTAAGAGACTCTTAGATGATGACATATACGAGCCCCCATAAAATAATCAAACTTACCACAAATCATTTTTTTTTCATCAACACATATTTAATCTTTCAACAATTATTAATCATTTATAACTTGTCGCCTCAATTATTGATTTAATACTATAACATATTATACGTATGATGATATCGTGACAATAATTGAATCAATAATATAAGAGATATGATGCAAAGAATTATCAGTAGTAATAATCGAGCATAGCCGAAAGTGACTTTCACGTAAGCATCAATAATCAATACTGTGTGCTACTACGCAACCACGCCAGACATCGCATTTCTTTTACCACCGGGTAGTTCAACAGCTTTAAACTAAGAATACCTCCGCCGTTATTTTTATAAAATATTTTTGTCGCTTTTCAATCCGACAATAATTTCGCTAGGGGTCCACCAATGATTGAGCCATTGCATTTAATATTCCCTAACAAAAAGAATATTCCCCACCAAACTAATATTTTATAACAACTTGCATACTTTGCAAAATTTATAAATATTACCCACAACTATAACATTATATCAAATTTATTCCATAATATTCAAAATAATATTTATAGAAAAATTCATCTTTATTTATAAAAGTTGGGGTCTACAAAATTTTTTGGGCTTTGGAGTACAGTTTGACCGATATGTCCCTCCCCTCCGCATTGGAAGCATATGATAGGTGGTCGTTCTCCTTCCTTAACAACGGGTGCTGATGATGACGTCTTTCCATCATTGTTGAATCTCTTCTTCTTGAAATGTCCATTCTTATTGTTTTGGCCATTATTACCACTGAAGTGGTTACCATTTATGGCATGTTGATTACCTCCACGCTTATTGTCACCGCTTCGATGACTGCTATCACTAGTATTATCATTTTGCCAGCTGCTCTCTTTTGGTTGGGTTGACTCATTATCGCGCTCCAATAACTGAGCCCTATTAACAACATCTGAATACAAACACAGTTTATGAGATATAAGATATTGACGTATCTCGGGTTTCATACCTCTTAGAAACATTCACGTCAATCTCTCCTCATTATCAACCAAATGGGATGCAAACCGGGACAACTCGGCAAACTTAGCTTCGTATTGCGACACGGTCCTGTTGTTTTGCTCCAGTTTAATGAACTCTACCTCTTTCATGTGACGAATACTTTCGGGAAAGTACTTGTACTTGAACAGTTCTTAGAACTTTTCCCAAGATATCTTCAGTGCGGCCAGTTGAGTACGCTTTACAGATTTCCACCAATAATGCCGCCTCGCGCAATACGAAGGTGGCAAGGGAACCTTTGCTCCTGAGCATCCCAAGACATAAAATATCTTGTTGATCTGCTTTATCCATGTCTCCGCCTTAAGTGGTTTTGGCTCTCCAAAAAAACTCCGGTGGTCCCAGCTCCTTGAACTGTTTAGCAATGACCGTCCGAGAGTTGTCAGTGTTTCTACCTACATTTTGGACAGGAGTTGCTCTCGCCTGATGTTGCATGAATTGCATAAAGCCTCTGAACATTCTATTATTCATCATTTGGTCAGTGTTGTCATTTGCATGAGGATTGTCGCCTTCCTGATGCACATTATCCTGATTATTGATCTGTGGAGACTCAACGGTCTCCTGTGCTCCATTGCTATTTTCAACATTCTCGGATGTCATTTTCAAATACTGTCACAAAATAAGGGTTAATTAACATATCACATATTATCCATATACTCTGACTGACCAATTAAATACCAAATAAACTTAGGTAGGTCATACTAGCGAAGGAATTTCCCGTCTCTCCCCTCCTAGTTCTTGTCTCACATCTCAGCCAGGGATCATATCCCTAAGCTTTGATACCAACTGTGACGCCCCTATAATAGGTATACATCAACTATTCTAAGTCGCCAAATACATGGTACAGAATACAAATACAATCTTAAATATACAACATCAACTGTGGGTTTTAATACAAATATTGCCTTCTAGATAGTACTCAAACTCAAAATAAGTCATCAATACATTTATTATCACACTATTTCATAGAATAGTGAGGACTACTAATGCTATCATCTGGACCGTCACTCCATTCCCCGACTGGTCCCTGCTACGTTCTAATTTCCTGAAGAGAACAATGAAAGAAAAAGGGTAACCTCAACTTGCCCAGTAAGAAATATTATGGCTAAGATAATGCTGAATAAATTATCGTTAGCCTTCAACAGTGTTAAACTGATACAATATAACAAACATCAAGTTTAACGGCAGCGAAACAAGCAATCCATTAGAAGAGTCAAGTAGAGAATAAAATCTACTAACTTCTATGATTTAAAAGGTTTTTCATCAATTTTATCACTGAGACTCAGCTTATTAAATAAACCACGTCATCCATGCACTACGACCAAGGATATTCATTAGTATCACGACCATGAATTATCCATGCACTACGGGCCAACGATATTCGTGTTTTCATCAATGGTCATGATCATGCCAACAATTGTCCATCAATGCACTACGGGCCAATGAGGACTTTTACCACATCATTTGTAACATTACGGTCATGACTATACCGAATAATCCTTCGTCATAATCATACCAAGTCCATCTATACACTATGTGCCCACGATGACTTTCAACATAATATACACACGTGAGGATGATGACAATGACATAATAATTTAATAAAACAAGTTCAGAATAAATTTTAAAGATTTATAAGTTAATTTATCACGAACTCAAAAACGCCCAAATTGTTAACATGACATCGCCAGGAGTAAAATTCAAGAATGCTCGTAAGAATATTTTCATGAAAAGATACTAGATGAAGCTTAAATATCGAGGATATTCTACTAATTTCATAGAGTATAGAAGACAAAACTTTAACCAACCGAGTATAATAGAATATATGAACTCCTGAAATGGATTTTACCGCCATGCGCAGTAATCCACGAAGATGCATCATTTCCACAATTTAATAAGGAATGAATACAAAGGATCATTCACCATGCTTGTGGTAATCCACATGATTAAAAGTTATTCCAACAGTAATAATAAAGAATGGAATAATAGAAGAATTCATCATGCATGCGATAATCGCATGCATGAGTTATTTCCAAAAAATAATAAGAAAGAATGGAAATGTGTCACGAAATTCGCATAGATAGGATATTCCAATAGAATAATAAAGAATGGAATAACAACAAAATTCACCAGTACGCGATAAGCATGCATACATGTTATTCCAACAAAATAATAAATAATGGAACCAGTCGTATGTAATATGCATGCAGAATATTCAAATGTAATAATAAAGAATGGAATAATGTAAGAATTTCACAATGTATGCGGTACTTGGCGTAGATGTATGAGTTATTCCAATGTAATAATAAATAGTGGAACTGTGAACGTGCAGAATACGCATGCATGTGATATTCCAATGTAATAATAAACAATCGAACTCAGGTCATGCGTAATCCGCATGCATGTGATATTCCAACAGAATAATAAAGAACGGAACTAGGTCATGCGTAATCCGCACAGATAGGATATTCCAACAAAATAATAAAGAATGGAATAATAGAAGAATTTCATCATGTATGCAGTACTTCTCATAGACAGGTTATTCCAACATATTAATAAGGAATGGAATAACAATAGCTCTCTTCATGAATACGAAAGAAATAATACCCCTTACCTTAGAATAAAGCTAGATACACGAATAGAGAGATATCAATATTCTCTTCTTCTCTCTCTCTCTCTATAATTTCTCTCTATAATAATTGCTCTATAGCTTTAGTGAATTGGTGAGAAATGAAGGAAGAATGAGTTTCTATTTATAGAAAAATATAGTTTTGATAATCAGACGTTTTGGGGCTCGAAAAAATTACAAAGACAATACCTCTAACTTTTCTTTCATTTTTAATTTAGTCCGCAAGTATTATCAAACTCGCACCACCTCCCTAATAGTAAATAATGTGAATCAATAGTTCAATCATGTGATTCAATAGTTATAATCATGTGAAAATACGAATAACGAAAGATAGTACTCTCCATCTATACCTCCATCTTTAACTTAGTCATGCAAGTATTATCAATCTTGCACCAACTCCCCTAATAGTACATGAATGTGAATCAATAGTACATACATGTGAACAAATAGTTATAATCATGTGAATTAATAGCAATTAATTGCTCATTTATCCGATTAATTACCCGATAACTTTCAGACATCAATTATTATCGAAATAAATATCAATTTTCACTAACACTAATAATTCCAACACAATGGAACTATCTATTTCATCTTTGATCAACACGAACTTATTCATCATTAATATTATAACTCATAATATTTAACAACCAGGTCGTTCCCAAGAAATAGGGGGTTTTCGATAAGGATGTCTCTCCTTATTGGCGTAGCAATTAGATGACCAAACCTCTCCTCGATGTAACTTCAGACATTGTAAATATTGCAATTTAATAATATGAATAACTTTTTGTCGTCTCAATTATTGATTTAATAATATATCATATTATACCGAGTGATAATGTGACAATAATCGAATCAATAATACGGAGATATGATGCAAAGAATTATTGAAGAATAATTGAGTATAATCGAGTGACTTCTCACGTAAGCATCAATAACCAATCTTATCGTGTGCTACTTACGCAACTACCGCGATATTATCGTATTTTTTACTTCTTGGGTAGTTCAAACGGTTTTAACAGTAATACTTACGCAGTTATTTTTATAAAAGATAATTACATCGTTTTCTTACTACGACAATACTGGTTATTAGGGGTCCACTAATGATGTGTGGTGCCGCATTTAATATTCCCTCGTTAAAATGAATATTCCCCACCAATCGAATATTATATAACCACTCGCTTACTTTGCAAAATTTGTAAATATTACACATAACTATAACATTATATTATATCCACACCATAATATTAAAAAAAATATATTTCGAGAAAAATTAATCTTTTATCGATAAAAGTTCGAGTCTTATAACTTTTGGGTATGATATATGACAATAACTTTGTAGAAGTAATTTTTGTTTAATATTTATTTGGATATTTGTATTTGATTATGGACTTTTTCTTTGATTAAATTTATCTTGCATATTTTTATTCATTGGTTCAATGATTATAATTAATATAAGGGTAAATTTGTAAAAAGTGATATTTTTCTTTTCTTTTTATTAGAACTTAAAAACGCAAGAAAAGATAATTTTTAAATTTTTTATTTTTTTCAATTAAAAACTCAAAAATAACACAAATTTTTTTTTTAAATTTTTATTCTTTTCTTTTTTATTTTAATTTTAATTTTTTTTTTTTTTTTTTTTCTGTTCAAAACTCAGAAAGAGATTAAGTACTCTATATCGGATCCCCTGAGTCCTGACCTCAAATATCTGTACTCTCTCTCTCTCTCTCTCTCTCTCTATATATATATATATATATATATATATATATATATATTTGACGTCCAAACAAGCCACTTGTTAAGAATCTTCGCCCCCTGATTTATCAATCGATCGTCATGGAAGTATTTCTCTAAATATTCTCTTCCTCATCTCTCTTCTTACTTCATCTGAACCATCATCAATAATTGGCGATCTTCAAACGAACTCTATTTACTCGCCGTGTTTGTTAACAAGTAAGAGCTAATTGTGATGATATAACTTTCACCTCTTTCTATTGTTTTTCAATTTCTCTCCGAATATTTGCTTACTTTATTCTTGCTTAAAAGTTAAAACTATTGTTGTGCCCTTACAAAATTAGAAAAAACCCTAAATTTTTCTGCTTGATTTGTAAGATCCTTTGTAGATGTTCGGCTTCTTATGTCTTCTGGTGGTTTTGGGAAATAACGTAATTGTGGATCTAGGGTTTCATGTTCATATATGAAAATTATCGTAAAGTTTCAAACTCTGATCTTATTTCTAGTTAATTATGTGTGTGTGTGTGTGTATATATATATATATATATATATATATATATATATATATATATGTCATCTAACTGCCATATAAGCAGATGGAGATTCGTGTTTGTCCACCAGTAATATTTAGGCTTCACCGTTTAAACTGTTTGCTTGGGCTTGCAATTTAATGTATATATTTGATTTTCATATCCAGTCTACCCCCAACTAGTTTGGTATAAAAGGCGTATTTGAGTTCAGCTAAGAGATTTCAAGATATGATAGTTGTAGCTTTGCTTGAGTACAAGTTTATGAGATATAATTAATACCATTTGGTTTGATAAAAGGTCATAAATCAAAGAATTATGGTATTTGATACTTTTCCGATGTCTAAAACCATGTTGAAGCTTACAGTATCAGTCTGATAATCCTTTGTGGGCTAAGGGGTCTAGTTTTCAATATTTGTAAACTTGCAATCATCCAATACTTTGAGCATTTGTGTGTGTGTGTGACTGTGAATTCGTACTGAAGGTTATGATAATTACTAAGGGTTGTTTACGTGGTTGGTCTGCAATCTAATATGTAGGTGGTGAGGATGTCAACACCTGCAAGGAAGAGACTTATGAGGGATTTTAAGAGGTTGCAACAAGATCCACCTGCAGGCATCAGTAGTGCCCCTCAGGATAATAATATAATGCTTTGGAACGCTGTTATATTTGGGTAGGCTACAAACAATTTAAATGATGTTTTGAGGTTTTCTTAACTCATATGACTTTTACTTTTATTTTTATTTTTATTAACTTTTAAGATATTTTGAATTGTAATATCTAATACATTTCATATTTTAATTGCAGACCTGATGACACTCCATGGGATGGAGGTATGTGAAGTCAATCCCTTAACACTGTTTCTTCTTTTGAAAGGCAGTTCAAATATCTGTTCAATTGGATCATTACTGTTTGATTGTATAACCATGAATCTGTTCTGTACTTGGATAGACTGTTGTAGTACTGTTAAGTATTATTGTTAAAGTCCAAGCAAGTAAATAATCCAGTCGAATCTTATGATGGGCATTCTAGTTTTGTGTTTAAAATTTAAAATTTACTTATATTAATTTAGATAGGAAAGTAAAAGGCTGGCCTAAAAGTTGTTGTAAATAATCTATAATTTACTGACCAATTATAGGGATTTATTATTAAAATTCTTATATATTTTAAATTGGGAGAAGTAATGAAATAAGATTACTAATATTTGAATGGTGGGCTACAACCCAGCCCACCATAGTTCTTATATAAGTCTGATTTTCTTAGGGAAAAGGGTAACTTGTTTTTGGCAGATTGACATACTCCGTCTATATGGTATGTTATGTTTTCTTATTACGTTGATCATCCTTTCTTCTTGATTATAATTTCTTTTTCTCAAGATTTTCTTATGTTTGTTTGCACTAATAATTTTCGACTAGGTTAAATACTTATCTTTATAATTTTCAACTAACGTAGTATTACAATTTTTCATTGTCAAACATATATATATATACAGAGTCCGCTTCTCCAGCGAACTGGAAAGACCGGCTATAACGACGGAAAAAAATAGTCGTTATAGCTGGTTCGCTCTTAGTTTTCTCACTCAAGTTCGCTGGAGAGAGTCAGGTATTTATATAAAAGAAAGAACTCTTTAAATTGGGATACCATCAAATATTATACAAACATAAGCCTATACTTGTAGATGTAAATTTTTTTTCCTTCTGAATTTATATAAAGTGGAGTTTTAGACAAAAAACAGAATTTATATAAAGTGAAGTTTTAGACCGAAAACGGGCATAGAAATAGTGGTGTTTATATTTGTTATTGCAAAAACATGATACATGTTTATAGATCAGTGTTCATAAAATTTTGAACTTAAGCTTGTGTGATAACATAGATCCTATGTATAACATATGGAAAAACAGAGTTCAGATTCTATGAAGTAAAGTTTTGTATTATTGATGGGGATTCTAGTTTTGTGTTTCTGTGCTGCCATGGCAAAAACAGAATACATTAAATACAAAGACCCCAAATAGTCCGTAAATGTTCGAATAAAGGACCTAATGAGCCAAATGTCTTTAGAGGAAAAGATTGGCCAGATTGATTGAAACACAAATTTGTGTGACATGTATATTTAAACTAAAACATATTCAATGTGCATGATACATATAGTGTTATATAGAGATGTTATTTGTTTAGGCAGAGATATAATATTACTCGTGAATCATAAGTTCTCCAAAGTTGCCACTGCCTGCAAACAATTTCAAAGACACATCTTTACAGTCCAACCTTAATTAAGACATAGATGGTTGAGTAATACTAATAAAGAATAATGATAAGGGTAGAAGGGGACAATTTTCAATATTTTTAAACTTGCAATCATCCAATACTTTGAACATTTGTGTATGTGTGTGACTGTAATTCGTATTAAAGGTTATGATAATTATTAAAGGTTGTTCACGTGGCTGGTCTGCAATCTAATATGTAGGTGATGTAGATGTCAACAACTGCAAGAAAAACACTTATGAGGGATTTAAAGAGGTTGCAACAGGATGCACCTGCAGGCATCAGTGGTGCTACTCAGGATATATAATAATATAATGCTTTGAAACTCTTTTATATTTGGTTAGGCTACAAACAAAATAAATGATGTTTTAAGGTTTTCTTAACTCGTATAACTTTTATTTTTATTTTTATTTTTATTTCCTTTTAAGGTATTTTGAATTGTAATATCTAATGCATTTCATATTTTAATTGCAGACCTGATGACACTCCATGGGATGGAGGTATGTGAAGTCAATCCCTTAACAACATTGTTTCTTCATTTGAAAGGTAGTTCAAATATTTGTTCAATTAAATCATTTATGTTTGATTGTATAACCATGAATCCGTTCTGTACTTGGAAAGATTGTTGTAGTATTGCATGCTGTTAAGTATTGTTGTTAAAGTCCAAGCAAGTAAATAATCCAGTTGAATCTTATGAATTAAGCCATAACATGCTTGTTTGAATGTGATATTCTCCCCCAATAATTTGATGTGGTTTTTCTTTTCATACGTGTAATGTATTCTATATGACAGTCTTAATGAGTTGTGTTATTATTCTATATGAATCACATTGTTTAGATTTAGTGTCTTACATGGTATATACATGGATCTATATATGTATTTCTATAGTTTCGGTATCATAATTGATTGGTTGCTAGATTCAGGAAACATAAAATTCTCTTTTTTCCCCATAAAGTGGTACCCTGACATAGATTAAGTAGAGTGAAATAGCTTGATAGTTATTGGGTCCCTTGGTATGCTCGTAAAATCAGCTCTCAGTAGTTTGGACTATGACGTGTCATGCTTATACAGGAAGGAAATTTTAAAAGAACGGGTGTTTTGGCTAAAAATATGTATGTTTGTTCATTCAGACTTTTGGATTAGATTGAGATATTTTTTGGTTTAGACTATAAATTTCATTTCTACATGATTATTTTGTGCTAGGAAAACTATGTATTTTGGGTTAACTTTAATTTTCAAATTCTCCATGATGACTGTACTAGTATATATACTATATATGCACTTGTAGTCTTGTGCAAGCGCAAAAATGCGCACACAAAACCACACACACATTTGTGTAGGTATTCAAGGAGCCTGTTCTTTTTGGGGGTGTTTGAATTGCTTTCTTCTATGCAGTTTGACTTTTTAATGTTGTGCATTCAATTAAGTTCTTGCAATTCCTTTCTGTCTGACAGAAAAATCAGTTATACCAAAATCAGTAAGTGAGATGAAACTTATTCATGCTGGAAATTTTTCGGAGAATAACAAGACACTTTCTAAGTCCAAATACACATTGGTGACCTTCCTGGAGGGGTTATTACTATGCATGTGGTGAAATATTTTGTGTCGTAATTGGTTGTTAACTTGCCCAAGTATGTGTAATTCTTCCTTTTCTGTATTGTCATCCATATTTTAGTTTCTTATAGGAAGGTTTGTGGAATTACTTCTACCTTATATCATCTTCTTATGGTACAGAATAAGCTCCTGCATAGTACAGGTTCACTCATTGAGCATCAAACTTGGGTATGAAACTAATTTACGTGTAACAAATTCTAATTTATGTACATGAAATGTGGATGGATTAATGATGCGAAGAAGTTGTTTGATGGAATGGAGAAAGCTATTTTATGGGGAAGTTATATAGTGTTTTTTTGGCTAGTTGAGAAGTTATAGTTGAACTCAGTTTACATATTAATTTATAGAAAATGATAAATGGGGTGCAAGGAAAATATGAATCGCTTCTAGAATCATTCTTCTTTAAAAAGATCACTTATGAAACCTAGCCCTATAGTGTCTGCAGTCCTGTGCAACCTAATTATTTTGATATATGTAAGGGTGTCTATATTTCGTGATTTATTTATGATGCTTATTGTAGGTTCTCTCCCGACTAGCTCCATTTCAAAGTTTAGCACTCAAATATCTAGAGTAAAATTTTATTATAGTTAAATAACTTTTTGAAGCATAATTGCAGGTTTAATACTTACATGTTGATGTTGATCATGAAATAGCTACCTCCTTCAATAGTGCATTGCATCTTTTAAATGATGAATTTTTGTGCTACATTTACGGAAGACAAGGGACGAAATTATGAAGTGTACTCTCTATATATGTATATATATTTTGATTGAAGAACTATGGTAGCTTTAGATGGTTAATTGTAAAGATAATGAATGATTATGTAGTGGATGATTTTATTAAGTTAATAATATTTTAGTTATTTATATTTTTGCCATTATTTGTTATGGGGACATTGAGTCATCCAGGTACACAAAAAGAATGTCAAATTTTAATTTGGCAACAATATAATTCGTTACCAAAGCATTGAACAAGTTTAGATATAGCAACAATTTTTTATACATTTAGTAACAAATTTTTGTTGCTAATGGCATTAAAAATATAATATTTGGCAACGAAAAATTAACCTAATAACAACGGAGAGGATATTATTGGTAATATTAAAATAAAAGAAAATATTTTTTATCGTTGCAAATCATATCAACTTTCGTTGCATATATAAAGAAATGATAACATATAATGTCGTTGCTAATCGATGACTTTCGTTGCTATTGAAAAATAACCATCAACAAACATTTTTGTTGCTGATTCACCATAATTTCGTTGCCAAATAATATAATCAGCAACGAAAATCATTGCTAAAAAGTTTACATTCTGCAACGAAAGCAAGCTTAGGCAACAATTTTCATAATTTACTGCAACGAAAAATATCGTTGCAAATTGGTGTCAATTGCAACGAAAATGCATGGTCGTTGCAAAAAAAAAAGAGTTCATTTCGTTGCCAATTAGCAAGCTTTTGCAACTAAATGGGGTTTTTAGCAACACAATTTTAATTATTCTGCAACAATACATTTTGTTGCTAAAGGATCAATGTCTCTGTACGAAAGCCAAATTTCATTGCAAAATGTATTACTTTTGGCAATGAAAAAAATACGTTCGTTGCGGAACAATTAGCAACACTCATTGCACAACGAAAGACGCAACGACAGTAAAGTTATTGCCAAAACCCTTTTGCAACGAAATTTGGCACCTTTAGCAACGAAAATCGGTTGTTGCTGAAGCCCCATTTTTTGTAGTGGGCGTTACATTATGGTATCAGAGCTTTAGGGTTAAAAACCTTAGGTGGGATAGATATTAGGCTATAACCTTGGGATAGAGGGAAACGTTGGAAATACAAATAACTCATATAGAGTTTAAAAAGGAGATGAATAGAATAAGTTCATCGTCAAATCAAATAAAAGATAACATATATACAAATATTATTTGTTGTGTGTATATATTATATGTTGATCAGGATAATTTATGTGTATAAAGGTTAGGTGGAAAAGGATTAGGATACCCTCAGATCGTAAAGAATGAGTTAACCTCCATAACCGAACCAATATCAAATCCAATAGCTGAAATAGAGGATCACATTGAAAGCTACCTCAATAAGGTGGTTATTTTGGAAAGTATAGTACTGGACCCAGAAACGATAATATAACTGATAGGTAGAGTATGGTTAAAGAATATATGGTTAAGCTCGAGTTCTTAAACTCTTATGTTTGTGAAGAGTTCTTAAACTCATAATGTGTGGTAAGAAAAAGGGAAGTATTTTAGAATACCTCGTATCATTCTTGAATTACTACTTCATTTCCTCACCAGCCCTTGAACCCTTGACCTCTGGAAACTCAATAATCAAACGAGTACCAAATGGCTACAAGGAGGACTAGTATAGTTATGTGTGAATGGATTATCGAGGATAATGGGAATATATAGAATACTAAGCAATTGATCCTTACCTTGTGGTTTTAATGATGACAATGTTTATATGGGCTTAATTGATTTTATTTTGGCTTATAATTTAATTGGGTCATGTTATTCAAATAATTTTATGCATATTAATTATATGATATATAATAGTGTGCATGGGTTATTGCATGGATTAATCACTATGTTATTGGGTCATGGTTATTGCTCACGAAAGTTAATGCAATATTGGAGTGAGTAAATCAAGGTGGTTATTTTTGTCACATGCCTTAAATTTTTATATAGAATATATATATGTTTTTCGATCCTGATATGCTTTAAAGACTAATTCAAATTGGAGTAATTTAAGGAGATTGGAAATCTGTTTAATATTCCTTAAATTTCTCATATTTTATTGTGGGGTTATATCCTTCCAATATATATATATATATATATATATATATATATATATATATATATATATATATGTTATTTGTTATATATATATTGAGCTACCAATTTAAATGTATTTGGGAGATTTTTTAGGAATTGGTTTTATGAAGGATTCTTATTTAAAGTTGATGGAGATGTTATTTTGTCACATGCTAAACAGTAATTGCTATTTTTAAGGGATCTTGCTAATTGCTAGTAGGGCTCTTTCAACTAGTATTTGATTTTCATTTGAATTCTGCATAGCTGTATTTCCTTATCTACTGATGTTGTCATTGGTAACGTGGATCTCCTATTTCAATCAAAAAGATATAGCCGTTGCAGGAGGAATTGGAAGGTTTCATATAAACTTCAGGAGTTAAAGACCCAACTGCAGGAATTGTTAGATATTGGCTTTATTCGTCCTAGTACTTCTCCTTGGGGTGCTCCTATTTTATTCGTGAAGAAGAAAGATGGGAGTATGCGACTTTCAGATTGATTATCTGGAGTTGAATCATGTCACCATCAAAAATAAAACCCATCGCCACGTGATTAATGACTGTTTGACCGGTTGCAGAAGGCACCAAATTCTTTTCAAAAATTAATCTTCGTTTTGGATATCACCAATTGAAGATTAGAACCGATGACATTCCAAAGACGACTTTCGAGAACTCGATGACATGCATTATGAATTCCTAGTCATGTCTTTTGGATCGACTAATGCTCCTCGCCGCCTTTCATGGATATGATGAACCAAAGTATTCAAAGAATATTTGGATCACTTTGTGGTCATCTTTATTGATGACATCCTTATTTATTCCAAAACCCGTGAAGATCATGAAAGCAACACTTGAGGTCGATACTCCAAAAGATTCG
Organism: Panax quinquefolius; assembly: GCA_020205615.1. Lineage (NCBI taxonomy): Eukaryota > Viridiplantae > Streptophyta > Magnoliopsida > Apiales > Araliaceae > Panax > Panax quinquefolius. The sequence continues at coordinate 82,716,212 of CM035152.1, forward strand.
TGAATATAAGCTTTATGCCAAGTTGAAGAAATGCGAGTTCTGGCTTGAGGAAGTAGCATTCCTTGGGCACGTGGTATCAAGTCCTGGAATATCTGTTGACCCGACAAAGATTGAAGCCATTCAAAGCTTGGAACAACCTAAATCAGTGACCGAAGTACATAGCTTTCTCGGCTTAGCTGGTTATTATCGGAGATTCGTAGAAGGGTTTTCTCGAATCGCTACTCCATTAACTCAGCTGACTCAGAAAGATACAAAATTCGGTTGGAGTGAGGAATGTAAGAAGAGTTTTCAAGAACTCATGAGAAGACTCATTTCAGCACCTGTTCTGACAATACCGTCTGGCTCGGAAGGATTTGTCATCTACAGTGATACTTTAGGTAAAGGGTTAGGATGTGTTCTCATGCAACATGGGAAAGTCATAGCCTATGCCTCTCGACAACTCAAAGAATATGAGAGGAATTATCCTACTCATGATCTAGAGTTGGCAGCTGTTGTCTTCGCACTTAAAATTTAGAGGCATTACTTATATGGTAGAAAGTGGAGATCTTTACGGATCATAAAAGCCTCAAATATTTCTTCACTCAAAAGGAACTCAACATGCGACAGCGACGTTGGCTTGAACTATTGAAAGATTATGATCATACCATCCAATACCATCCTAGAAAAGCAAACGTGGTAGCTGACGCATTGAGTAGAAGATCATATGTGGGTATGAGTGCGATATTGTCAACACAAAGGCCCATTTTGTATGACTTGCAAAGGATGGAGATAGAGATAAAAACTCTAGGGACCCACGTGATGATGGCGAATATACGAGTAGAACCGACTTTAATCGATAAAGTTAAAGCTGCTCAAGCTACAGACCTGGAGCTGATGCATATGAGGAAGAAAGTACAAGAAGGTGCTATGCCGGAAGCAAGAATCGATTAAGAAGGAATACTTCGAGTCAACTCCAGACTTTGTGTTCCTAACGACCCTGAGTTAAAGTATAAAATCATGATGGAGGCGCACAACACATCGTTTGCAATCCATACTGGGAGTACCAAAATGTATCATGATCTTAGACATACATTTTGGTGGGGTAATATGAAGAGGGAGATAGCGCTGTTTATCTCAAGGTGTTTAACTTGTCAACGAGTCAAGGCGGATCATCAAGTACCAAAAGGTCTATTGCAACCACTTGAAATTCCAGAATGGAAGTGGGAGCACATTACCATGGATTTCGTTACTGATCTTCCCAAGGTTTCTCAAGGCATAAATGCAATTTGGGTCATTGTTGATAGATTGACCAAGTCTGCTCATTTCTTACCTATACGAGAAACTTATACACTTGAACGTCTTTCTCGTATGTACATAAACGAGGTTATAAGATTGCATGGTATGCCAGTATCCATAGTTTCTGATCGAGACCCAAGATTCACTTCATGATTTTGGGTTAGTTTGCAAAAATTTATGGGCACGGATTTACGATTTAGTTTGGCGTATCATCCTCAGACGGACGGACAATCAGAGAGGGCTATTCAAACTCTTGAAGATTTATTAAGACTCTGAGTCCTTGACTTCAAGGGAAGTTGGGACAAGTTCTTACCATTGGTGGAGTTTTCCTACAACAACAGCTATCAAGCAAGTATTGTCATGGCTCCATTCGAAGCGTTGTATGGAAGAAAGTGTCATTCTCTAGTATGGTGGGATGAGGTGGGTGAAGCAACGTTGTTGGGACCGAAGTTGGTACATATGACTACGGAAAAGATTCAAACGATCCGACAACGTATAAAAACCTCACAAGACCGACAAAAGAGTTATGTTGATCTTCATCGAAAGGACGTGGAATTCGATATTTGAGATCATGTGTTGTTACGTGTTGCTCCATGGAAAGGAGTTATGAGATTTGGAAAGAGAGGAAAGCTCAATCCTCGATTCATTGGCCCATTTTTAATCCTCGATCGAGTAGGGACTATAACCTATAGACTCGCTTTACCGCAAAGTATGTCTCGTGTTCATAACGTTTTTTATATATCTATGTTACGTAAATATGTGAAAGACCCAAACCACATTATTGAGTTAGAACAGGATGAAATAGCGGAAGATTTAACGTATGAAGAGGTTCTTGTTCAAATCTTGGATAAGAAGGAACATATTCTACGCTCCAAGGTTATACCTCAAGTCAAAGTTTTATGGAGAAACCACGATGTTGAGAAAATGACCTGGGAGTTAGAATTTGAAATGAAATCAAGGTATCCTTACCTCTTCGACATACCAGGTACGTACCCTAATTTCGACGGCGAAATTTCATAAGAATGGGAGATTGTAAGACCCCAACTTTTATGAATAAAGATGAATTTTCTATAATTATTATTTTTGAATTAATTTGATATAATGTTATAGTTGTGGGTAATATTCAGAAATTTTATAAAGTACGCAAGTTGTTTATAATATTCGATTGGTCGGGGAATATTCGTTTTAACAGGGAATATTCGTATTACTAAGACAATCATTGGTGGACCATTAACGGAATTATTATTTCGGATTGAGAAAACGACAAAAATATTTTTATGAAAATAACGGCGGAAGTTTTACCATTAACTGTTGAAACACCCAGTGTTAGAAGTACAGGAATACGCGTGGTTGCATAGTAGCACACGGTATTGATTATTGATGCTTACGTGAGAAGTCATTCAGTTTTATTCAATTATTGTCTATATTTTATATATTATTAAATAAATAATTGAGATGACAGAGTTATTAATAATATTATTTGCATTATTAACGATGTCTAGAAGTTCTGTCAAGGAGAGGTTTGTTCACCTAATTGCCCGCCAATAGGGAGAAATCCTTATTGGAAAGCCCCCTCTTTCCTGAGAACGACCTGGTCGATTAATAGTGTGAATAATAATAATGATGATGAAGTTTTGTTTTATTAGTATTATTAACGTAATAAAAGCGTAAAAGCTTTTTATATAAAATGTAATACTTTTATAAAGTTATTCTTTTATTAAGCTAATAGTAAAATATTTTTATATAAAATGTAATACTTTTATAAAGTTATTCGTTTGATTAGATAATAATTAGAATATATTATATTTTATTATGCATAGTGTTTGCATAGTGCCCGTGATATAGTGTTTCAGATAGTAAAATCTTTTTAAAAGTTATTCGTTTTATTAGATTATAAATAGAATATATTATATTTTATTGTAAACCAATCTGGACCGATTCGTTTAAAGTAAATCGATCCGGATCGTTCATGGATTGGTTATTATTCATCCATTCTTCTATAAATAGAAGCTCATTCCTTCATTATTTCTTACGAATTCACTAAAACTCTAGAGAGAGAAACTGTAGAGAGAATTATTCTTCTATCTTGAGCGTATTTCTTTAGCGTTTAAGAAAGCTTTGAGCGTAGTGCATGTTTCTTCAAGTATATCCCCGCTCTACCGTCGGAGTACTCTTCTTTATAAGGTAAGGGGTATCATTTTTTTCATATTCATGAAGAGAACTTCATTATTCCGGTTTTTATTATTACATTGGAATAACTTTGATCACGCTGCTACCCTATACTTGGTGAAATTATTCTGTTATTCCATTATTTATTATTCTGCTGGAATAACCTATCTATGGGAAGTACCGCATACATGGTGAAATTCTGTTGTTATTCCATTCTTTATTATTCATTGGAATATATCTCATGCAATGCGTTTTACGTGGGACCGGGTTAAAATCTTTATTATTCATCGCTGAATATCCCAATACGTGCGTTTTTACGCCGAACCTGATTCCGTTATTTATTATTCTATTGGAATAACTTGTCTATGCGAAGTACCGCATGCATGGTGATTTTTGTTGTTATTCCATTCTTTATTATTCTATTGGAATATCCGCTTGGCATGACATTACCGACCTAGTTCCGTTATTTATTATTCTATTAGAATAACTCGTACATGCGCAAGTACCGCATGCATGGTGATTTCTTTTGTTATTCCATTCTTTATTATACTCAATTGGTTAAAGTTTTGACTTCTATACTCCATGAAATTGGTGGAATATCCTCGATATTTGCGCTTCATCCAAGATCTTTTGTGAAAATATTCTTCCGAGCATTCTTAAATTTTACTCTACAAAGAAGTATCATGTTGACAATTTGGACGTTATTAGTTCCTGAATAAATTAATTCTTGAACTTGTTTTATTGAATTCTTATATCATTGTCATCATCCTCATATTTATATTTTTTTGAAAGTCATCTGTGGCCTGTAGTGCATAGATGGACTTGGTATGATTATGACCAGGGATTATTCGGTGTAATCATGACCGTAATATTACAAATGATGTGGTAAAAGTTCTTATTGGCTCGTAATGCATTGATGGACAGTTGTTGGCATGATCATGACCATTGATGAATACACGAATATCTTTGACCCATAGTGCATGGATAATTTGTGGTTATGATACTTATGAATATCCTCGTCAGAAAAGGTGAGGATGAGGTGGATTATTTATTGTCGAGTCCCAAATGATAAAAGTGATGAAAACCTTTTAAATCATAAAAGATAGTAGATTTTATTCTCTACTTGACTCTTTTAATGGATCGCATGTTCCACCGCGCAGATTAAACTTGATGTCTATTGTATTTTATCGCTTTAATGATTGTTGAAGACTAATGATAATTTATTCTCGCATTATCTTAGTCATAATATTTTTATCGGGCTAGTTGAGCTCACCCTTTCTTTCACTATTCTCTTCAGAAATGAGAATGTAGCCGGACTAGTTAGGGGAAGCTGAGTGACCGGTCCGTGATGATAGTATTAGTAGTCCTCACTATTTTCATTAAATAGTGTAACAATAAATATAATGAGGACTTATTCGAGAGTGGATATTGTCTAGAAGATAATATTTGTATTAAAACTCACAGCTCTCTTGTTGTATATTAAAGATTGTATTTGTATTCTATACCATGTATTTGGCGACTCAGAATAGGTGATGTATACCTATTTTGGGGGCGTCACATAAATGTCCATTTTATATGTGTAGAGTAATAGTGTAATATTATAGTGTGTATGAATATTTATAATCTATAATTAGATTCAAAAGTTTACATTGAATATTTAATTATTATTTTTTCAAATACTTGATTAGAACTTTAATAATATATTTAATCTATTCAATCATCCTTTCTAATGAATAAATATTAAAGTACAATTCATTAATGAATGAATATTAATTTATTTATTTTAATAAATACAATAATCAATACTATAAATTACAATTCAAATAAGTTTTCATCACTTTCAAATACTAAATTTGAATATCAAATGAATGCTCTAATTATAGTTATAATTAGAATAAGAAAAAATAATAATTAAAGTATAGTTCATAAATGAATGAATATTAAATTATTTATTTTTACTAAATACAATAATTAATACTCTAAATTATAATTCAAATAGTTTTTATCATTTTCAAATCCTAAATTTAAATTTCAAAATGAATGCTCTAATTACAACTATAACTAGAATAAGAAAAAATAATAATTTAAGTATAGTTCATTAATGAATGAATGTTAATTTATATATTTTAATAAATAAAATAATCAATGCTATAAAATGTGTATTGAATGAAATGTGTATACTTTTTTGCTATTTATATTTAAATGAGATTTTGGATTTAATTATGCTTATAGATTACTACAATAAATTAGTGAATATAAAACTAAATAAATTGAAAATAAATTATAACATGTGATAAAATTATAATCCGCAAAGGAATTTTTTCTAAATAAATTCAAAAACATTTACAACATGCAATTATTGAAGGAAACTCTTCACTCATTAAAATAAATTTATTCGTTGTAAAATATTTATTATGAGAGAAATCATCTTTCACTAAATAAAATAAATCTCTTACAAAATATAATTTATGAGAAATATATTTCACAATATATCCTTCATAAAAGATATGTAGTCACTAACTTAATGAATGATATCTATTGCGAGGAGCTCTAATGTGAGTGAATGAAAAATTTCTTCACAACTAATCAGTTGTGACTAATATACCATACATTGCGAATGATTTCTCTTTCATTATAAGCCATTTTTCTTGTAATCTGTCTCATGTAAAACAACGAGTTACTGAAAAAGAAATAAAATAAATAATAATTTAAAAATGTAAAACGATACGTTTTAGAAAAAGAAAAGGGTGAAATGTGCATGTTATCTTAATTTAGGCAACATTTTAATAGTTGTTGCAAAAAATTGTACAAAATACACAACGAAAGAAAAATTATTGACAATGAATGTGGTCTATGTTAGACTAAAAAATATAGCAACAAAAAATCTTTCGTTGCCCACGATGAGGAGAAATCAACTGACGAGAAATGAATTTTTACCGCCAACACATCGGCAACAAAAAAGTAAATAGGCGGAAAATTATTTTTTGCCTGGCAACGAAAATTTGCAATGACCTAATAATTTTTTTCCTTTCACAAATTGCAACGAATGACAAGTTTGTTTAGAAAATTTTTTGCCTCCATATAAAAATGTGACGTCATTGCATACTTTGTCACTAAATATAAGGATTTATGACGAACCAGTGTTGTCACTTATCCACTAATCTAATTAGTGACGCACTATTATCTTGTCATATAAAATTGATATTCGTGACAATAAAGATTGTCATAATTTATTAATTTTTCGTCTTTATAAAATTTGCCTCCAAAATTTCTTAAATTTTTTTGCCTCAAAATAAAATTGTGACGATATTACGTATTTTGTCACTAAATATAAGAATTTATGACAAACCATTTTTGTCACTTATCCACGCATCTAATTAGTGACGCACTATTATCTCGTCATATAAAATTATTGTTTATAACAATACAAATTGTCATAAATTATTATTTTCTCGTCTTTAAAAATTTCCCTCCAAATTTTTTTAGAAAAATTTTGCCTCCAAATAAAATTATGACGATATTACGTACTTTGTCACTAAATATAAGAATTTATGACGAACCATTTTTGTCACTTATCCACTCATCTAATTAGTGACAAACTATTATCTTGTCATATAAAATTAGTATTTATGACAATACAAGTTGTCATAAATTATTATTTTTCCGTCTTTAAAAAATTTCCCTCCAAAAATTTTCAGAAAAATTTTGCTTCCAAATAAAATTGTGATGAATTTATATTTGGCGTCACTAAATATGAACATTAGTGACGAAAGTACATTGTCACTAAATTTTATAAATAATTAATGACAAACTATTATGTTGTCATCGAAAGAAATATTTGGTGACAATAAATACTGTCATCAATTATTACAAAATGTCACTAAAAGGTTTCCCTCCAAAATTTTGTTGCAAAATTCTACCTCCAAAATAACTTGTGACGAAATTTTCTTAATCGTCATAAAATATGTAAATTAGTGATGATATTAATGATTAATAGTAACAAAAACAAAAGTTTTAGTGACGATTATGAATTTTGTAATTATTAATTAACAAATTATGACAAAATTTTGTGTGGCAAAAAATTCGTCATAAAATGAGTGATTTCTTGTAGTGAAGGATATTCGTTAATATCACATCCATGAATTATCCATGCACTACGGCCAAGGATATTCATTATTATCACATCCATGAATTAATATTTCATTGCTGAGACTTAGCTCAATAATTAATCCACATCATCGAATCATCCCTGCATTACAGGCCAAGGATATTCTTTAGTATCACGACCACGAATTATACATGCACTACGTGCTAAAGATAATCTTGTTTTCATCAATGGTCCTGATCATGCCATAAAACAATTCATCTTTGCACCCTTGGCCGAAGAGAACCCATAGCCATAATCATACCAAAAATTGTCCATCAATGCACTACGGGCCAATGAGGACTTTTTCCATATTATTTGTAACATTACTACCATGATTATACCTTAATAATCCGTGGTCATAATCATACCAAGTCCATCTATGCACCTGTGCCATGAGATGACTTTCAACATAATATAAGCATGAGGATGATGTCAATGACATAAAGAATCAATCAAATGAGATAAAGGATAAATATTAAACTTTTATAATACAATTTATCCAAATAATTCAATAATAACCAAATGTTATCAATCACTTAATAATCTCATAATCTAATGTCATTAATAATATTTTAGTCATTTCTTAAACTTATAAACAATTTATTTCAATTGTTTACACTTTATCAAATAATGCATTTAATCATTCAAAAATGTCATACTCATAAGATTTCATCACAAATGATCAAATCCCTCATCAAAAATATGCATATACCCTATATAGGATTCCCAAGCCATAAAATCCTAGTTTCTAATTTTGTTACTTCACATAACATATTTAATTCATATATTCGTAACTAAACCATATTCATGAAAAATACCAAATCACTCCCAAAAATATTTCTTTTATGAGATTTAGCATAATATAGTCCCATAATGAACATATATTTTTCTTGGAATTTTTAAAATTCATTTACTATTTTTGAAAAATCAATTTCTAATTAATTCCTTAAGAAATTAGCTACCTCAAGGTTAACTCCAAAAATTCCCAAATCTTGGCAGGATCTTACACATGTTAACGTGAGCTTCCAGTTTAAATTTCATGGCCATCGGAGTTATAGAACTCCGGTTATAGTATTTTTTGTCGGAAAAACCTAAATATTGAAATGGTCATAACTTGCTCATTTTAAGTCGGAATGAGCTCATTTTTGGACAGGAGGTACTTTATACTATATAATTTCATGTCCCAAAAGGCCGGAATTTTTCTCACAAATTAAGTGGCCGAAACAGCCCTTTTAATTTCTGGACAGTAGCTTTTTTCGGTTTTTGCAGCTTTTGACTCCTTTGCTAAAATTAGTCCACACGAAAATCTACAACACCTTTTACGGTAATTCCCCTTGGATAAGTTACAAAACGCATAGATCTAACTCTAGAACTTGACCTCACTCAAAAAGTAGAAATATAATAAGAGATATGGTCAATTGAATTTTATGTTCCGTTTTCACCAAAATCTGATTTTCAACTCTTTATGATTTCTAAGAAACTTTCATGTTTTCACATAATAACCAACATAACTCATCATAACACTTACTAATACTCAAAACATATGAGGACATCATGTATACAGATCATTTCCACAATTTAATAAGCAATGAATACAAAGGATCATTCACTAGGCATGTGGTAATCCACATAGACAGGTTATTCCAACAGAATAATAAAGAATGGAATAACAGGAGAAATCACCATGCATGCGATAGATCGCACCGACAAGTTATTCTCAACAGAATAATAAATAATGAAACCAGGTCAGGTGTAATACGCACCGACAGGATATTCCAATATAATAATAAAGAATGGAATAACTGTAACGCCCCCAAATCCGGGTCTCTTCCAACCCGACAGATGGTGCTACACGGTACTACCATTCATTCATTCATTCCATGAAATAGTCTCAAAAGGACCAATATGACTTCTATATATTCAAAATAATATTACATTTCCCAGGTTCTTTGTAACCCATTCGTTTGTTCTTGTCATAATATTCAATATATTACAATCATTCACCTATACTATTACATAAGTAATCTAAGGGTTTGTCTTCGCCTTGCCCTTGTCTTTGCCCGAGCCTTCAGTCCACTCGATTTTAGTTGTGTTCATATGGTTCAAGCAAGAGTGAGCATGACTAGCTCAGCAAGTACTATAATTCTAATAAACAACATGCTTGAAACATAGAACTCATATATCTTCAGTAACTGAACAATAGTTACAAAGTACTATCGATAATTCAAAATAGCACTTCTTTTCATTCAAAACGTTTTCCAACAACAATATTCAGTAGAATATCAACTAAGGCTTAGAACTATGAGAAGTTCATAATTTCTTTTAAAAAGGAAAACCCGACACTAAGTTCGTAAGTCTGGTATAGCTTACGAGCACTTCTGGGTGATCAGCCCATAGTACTCTATGTTGATCAACACTACATTCATTAAACGTGTATACGTTTAAGGTGTGGCAACCTCACGTGCACTATCGTTAAACGACAAAAACATTTTAGCATACTTGGTCTTCGATTGAAAACCATACCAATATAACTCCTCAAAGTAAACATAAATCATGCTTACTTTATGAATCATAATATAAGTCTAGCGGAAAGAATTGGCTTTAGACTTCATCGTTCAAAATCATTGATATATAATCAAGCGCTTCACAATGGGCGGACTCTTATGGGCCTCGATAGTTTGCAAAATTTTGAAAATTTCACGAAACTCCCGGACGCATAACTTCTTTGTTATAAGTCCGAATTGGTCCATTCAAAAAGACTACGGTTCACAAATTACATACTCTATGCCTTCATGCAAGAATTTTATCTATTTGATTTCGTTCGCTAAAATTTCACCTATGAGTTCATTTTAATCTATTTGACTTCGCTTGCTTAAAAAAGCGATAAACGTTCGTGGAATGTTCAACACTCGAGTTCGCAACTTTCTTCGTTCTAAGTTAAAATCAAAATTGGTCATTTTTGAGTCGAAAAAACATTTTAGCATAACTCTATAATGCCAAATATGACTTGTCTCCATTGAAAACCAATGTATTCGAATTCAAACACAAAATACGACTTCCATTCCGAGAATTTCACGAATTCGACGATAATCGTCCAATCGTGTGAATTTCACTTAATTCGACGATAATCGGCCCAATCGTGCTAATAGGAAAAACTACATTCTTAATGATTCTAAATGGATTTTAACAATCATATGATCATTACAAATTATTTATTACACCAACTTATAATCCAAGTAGGTTTTGACTTATTATCATAAGTCAATGACTTATTCAACTTATGAACTATAAATCTTCATGCTCGTGACTTATTAATAACTTAAGTCCACTAATCAAGGTTCTTATGCTATATTCAATATACTAATCATCATATGACAACATATGATAAGTTCTTCATGGTTCTAGGAACTTATTAATGTTCAAGTTGCTTATCCAAATTATTCGGCTTAAGTTCATTCCTTATTAACTTATTACATGGTCTTAGCATACATGTTCATTAATAGCACTTCCCTTATCATCCTATTATAATAGAGATGAAAGAACATTGGACACAAGATCATTACCTTTGAAGTCTAACTTCTTCTTCTTGGAAAATCTAACTTTGACTTAAAAGTGTTTATTTGCTCTACCAAATAAGTAGCTTATATTTGAGAGGAGTTGGATGATTATTGAACAACCAACAAATGAATTGTGGCAACTAAAGTTTAGGGCAAAATGGACTTTAAACCATCCCACCTCCTCATTCCACCTCCTCATTCCACATCCTCATCCTCCACCTCCTTACTATTCATTGCTTGACCTCTAAGTCTACTTGCTAACCACATAAAGTACTTGGTCATCACACATAATCCTTGCCCATCAAGCTTACCCACTTCCTACTTGGTTTGACCCATGGATCAAGGCTTCTTATTGGGATTGGTTTATTAATCTAGCTACTTTCTTAATGGGCTTGTGCTACATAGTTTAGTCTAATGATATATCAAACACTTGGGCTTGATTGCCACATTATATTAGACTTATACTTATTATGCTAATAATCCTACAAGTCCATTATCTTTAGTTAACCATCTTAACAATTATACCCCATGTACAATCTTCGTATGCTAACTCGTATACTATTTCATAATATACGTTATCTCATTCTTCATACATAATAGTACAATACGTCGTATTATACTTACATTCATGACTTCATACAATGTATACACATTATACGATCATAACTTTCTTCCTTTACGCTTAATAAACCTAACGTTCTCAATTTAGGTCCACATGCGAAATATTACATTTTCCATACTTAGATTATTATTACATAATCAATATCGCCTTGATATTATAACGTTACTTATTTCTCGGAAGTTCAAAAATAATTCCCAAGCAAAAATCGATGAATAGTCTTTTTCAAAAAATTTCTCGGAAAGCTTTTATTTTTGTCTTAGAAATTCAAACACCTTAATTCTCTCACGTAGTTAAAATACTACGACATTCCGACATTTCTAGGTCATAGAACGACATTCATCTTATCAACACGTAATAATAATAAATAATATTATTTTATTCATTATTAAAAGTAATTACAAAATATTCTATTTTTCGGGGCGTTACACTCTCTCCCCCTTATAAGGATTCTGTCCGCAGAATCTCGCTATATATATATATATAAAATTACACAAATAAATGAGGGTAATTCTTTTTCATCATTTCTTCTAACTCCCACGTTGCTTCTTCTGCATTGTGGTTCTTCCATATCACCTTTACTGAAGGTATGACTTTGTTCCGCAGAACTTGTTCTTTTCTATCGACAATTTGAATCAGCATTTCCTCGTACGTTAAGTCCTTCTCGACATGAATAGGTTCATATTCTACCACATGCTTATAATCTGGCTTATAAGGACGTAACACGGATACGTGAAATACATTATGTATTCGTTCTAGGTTTGGAGGTAATGCTATCATATAAGCTACATCACCTACCCATTTTAATACCTCAAAAGGTCCTATAAACCTCAGACTTAACTTTCCCTTCTTTCCAAAACGTATCTTTCCTTTCTAGGGAGATACTTTTAGGAATACGAACGAACCTACTTCAAACTCCCGATTCTCTCTATGCGGATCCGTAAACTTCTTTCTTCATCTGCCTTGAGTCGCTAGAAGACGATTTGTATCTTCTTGACAATATCCATTTATGCATTTGCTAATTCTTGTCCCAACATTCGACGTTCTCCTACCTCATCCCAATACAGTGGCATTCTGCATTTCCTCCCATACAAAGCTTCGTAAGGCGGCATATCTATGCTTGCATGATAACTATTGTTATAAGCAAACTCCACTAATGGTAGCATGATAACTATTGTTATAAAAGATTATGACTGTGATATTTTATATCATCCGGGGAAGGCAAATGTAGTAGCTGATGCGCTAAGTAGGAAGGGTAGAGAGAAACTATCAATGTTAACAACTTAGAATGAGTTGATAACAGCGATGGCAAACATGGAGATAGAAGTTAAGTTTTCGGAGGAAGTAGGGGAAATGTTATTTTTCATGGAAACCCAACTGACCATAGTGGAACGGGATAGGGGAGTACAATCGAGCAACGAGGAATACAAGCAGATGAAGAAGAGGGTAGAAGATGAAGAAAAGACTATGTATAACCTCGATAAGGAGGGATTACTTCATTTTGAAGGAAGAATTTGGGTTCCGAATGATCCCGAATTAAAAGAGGAGATAATGATGGAGGCTCATAGTTCGAGGTACTTGATACATCCCGGTAGTACAAAGATGTATCAAGACCTTCGTCAGAACTTTTGGTGGCCGAACATGAAAAGGGAGATAGCAGAATATGTTAGTAGGTGCTTAACTTGTCAAAAAGATAAGGTTGAACACCAACAACCTAGCGGGTTGTTGCAAACGTTAGAAATTTTAGAGTGGAAATGGGAACATATCACAATGGACTTTGTGGTGGGACTTCCAACAAAAAGAAAAGGATATGATGCTATTTGGGTGATAGTGGATCGATTGACGAAATCGGCTCATTTTCTACCAATAGGAGTTAAGTATAACCTAGATCAGTTAGCTAAGTTGTATGTCAAGGAAATTATTTCTAGGCATGGAGTACCTGTTTTGATTGTGTCAGATCGTGATCCACGATTCAAAATCGAACTTTTGGAGGAGTTTGCAAGAGAAAATGGGAACGCATGTAACGCCCTAGAAAATTGAACATTTTGTAATTACTTTTAATAATGAATAAAATAATATTATTTATTATTATTACGTGTTGAGAAGATGAATGTCGCCAGTATAACCTAGAAACGCCGTAATATCGTAGTATTTTAACTACGTGAATGAATTAAGGTGTTTGAATTTCTAAGACGAAAATAAAAGCTTTCCGAGAAATTTTCTGAAAAACAGTATTCATCAATTTCTGCTTAGGAATTATTTTTGAATTTCTGAGAAATACGTAACGTTATAATATCAAGGCGATATTGATTATGAAATAATAATCTAAGTATGGAAAACGTAATATTTCGCATGTGGACCTAATTTGGGAACGTTAGGTTTATTAAGCATTAAGGAAATAAAGTTGTGATCATATAATGTGTATACATTATATGAAGTAATGGATGTAAGTATATAATCTACGTATTATTGTACTATTATGTATGAAGAATGAAATAACGATTTTACTTAATAAATATACGAAGTTAGTATATGAAGATTATACGTGGGGTATAAATGTTAAGTTATGTAAATTAAGGTAATGGACTTGTAGGACTTATAGCTTAATATAGAAGTCCAATATAATCTGACAATCAAGCCCAAGTGCTTGATGTATCATTAGTCCAAACTATGAAAGCACAAGCCCATGAAGAAAGTAGTTAGATTAATTATCAAAGCCCAATGAAAAGCCTTGATCCAAAGGTCAAACCTAGTAGGAAATGGGTAAGATTGATGGGCAAACAAAAAGTTTGATGAGCAAGTATTGTGGCTAGCAAGTTACTTAATGGCTAGGTTATGAATAGTAAGGAGGTAGAGGATGAGGAGGTGGAATGAGGAGGTGGAATAAGGAGGTGGGATGTTTTAAAGTCTAAAATGTCCTAACCTTTGGTGGCCTATAAATACAAGCCTCATTTCAAATTTTGTTGGTTGTTATTTTCATCCTACTTTCCTCTCAAATATAAGCTACTTAATTGGTAGAGAGAATAAGTCACTTAAGACTTATAAGCCACTTCAACCTTTGCTAGTTTTCCAAAGTGAATTCAAGTCTTCAAGGGTAACGACTCATCTCTTTACCTACAACTCTTCTATAATAGGATTGATAGAGAAGGGAGATTGTATTCTAAGATCATGTAATAGGTTAATAAGGAATGAACTTAAGCCGAATAATTTGGATAAGCAACTTGAACATTAATAAGTTGCTAGAACCATGAAGAACTTATCATATGTTGTCATATAATGATTAGTATGTTGAATATAGTATGAGAACATTGATTGATGGACTCAAGTTTATACTAAGTCATAAGTATGAAGAATTGTAGTTCATAAGTTGATTAGGTCATTGACTTATGAGAATAAGTCAAAACCTTACTTTGATTATAAGTTGGTGTAATAAGTAACTTGTGATGATCATATGTTGGTTGGAATCCATTTAGAATCATTAAGAATGTAGATTTGCCGGAATTCACACGATTGGACGATTATCGTCAAATTCATGAAATTCTCGGAATGGAAGTCGTATTTTGTGTTTGAAGTCGGAAACGTTGGTTTTCAATGGAGACAAGTCATATTTGGCATTATAGAGTTGCGAACTCAAAAATGATCGAATTCTGAATTAGAACGAAGAAACAAGCGTTGAACGTTCACGGACGTTTATCATTTTTGTTAAAAATGAACTCGTAGGTGAAATTTTAGCAAACGAAGTCAAATAGATAAAATTCTTGCAGGAACACATAGAGTATGAAATTTGTGAACCGTAGGCTTTTGAACAGACCAATTCGGACTTATAATAAAGAAGTTATGCGTCCGGGAAGTTTCGTAAAATTTTCAAATCTATAAAATATATATGAGGCATGAGTCCGGGCCATGACGACTCACACTCAATTTCTTTAAAGCTCACGCCGAAGACGAGGTCGAACTGCAGATATCGCTAACTTCATGGCGCGTGGCGCGAGATGCAGAGTTAAGTGTGTGCCATGACCTTGATCCTAGAATTTTGATGGACAAGAATGTTTACAAGTGTAGAATGAAAAGAAACTTGTTAGTAATGAACTGAGATATAAACATAACATTGTAAGGTACTTGTAAGACACTAATGCATGATGATTAAGAGTTAATAATCAAGTAAAGATGAATGAAACATGAATGATGTATGAAAAGCGGAAACCCATAATAGTAGATCTAAGTCAGGATTTACATTGAGATGAAGGGTAAGATATAATAGTATACATACTTGATTATATATAACTTAATGTGGTATGTTATATGATCATGTATTGTAGAAATGTAGAGACTTAAAGTGTACGTGTGTTAATCAGTAAGCAGACGCTGAAGGCAAGTATTCTAACCCTTATTCTAGTTCAGTCTGGACAAGTTTTGTAATTCATGTATTCTTTTGCATGAAGTTTTGAATGATGAAGTCTTAAGCCAATTCTTTCGGCTAGACTTATATATGATTCTATCAAGCATGATTTATATTTACCAAGTTACATTGGTATGGTTTTCAATCGAAGACCAAGTATGCTAAAATGTTTTTGTCGTTTAACGATAGGCATGTGAGGTTGCCACAACTTAAACGTATCCACGTTTAATGAATATAGTGTTGATCAACATAGAGTACTATGGGCTGATCACCCAGAAGTGCTCATAAGCTATGTCGGACTTACGGACTTAGTGCCGGGTTGTCCTTTTCAAAAGAAATTATGAACTGCTCATAGTTTCGAGCCTTAGTTGATATTCTACTGAATATTGTTGTTGGAAAATGTTTTCAATGAAAAGAAGTGCTATTTTGAATTATCGATAGTGCCGTAAGTATTGTTCGCCATCAAGATATATGAGTTCTATGTTTCAAGCATGTTGTTTATTAGAATTGTAGTACTTATTTGAGCTAGTCATGCTCACTATTGCTTGAACCATATGAAACATAAGCTAAGATCGAGCGGATCAAGGCTCGAAAAGCAAGGACAAGGAAAGGCGAAGACAAACCCTTAGATTACTTATATAATAGTATAGGTGAACGATTGTAATATATTTGATATTATGACAAGAACAAAATAATGGGTTACAAAGAACCTAGGAATGTAATATTATTTTGGTTATATAGAAGTTATATTAATCCTTTTGAGACTATTCAATTGAATGAATAAATGAATGGTAGTACCGTGTAGCACCATCTGTCGGGTTGGAAGAGACCCGGATTTGGGGGTGTCACAAGTTGGTATCAAAGCATTAGGTTATAAAACTTAAGGGGGGATTAAAAACCTTAAGTCATAACCTTAAGAGAAGTCAAAAAGAAGTACAAGAAGAAAATAACCTTATAAAATGCATTATGATTATGTTATGTGTTTTTATTATTCTTCCGACGATGTACTAATTAACTTAATTGTTTTGTGTAGATGTCAGGAGTAAATGGGATGTTTGTTAATGAGCAAACCATTAGTGAAGAATCGGTGAACCAAGTAGAGGTTATATCAAACCCTATAGCAGCAGAGCCAGATGTAGTGATTATTGAGTTTGGAGACTCAGATGATGCTGATTACATGTCAGTATTCGACGGGATGATAGAAGAGGAAGTAGAGACAATTTCCTTTAATCCGGTAGCTATAGCAGCGGAGATAGCTCCTGGAGGGTCAATGATGTCTCTGTTTATGTCAGTCTTGGATAGAAATATTCATTACTGTCAAGAGGTCAAGGAGCTGAAAGCAGAGCTCCAAATGGTTAAAGAGGACAAGAATTATGTCGAGTCCATGTGGGAGCAGGAACATGACGAGAGGATTTTGGCTAAGGAAAAAGTCCACAATTTAAAGCACGAGGTCTTTGAGCTCAAGGAGGAGCTAAAGACCAAGGTGCAGAAGATAGGGAGGATGTGCTATATCTATAGGAGTTTTCACACGAATTTTCAGCAGCAGGTAGTTGGATATTCGGTGGACGTGGGGCAAACACGACATACTATTAGCCGTGATATTATTGCCAGTCTTGCCAAGGTAGATTTCGATAATGCCTTGAGGCAGGTGTAGATTAGGGGTAGTCAGACTAGTATGTAAATATTTTTTTAGTAGTAGTGACGTAAAGCACTTTTTGTATAGAAAAGGGTAGTCTTTAGTAAATTCCAATTTTTGGAAAGTGATAGCGGGAAAGTAATGTAAGCAGCTTAGGCTGTGTATGTAACCGATGTAGTATTATACTACGAGGAATGATTATAAAAACCTTTTTATGGAAAGCAATGAGTTATGGATGTTGGAGTTATTGTTTAATATTAAATGATAACTAATAAAGAAAGGAATAATAACGCAATGTGTTTATTGTATCAGCAAAATGCCGCCAAGAAGAGTATAACATAATCAAGGTGTGAGCGTAAATCAACCGGAGGGAGGTCCGGTTAACTCAACACAGGAGTTTGTTAATTTAATAACAGTTGCCTTTAATAGAACAACGACTAATATTCCCGTAAATCTAGGAGTAGCACGAGCTACTACCTTTAAGGATTTCAAGAGCGTGGGTCTGCCGGAGTTCAAAGGAACTACGGACCCTATTGAAGCCCAAACGTGGGTTAAGGAGATAGAGAAGGCATTTGTGATAGCAAATGTCGATGAGGCCCAAAAGGTTGCCTTTGCTACCTATATGATGAAGGGAGAGGCCAACTTTTGCTGGAAAGCCAATCAGGCTAGGGCCGGGATAGCAAATCTGATGTGGGATAGGTTCAAGGAGATATTCTTCGAGAACTACTTTCCCACAAGCATGTAAGGGAGGATGGATATGGGGTTTTTGGAGTTGAAATAAGGGGAGATGACGGTTCCCCAATACGACGCCAAGTTTAACGAACTGGCAAGGTTCGCTTCACATCAAGTGGATACTGAGGTGAGGAAGGTGTGACGGTTTGAGCAGGGCTTGAAACCCTTGCTCTATAACCGTATATCGGTGTTCCAAAGTACTTTTTTCAGAACCGTTTTAGAGAAGGCGATAATCGCCGAAGGTGGTAGTGAGGCGTTGAGCTAATACCACAGAAAAAAAAATAAGGGTAAGGTAGATGGGGGAGTAAAGATCGAGGGAGCCAGTGGTAGTGGCGAGGTTTAGAAAAGGAAGGTATTTAGCTTTGGGAATACTGGAGTGAAGCAAGGAGACCCGAAGAAAAGAATGGAGACCTGCAAGACCTGTGGGAAGACTCACTTAGGAGTCTGTCTCAAGGGGAAGGCCGTCAATTACAATTGTGGACAGGAGGGGCACATTGCACCTAATTGTTCGAGTCCGAAGAAGAACCACGGATGCTTTGTGTGTGGATCAACTGACCACATGGCAAAGAACTTCCCGAAGAAGGGGACGGACGAGAACCGGGGCACTAATAGCGGTAAGTTAGCTATTAGTGGACCAAATAACACTGGGTAGGCCGATGGGCCATACCTTTAACATGATAGTCCAAGATGCGGTCGCATTAGGGGACTTCGTCGCAGGTATTATTCCGATCAACGATATCAATGCATACGTGCTGCTTTATTCGGGTGCTACTTGTTTGTTTATAGTATGCGATTTTGCTAGACGATTAGGATTACCTCCTAAAAAGTTGCTTATACCTTTAAATATTAAGTTAGCAAACGAAGAAATAATTCCTGTTGAAGATGTTCATAAGAGTTGTTGTGTAGATATACGGGGTTGTAAATTATCGGTAGATTTGTTACCGATAAAATTAGGAGAATTCGATGTAATTCTCGGAATGGATTGGTTAGTGAACCATGGGGCAATTATAGATTTTCAAAATAAATGTGTGAACATTAAGACGTTAGAACAACCTCGAGTAGTATTTTACGGGAATAGATCGTCGGGACATTCGGGTTGTCTAACCATGACATAAACTAGGAAATTGTTAAGGAAGGGATGCGTAGGCTATTTGTGTCATGTTGTTGATACCCAGAGAGTGGTAGCAACCATGGAACAAATACCTATAGTGAGAGAATTCGTCGATGTATTTTTGAGTGAATTGCCGGGACTTCCGCCAGATAGGGAGACAGAGTTTGTGATAGACATTGTGCCAGGAGCAGCACCAGTTTCCAGGGCACCGTATCGTATAATGCTAGTGGAGATGAAGGAGTTGATGGTGCAGTTGCAATAACTGTTAGATAGGAAGTACATTCAACTGAGTGTTTTGCCATGGGGAGCACCGGTTCTGTTTGTCAAAAAGAAGGACGGATCATTAAGACTATGTATCGACTATCGACAGGTGAACAAGTTAACGATAAAGAATAAATACCCATTGCCCAGGATCGATGATATTTTTGATCAGTTAAAAGGGGCTAAGTATTTTTCAAAAATAGATTGAAGGACGGGGTATCATCAGTTGAAGGTTAGGAAGGAGGATGTGCCAAAGACAACATTCAGGACTCGTTATGGTCATTACGAGTTTCTGGTCATGTCATTTGGGTTGACAAATGCACCAGCTGCATTTATGGATATGAGGAATATAGTGTTCAAACAATATTTGGACAAGTTCGTCGTGGTGTTTATAGATGATATTCTAATCAATTCTAAGATGCTAGAAGATCATGCTAAACACCTAAGATTAGTGTTGGAGACACTTAGTGTGACGCCCCCAAAATTAAGTATACGTCACCCATCTTGGGTCGCCACTTACATGGTACATAAATTCAAATACAACTTACTAATATAAGCTGCTAGGTACAATACGACATAAATCGTGAGTTTGAATACAAATATTGTCTACTAGATATTATACAAACTCAAAAGGAGTCCTCATTACAACTATTATCACTATATATCACAGAATAGTGAGGACTACTAATGCTATCCTCTCGACCATTACTTCGCTCCCCGACTCGTCTCGCCTATGTTCTCATTTCACTCAAGAGAACAATTGAAAAAAAAGTGAGCTCAACTAGCCCAAGAAGAAATATTATGACTAAGATAATGCGAATAAATTATCATTAGCCTTCAACAAAGATGTTAAACCGATAAAATACAATAGACAACCGGTTTAATCTGCAATGAATAAGCAATCCATTAAAAGAGTTAAGTAGAGAATAAAGTCTACTATCTTTTAGGTTTTAAAAGGTTTTCATCAATTTTTATCGCTGAGACTCAGCTTAATAAATAAACCACCACATTTAATCATCCCTATACCACGGTCAAGGATTTTCATCAAATTATCAATGGTCATGACTATACCGAATCACCCCTGGTCATAATCATACCAAAAACTATCCATCATCGCATTACAAAGCCATCGAGGACTTTTGTCACATCATTTATATCAAGTCATGATTATACCGAATGATCCCTGGTCATAATCATACTAAGTTCATCTATGCACGTAAGCCAAAGATAACATAATATAACATGATGATGATGACAATGACATAATAATTCAATAAAACAAGTTCAAGAATTATTTAATCCATGAATTATTAACGTCTAAATTGTCAACATGATATCGTTTTCAGAGAGTAAAATTCAAGAATGATCGTAAGAATATTTCCATGAAAAGATATTGGATAAAACGCAAATATCAAGGATATTCTACTAATTTCATGGAGTATAGAAGTCAAAGTTTTAACCAACCGGGTATAATAAAAAATGGAATAACAAAAGAAATCACCATGCATGCAGTACTTGCATAAGACAAAGTTATTCCAATGTAATAATAATAACGGAACCAGTCGTGAAATTCACACCAAGCTGTGATGTTCCAAATGTAATAATAAAGATGGAACCAGATCCGGTGTAAAACACACGTGATAGGATATTCCAATGTAATGATAAAGGCGGAACCAGTCCGGTGTAAAACACATGCATGTGATGTTCCAACAGAATAATAAAAAAAAACGGAACCGTGTATGTAAAAAACACATGCATGTGATGTTCCAATGTAATAATAGAAGAATGTCACCAAGTATAGGGTAAATCATAGATATCTGAGTTATTCCAATGTATAATAAGCAATGGAATAACATAAGGATTTCACCAAGTATAGGTATGCGGCAGACAAAAGTTATGTATAGGGTATGCCACTTTTACAAAGTTATTCCAATGTAATGATAATGAATGGAATAATGTAAGTTCTCTTCAAGAAGAAAGAATAACACCCTACTAGTAAAAAGAACCGAATATAAGAAGTAGTGAAGTAAAGTAATACTCTTCTTCTTTCTATAATTTTCTCTATAGCTTCTCTCTATAATTTCTCTCTCTAGTAGTTTCAATGAATTCGTAAGAAAATAATGAAGGAATGAGCTTCTATTTATAGGAAAATGGAATGCATAGTAACTAATCCATGAACGGTCCAGATTGATTTACTTTAATCTGACCATCCATATTTAAAGAAAAATCTTTTAAATAAAATATAATATATTCTATTTATATAAAAATATTTTACTATGCAAACACTATGCAATACTATGCAAAACACTATGCAAAACACTATGCAACACTATGCATAATAAAATATAATATATTCTATTTATAGAATAACTTTAATAAAGTATTCTATTTTATATAAAAGATGTTTCGCTTTTATTACGTTAATAATACTTAATAAAACAAAACGTCATTATCGCTATAATAATTCATATTATTATTAATCGACAATAATGGAATCAAACTGAGTGACTTCTCACATAAGCATCAATAATTAATACAGGTAGTGCTACTATGCAACCACACGTGACATCGCATTTCTTTTACTACCGAAAGTAGTTCAACAAGAACCAACCAGAAAACTTCCGCCGTTATTTCAATAAAATATTTTTGTCGTTTTCTCAATCCGACAATAATTACATTGCTAGGTCCACCAATGATTGAGCCGTTGTACAAATATTCCCTCGCTAAACCGAATATTCCCCACCAATCGAATATAATATAACCACTGTGATACTTTTGCAAAAATTTATAAATACTACCCACAACTATAATATTATCTCAAATTCACACCATAATATTAAAAATTATTTCAACAAAATTTAAATCTTTATTGATAAAACTGGGGTCTCACAATCTCTCTCCTCCTTATGGAATTTTGCCCTCGAAATTAGGGTACGCACACGATATGATAAAGAGGTGAGGATACCTTGAATACCTTTATCGTTGAAAATATTAAGTTCATCTTTGCAATCCTACCAAAGATATTCATTAACAATTCATCTTTGCACTACAAGCCAAAGATATATAATCAGTAAAACCAATAATCTGAGACTTAGCTTAATAGTATCACAACCACGAATTATCCATGCACTCATCGCCAAGGATATTCGTGTTTTCAATTCTGATCATGATTATACCGAATAATCCGTGGTCATAATCATACCAAGTCTATCAATGCACTACGACTAAAAGATGACTTTTACCATATCCATGAATTAATATTTCATTCTTTGAGACTCATTTCAATAATTAATCCATATCATCGAATCATCCCCGCACTCTGTGCCAAGGATATTCATTAGTATCACGACCAATAATTATCCATACACCACTACCAAAGATAATTGTGTATTCATTAGTATCACGACCACAAATTATCCATGCACTACTGCCAAAGATAATTGTGTATTCATTAGTATCACGACCACAAATTATCCATGCACTACTACCAAAGATAATTGTGTATTCATTAGTAACACGACCACAAATTATCCATGCACTATGGCCAAAGATAATTGTGTATTCATTAGTATCCGACCACAAATTATCCATGCACTACTACCAAAGATAATTGTGTATTCATTAGTATCACGACCACAAATTATCCATGCACTACTACCAAAGATAATTGTGTATTCATTAGTATCACGACCACAAATTATCCATGCACTACTACCAAAGATAATCGTGTATTCATTAGTATCACGACCACAAATTATCCATGCACTACTACCAAAGATAATTGTGTATTCATTAGTATCACGACCACAAATTATCCATGCACTACTACCAAAGATAATTGTGTATTCATTAGTATCACGACCACAAATTATCCATGCACTACTACCAAAGATAATTGTGTATTCATTAGTATCACGACCACAAATTATCCATGCACTACGCACCAAAGATAATTGTGTTTTCAATTACGGTTATGATTATACCGAACAATCCTCGGTCATAATCATACCAAGTCCATCTATGCACCACTGCCACAGATGACTTTCAACATAATATAAGCGTGAGGATAATGCTATAAAGAATCAATCAAATGAGATAAAGGATAAATATTAAACATTTATAATATAATTTATCCAGATTCAAGAATATCCCCATGTTATCAATCACTTAATAATCTCATAATCTAATATCATTAATATTATAACAATATTTTAATCATTTCTTAAATTTATAAACAATTTTTCTTAATTGTTTACGTTTTACCATATAATGCATTTAATCATTCAAAAATGCCATACTCATAAGATATCATCACCAATTATCAAATCTCTCAAAAAAATATGCATATACTCTATATAGGATTCTCTAGCCATAATATCCTATTTTCAACTTTGTTACTTCACATAACATATTTAACTCATATGTTCGTCACTAAACTATTTTCATGAAAAATACCAAATCAGTCCCAAAAATATTTCTTTTCTAGGATTTAGCATAATATAGTCCCATAATGAAAATATATTTTCTCTCTAATTTTTAAAATTCATTTACTATTTTTCAAAAATCAATTTCTAATTAATTCCTTAAGAAATTAGCTACCTCAAGTTTAACTCCAAAATTCCCAAATCTTGGCAGGACCTTACACATGTTAACGTGAGCCTCCAGTTTAAATTTCATGGTCATCTGAGTTATAGAACTCGGTTATAGTTTTCAAATGGAAAAATCTAAATATTGAAATAGTCATAACTTGCTCATTTTAAGTCGAGAATGAGCTCATTTTTGGACAGGAGGTACTTTATACCATATACTTTCATGTCCCAAAAGGCCAGAATTTTTCTCATAATTTAAGTGGCCGAAACAGCCTCTCTAAAATCATGGCAGAAAGCTTTTCGGTTTTTTGCAGCTTTGCACTCCTTTGCTAAAATCAGTCCACACAAAAATCTACAACACCTTTTCCAGTAATTCCACTTGGATTAGTTAGGTAACTCATAGATCTAACTCTAGGACTTGACCACATTCAAAAATTCAAAATATAATAGGAGATATGGTCAATTGAATTTCATGTTACGTTTTTCACCAAAATCGATTTTCAACTCTTTGTGATTTCTAAGAAACTTTCATGTTTTCACATAATAACCTACATAACTCATCATAAAACTTACTAATACTTCATATACCCATGATTTTCATCAGTCCTATGCTTTTATTATGACTTTCATCATAAACCACATAAAGCTGCTCATTTTAGTTGAAGAAATATTTGAGGGTTTAAGAAATGGGTTTTGTCTTTGATCGGGGTCAATACAAAATTCGATTTCACGCCTAGGGTAGGCTAGGAAGTCTTCAAGAATACGCCAAGAAATTTATTAATGATAGAAATATCATTTAAAATCATTACTCTCGTCCAAGACTTGGATAAGACGTCACATTAATACCAACTGTGACTTCTATCCCTTAACTCGGATAGCACCTCACAATGATACCTATCAACTTGTCATCTTCATCCACGACGCCGCCTCTGTAAAGTCGGCTTCGGTGCATTCCACACAAGGAAGTCAACAACGAAAGGATCGGGCTCTTTACTTATGGCTTGATATAATGTTGATTAACTTTAGGATTTGGTTACTTTGAATTAGATAACAAAGTTGGTTAGAATATGAAAGCTAACAACCTTACAAAAAGAATAATGAGTAGTTAATCAATCGTTTTCAAAAATTACCTCAAAGGCAAGTATTTTCAAAGAGATAAGATCGACAGGTAACGTGAAAGTGTTTATTTGAAACAACAAGATTAATAAACAGTGGAGGTAACGAAGGTTTCTCCCAACGAAGTTTCAATAGATAAATCAAAGTCTAATTTCTCCGGATTCAAATTTAAACGTTGAACGCAAGCAAGAGAGATAAAAGAATGGGTAGAACCGATATCTAATAAGGTATAGACTTCGCAAGAATTTATAATTAACTAACCCGTGCTAACTTCGTTCGGGTTACCCACTTTTGAGAAGTCATTAAAAACGCTCTTCATGAAATCACCGACTTTTGTTTTATCCAGATCCGCTTTGGTGCCACCGCCCAAATTGGACTTGACTTTGGTGCACGAAAAAATCGAGCTAAATGACCTTCTCTTCTTGAAATTTCCACTTCTATTATCTTGGCCATGATTACCACCAAGTGGTTACCATTCTTGGCATGATAATTTCTCCCACGATGGTCATCATTGTTCGATGGTTAATTATCACAGTATGATTATTATCGTGTTGTTGGTCGTTACCTTTTGGTTGAGTGACTCATTATCGCGCTCCAATAACCGAGCCCTATTCACAACATCTAAATACAAACACTGTCACAAAACAAGGGTTAATTAACATGTCAGATATTATCCCTATACTCTGACCGACCAATTAAATACCAAATAGCTTTAGGTAGGTCATACTAGCGAAGGAATTTCTGCTCTCCCTCCTAGTACTATTCTCACATCTTAGCCAGGATCATATCCTAAGCTCGATACCAACCGTGACGCCCCCAAAATTAAGTATACGTCACCCATCTTGGGTCGCCACTTACATGGTACATAAATTCAAATACAACTTACTAATATAACTGCGTGGTACAATATGCAACATACATAAGCATGAGTTTGAATACAAATATTGTCTACTAGATATTATACAAACTCAAAAGGAGTCCTCATTACAACTATTATCACACTATATCACGTAATAGTGAGGACTACTAATGCTATCCTCTCGGACCATTACTTCATTCCCCGACTCGTCCCGCCTATGTTCTCATTTCTCAAGAGAACGGTGAAGGAAAAAAAGTGAGCTCAACTAGCCCAAGAAGAAATATTATGACTAAGATAATGCGTAATAAATTATCATTAGCCTTCAACAAAGTGTTAAACCGATAAAATACAATAGACAACCGGTTTAAGCTGCAATGGAATAAGCAATCCATTAAAAGAGTCAAGTAGAGAATAAAGTCTACTATCTTTTAGGTTTTAAAAGGTTTTCATCAATTTTTATCATTGAGACTCGAATTTTTAATAAATAAACCACCACATTTAATCATCCCGCATACCACGGCCAAGGATTTTCATCAAATTATCAATGGTCATGACTATACCGAATCACCCCCGGTCATAATCATACCAAAAACTATCCATCATCGCATTCTGGTGCCATCGAGGACTTTTGTCACATCATTTATATCAAGTCATGATTATACCGAATGATCCCCGGTCATAATCATACTAAGTTCATCTATGCACGTAAGCCAAAGATAACATAATATAACATGATGATGATGACAATGACATAATAATTCAATAAAACAAGTTCAAGAATTATTTAATCCATGAATTATTAACGCCCAAATTGTCAACATGATATCATCGTTTCAGAGAGTAAAATTCAAGAATGATCGTAAGAATATTTCCATGAAAAGATCTTTGGATGAAACGCAAATATCAAGGATATTCTACTAATTTCATGGAGTATAGAAGTCAAAGTTTTAACCAATTGGGTATAATAAAAAATGGAATAACAAAAGAAATCACCACGCATGCAGATGCAGATGTAGAAAAGTTATTCCAATGTAATAATAATAACGGAACTGTGTCGTGAAATTCACAATTGTGATGTTCCAACAGTAATAATAAAGATGGAACTGGATCCGGTGTAAAACACACGATAGGATATTCCAACATGAATGATAAAAGATTTTAACCAGTCAAGGTGTAAAACACATGCATGGGATGTTCCAACAGAATAATAAAAAGCTAAACCAGTCCGGTGTAAAACACACGCACAAGATGTTCCAACAGAATAATAGAAGAATGTCACCAAGTATAGGGTAAATGGCAGATACAAAGTTATTCCAATGTAATAATAAGCAATGGAATAACATAAGGATTTCACCAAGTATAGGGTATGCGGCATGATACAAAGTTATGTATAGGGTATGCCACTTTTACAAAAGTTATTCCAATGAATGATAATGAATGGAATAATGTAAGTTCTCTTCAAGAAGAAAGAATAACACCCTTCACCGTAAAAGAACTGAATATAGAAGTAGTGAAGTAGCATAATACTCTTCTTCTTTCTATAATTTTCTCTATAGCTTCTCTCTATAATTTCTCTCTCTAGAGTTTCAATGAATTCGTAAGAAAATAATGAAGGAATGAGCTTCTATTTATAGGAAAATGGAATGCATAGTAACTAATCCATGAACGGTCCAGATTGATTTACTTTAATCTGACGGTCCATATTTAAAGAAAAATCTTTTAAATAAAATATAATATATTCTATTTATATAAAACATTTTACTATGCAAACACTATGCAATACTATGCAAAACACTATGCAAAACACTATACAACACTATGCATAATAAAATATAATATATTCTATTTATAGAATAACTTTAATAAAGTATTCTATTTTATATAAAAAGATGTTTCTGTTTTATTACGTTAATAATACGAATAAAACAAAACGTCATTATCGCTTATAATAATTCATATTATTAATCGACAATAATGGAATCAAACTGAGTGACTTCTCACATAAGCATCAATAATCAATACCAAAGGTTACTATGCAAACCACACGTATCATCGTATTCTTTACTACCGAGTAGTTCAACAAGAACCACTGTAAAACTTCCGCCGTTATTTCAATAAAATATTTTTGTCGTTTTTCGATCAATCCGACAATAATTACATTATTAGGGGTCCACCAATGATTGAGTTATTGTACGAATATTCCTCGCTAAACCGAATATCCCCCACCAATCGAATATAATATAACCACTTGCATACTTTGCAAAATTTATAAATACTACCCACAACTATAATATTATCTCAAATTCACACCATAATATTAAAAAATTATTTCAACAAAATTTAAATCTTTATTGATAAAATCTGGGGTCTCACACTTAGGAAGGAGAAATTGTATGCGAAGTTCACTAAGTGTGAATTTTGGTTAGAGAAGGTGCAGTTTTTAGGTTATGTCGTTAACCATGCAGGGATTTCAGTAGATCCAGCGAAGGTGGAAGTCGTGATGAATTGGGAACATCCAAAAATGCCGACTGAGGTGCGGGGTTTCCTAGGGTTAGTGGGTTACTATCGAAGATTCATCTAGGACTTTTCGAAGATAGCTACTTCGTTGACTAACATGACGAGGAAGATGGTGAAATATGCTTGGACTGACAAGTGCGAGGACAATTTTCAAGAACTAAAGAAGAGATTGAGTGAAGTGCCTATTTTGTCATTGCCCGATGACACAGGAAATTTGTAGTTTATAGCGATGCTTCGCATAGAGGACTTGGTTGCGTGCTCATGCAACATGGCAAGGTCATTACGTATGCATCTAGGTAGTTGAAGGATTATGAGAAAGTTTATCCTACTCATGATCTGGAACTGGTTGCAGTAGTTTTCGCTCTAAAGATATGGAGACATTATCTTTATGGAGAAAAATGTGAGATATACACGGACCACAAAAGTCTAAAATATATCTTCACGAAGGAGTTGAATATGAGGCGAGAGGAGATGGCTGGAGTTGATAAAGGATTACGACGTGAAATCTGTATCACTGCGAGAGAAAAGCGATGTAGTTCTTAGGACGCCTTAAATAGGAAGGGTCGGGGAAAAGTTATCTTTGTTAACGGCTTAAACTGAGTTAATAACAGAGATGGCTAGGATGGAGTTGGAAGTGAAGCTGCCAAGTGAAGGAGAACAAATGTTGTTTACAACAGAGATGCAACCGACCATCGTAGAAAGAATTAAGAAGGTACAACTCAAAACTGATGAGTGTGACCGGATGAAGGAGCGGCTTGCCAATGAAAAAGATATTAAGTACAGTCTTGATAATGAGGGATTATTGAGATTTGAAGGAAGAATTTGGGTTCCGAGTGAGACGGAATTAAGGGAGTAGGTTCTACAAGAGGCACATAGTTCAAGGTTTTCGATTCATCCTGGTAGCACTAAGATGTACTAAGATCTTTGACAGAGTTTCTGGTGGCCGAACATGAAGAAAGAAATAGCCGAGTACGTGAGTAGGTACTTGACTTGCTAGAGAGTTAAGGATGAACATCAACGACCCAGTGGCTTGCTACAGTCATTAGAAATTCCAGAGTGGAAATGGGAGAATATCACGATGGACTTTGTGGTGGGACCTCCGACTACTCAAAAAGGGTATGATGCGATTTGGGTAATAGTAGACTAATTGACAAAGTTGGCTCACTTTTTTCCAATTAGAGTTGAGTATAACTTAGATCAGTTAGCTAGACTCTATATTAAGGAAATAATCTCCAGACATGGAGTACCAGTATCGATTGTGTCAGATCGTGATCCACGATTCACATCGAGCTTCTGGAGGAGTCTACAATAGCAGTTGGGAACGCAATTGAAGCTAAGTACGGCATATCATCCACATACGGATGGACAGAGCGAGAGGACAATTCAGACGTTAGAAGATATGTTAAGATCTTGCGTCATGGATCTCAAGGGTAGTTGGGATGATCATCTACCATTAGTGGAGTTTGTGTATAACAATAGTTATCATGCAAGCATAGGTATGCCGCCTTACGAAACTTTGTATGGGAGGAAATGCAGAAGAACACTGTATTGGGATGAGGTACGAGAACGCCGAATGTTGGGACCAGAATTGGTGCAACAGACAGCGAATATTGTCAAGAAGATACAAATGCGTCTTCTAGCAG
Source organism: Panax quinquefolius (assembly GCA_020205615.1). Lineage (NCBI taxonomy): Eukaryota > Viridiplantae > Streptophyta > Magnoliopsida > Apiales > Araliaceae > Panax > Panax quinquefolius. The sequence goes on from CM035152.1 coordinate 82,746,842, forward strand.
CTCAAGACAGACAGAAGAAGTTTATGGATCCGTATAGAGAGAATTGAGAGTTTGAAGTAAGTTCGTACGTATTCCTAAAAGTATCTCCCTGGAAAGGAAAGATTCGTTTGGGAAAGAAGGGAAAGTTAAGTCCGAGGTTTATAGGACCTTTTGAGGTATTAAAACGAGTAGGTGAGGTAGCTTATATGATAGCATTACCTCCAGACCTAGAACGAATACATAATGTATTTCACGTATCCGTGTTACGTCATTATAAGCCAGATTATAACCATGTGATAGAATATGAGCCAATTCATATCGAGAAGGACAGTTTAACGTACGAGGAAACGCCGATTCAAATTATCGATAAAATAGAACAAGTTCTGCGGAACAAAGTCATACCTTCAGTAAAGGTGATATGGAAGAACCACGATGCAGAAGAAGCAACGTGGGAGTTAGAAGAAACAATGAAAAAGAATTACCCTCATTTATTTGTGTAATTTTTTTTAGCAAGATTCTAGGGACATAATCCTTATAAGGGGGAGAGAGTGTAACGCCCCGGAAAATTGAACATTTTGTAATTACTTTCAATAATGAATAAAATAATATTATTTATTATTATTACGTGTTGAGAAGATGAATGTCGTTGTATAACCTAGAAACGTCGGAATATTGTTGTATTTTAACTACGTGAATGAATTAAGGTGTTTGAATTTCTAAGACGAAAATAAAAGCTTTCCGAGAAATTTTCCAAAAAACACTATTCATCGATTTCTGCTCGGGAATTATTTTTGAATTTTTGAGAAATACGTAACGTTATAATATCAAGGTGATATTGATTATGTAATAATAATCTAAGTATGAAAAACGTAATATTTCGCATGTGGACCTAATTTGGGAACATTAGGTTTATTAAGCATTAAGGAAATAAAGTTGTGATCATATAATGTGTATACATTATATGAAGTAATGGATGTAAGTATAATACAACATATTGTACTATTATGTATGAAGAATGAAATAACGTATATTACTTAATTAATATACGAAGTTAGTATATGAAGATTATACGTGGGGTATAAATTTTAAGTTATGTAAATTAAGGTAATGGACTTGTAGGATTAATAGCCTAATATAGAAGTCCAATATAATATGACAATCAAGCCCAAGTGTTTGATGTATCATTAGTCCAAACTATGTAGCATAAGCCCATGAAGAAAGTAGTTAGATTAATTATCAAAGCCCAATGAAAAGCCTTGAACCATGGGTCAAACCTAGTAGGAAATGGGTAAGCTTGATAAGCAAACAAAAAGTGTGATGAGCAAGTATTGTGGCTAGCAAGTTACTTAATGGCTAGGTTATGAATAGTAAGGAGGTGGAGGATGAGGAGGTGGAATAAGGAGGTGGGATGTTTTAAAGTCTAAAATTCCCTAACCTTTGGTGGCCTATAAATACAAGCCTCATTTCAAATTTTGTTGGTTGTTATTTTCATCCAACTTTCCTCTCAAATATAAGCTACTTAATTGGTAGAGAGACTAAGTTACTTAAGACTTATAAGCCACTTCAACCTTTGCTAGTTCTTCATACGTTATTTTCTGGTCTTTCTATTAGATCTACTATTATGTTTTTTCGGCTTTCATTACGTTCACTTTCAATTGATTATTAACTCTTAATCATTATGCATTAGTGTCTTACAAGTACCTTACAATGTTATGTTAATATCTCAGTTCATTACTAACAAGTTCCTTTTCATTCTACACTTGTAAACATTCTTGTCCATCAAAATTCTAGGGAAATGGCGCATTTCACATTTAACTCTGCATCTCGGCATGTATGAGTTAGCATGATATGTCTATTGTTCGACCTCATTGTGGCCCGGAGCTTTAAATATTGTGAGTTGCGTCGCGACGCGGACTCTGTGCCTCAGATAGTTTCAAAATTTTGAAAATTTCACGAAACTCCCCGACGCATAACTTCTTCGTTATAAGTCCGAATTGGTCCGTTCAAAAGTCTACAGTTCACAAATTACATAATCTATACATTCATGCAAGAATTTTATCTATTTGACTTCGTTTTCTAAAATTTCACCTATGAGTTCATTTTTAACGAAAACGATAAACGTTCGTGAACGTTCAACGCTCGTTTCTTCGTTCTAAGTCGGAATTCTGTCATTTTTGAGTCCGCAACTCTATAATACCAAATATTACTTGTCTCCATTGAAAACCAAGGTTTCCAACTTCAAACACAAAATACGACTTCCATTCCGAGAATTTCATGAATTCGACGATAATCGTCCAATCGTGTAAATTCTGGCAAAACTATATTCTTAATGATTCTAAATGGATTTCAACCATCATATGATCATTACAACTTATTTATTACACCAACTTATAATCCAAGTTGGTTTTGACTTATTCTCATAAGTCAATGACTTATTCAACTTATGAACTATAAATCTTCATGCCCGTGACTTATTAATAACTTAAGTCCACTAATCAATGTTCTTATTCTATATTCAACATACTAATCATCATATGACAACATATGATAAGTTCTTCATGGTTCTAGCAACTTATTAATGTTCAAGTTATTTATCCAAATTATTCGGCTTAAGTTCATTCCTTATTAACTTATTACATGATCTTAGCATACTTGTTCATTAATAACACTTCCCTTATCATCCTATTATAATAGAGATGAAAGAACATTGGACACAAGATCATTACCTTTGAAGTCTAACTTCTTCTTCTTGGAAAATCTAACTTTGACTTAAAAGTGTTTATTTGCTCTACCAAATAAGTAGCTTATATTTGAGAGGAGTTGGATGATTATTGAACAACCAACAAATGAATTGTGGCAACTAAAGTTTAGGGCAAAATGGACTTTAAACCATCCCACCTCCTCATTCCACCTCCTCATCCTCCACCTCCTTACTATTCATTGCTTGACCTCTAAAGTACTTTACAACCACATAAAGTACTTGGTCATCACACATAATCCTTGCCCATCAAGCTTACCCACTTCCTACTTGGTTTGACCCATGGATCAAGGCTTCTTATTGGGCTTGGTTAATTAATCTAACTACTTTCTTAATGGGCTTGTGCTACATAGTTTGGACTAATGATATATCAAACACTTGGGCTTGATTGTCACATTATATTGGACTTATACTTATTATGCTAGTAATCCTACAAGTCCATTATCTTTAGTTAACCATCTTAACAATTATACCCTACATATAATCTTTGTATGCTAACTCGTATACTAGTTCGTAATATATGTTATCTCATTCTTCATACATAATAGTACAATACGTCGTATTATACTTACATTCATGACTTCATACAATGTATACACATTATACGATCATAACTTTCTTCCTTTACGCTTAATAAACCTAACGTTCTCAATTTAGGTCCACATGTGAAATATTACGTTTTCCATACTTAGATTATTATTACATAATCAATATCGCCTTGATATTATAAGGTTACTTATTTCTCGGAAGTTCAAAAATAATTCCCGAGCAGAAATCGATGAATAGTGTTTTTTGAAAAATTTCTCGGAAAGCTTTTATTTTTGTCTTAGAAATTCAAACACCTTAATTCTCTCACGTAGTTAAAATACTACGACATTCCGACATTTCTAGGTCATAGAACAACATTCATCTTATCAACACATAATAATAATAAATAATATAATTTTATTCATTATTAAAAGTAATTACAAAATATTTGATTTTCCGGGGCGTTACAATAACAACAGAAATCACCATGCATGCGATAGAAAGCATGCATAAAGTTATTCCAATGTATAATGAATAATGGAACAAAGTCGTTTAAATTGCACCGCATGTGATATTTCGGATGAATAATAAAGAATGGAATAACAACAAAATTCACCAGGTATATGGTAATCCGCGTTTACAGGTTATTCCAACAGAATAATAAAGAATGGAATAACAACAGAATTCACTGTATACTCAGAATCAGCGTATCTGAGTTATTCCAACAGAATAATAATTAATGGAACCAGGTCAGGCGTGGTATGCACCGACAAGATATTCTGACAGAATATTAAAGAACAGAATGATAGAAGAATTTCACCATGTATGAGGTACTTCGTATAAACAAGTTATTCCAACATAATAATAACGAATGGAATAATAGAAGTTCTCTTCATGAATACGAAAGAAATAATACCCATTACGAGTACAACAAATAATATCCCTTACCTTTGAAAGAAGAGTACACCGACTGGTAGGGCGAGGATATACTCGAAGAAAACTCGTACTATGCTCAAAGCTTTCTTAAACTCTAAAGAAATACGCTCAAGATTATAGAAGAAGAATTCTCTCTATAGTTTCTCTCTCTAGAGTTTCAGTGAATTCGTAAGAAATAATGAAGGAATGAGCTTCTATTTATAGAAGAATGGAATAAATAGTAACCAATCCATGAACGGTCCAGATCGATTTACTTTTAAACGGACGGTCCAGGTTGGTTTACAATAAAATATAATATATTCTATTTATAATCTAATAAAACGAATAACTTTATAAAAGTATTCTGTTTTATATAAAAAGATTTTACTATGCAAACACTATGCAGGCACTATGCAAACACTATGCATAATAAAATATAATATATTCTAATTATTGTCTAATAAAATAGATAACTTTATAAAAGTATTCTGTTTTATATAAAAAGATTTTACTATTAGCCTAATAAAATGAATAACTTTATAAAAGTATTCTGTTTTATATAAAAAGCATTTTTGCTTTATTACATTAATAATACTAATAAAACTAAACTTCATCATCACTTACTTTGAAAAATTTTCAAATGTCACCCTTAACTTTAAACTTTTATCAATTTAACTATTCACCAAAATAGAAAAATTGAATACTTTTATTTCATAAAATTTGGGGTCTCACAGAGTACATCTCTGAGGAGGAATACTCTGAGGAGACGATGGGGTTAGCATCATATCTTAATGAGATGCTTGATGTGGAGGAGGAAATGGAGGTAACATCGATTAATACGGTGGTACCTACTCAGGAGCCAACACCTCTGGATGCAATGATATCATTGTATCTGGTTGTGTTGGATAGGAATGTGCATCTGTGCACTGTGGTGCAGACACAAAATGAGGAGATAACCGCCCTATATGAGGCGAAGGAATCTGCAGAGGCGGATTTTGAGTCAGAGCATGATGAGAAAGTGCTTATGACAGATAAGGCACGTTACTATAAGGAAGAGGCCTTAGAGCTTAGAAAGAAACAGGTTGAGAAATACCAGAAAATAGCTAGGATGTCATACATCCATGAATGTGCCCATGAGGATTTTAAGTTGAACATGAGACAGAGAAGATGGTTAGAGCTGATAAGAGATTATGACTGTGATATTTTATATCATCCGGGGAAGGCAAATGTAGTAGCTGATGCGCTAAGTAGGAAGGGTAGAGAGAAACTATCAATGTTAACAACTTAGAATGAGTTGATAACAGCGATGGCAAACATGGAGATAAAAGTTAAGTTTTCGGAGGAAGTAGGGGAAATGTTATTTTTCATGGAAACCCAACTGACCATAGTGGAACGGGATAGGGGAGTACAATCGAGCAACGAGGAATACAAGCAGATGAAGAAGAGGGTAAAAGATGAAGAGAAGACTATGTATAACCTCGATAAGGAGGGATTACTTCATTTTGAAGGAAGAATTTGGGTTCCGAATGATCCCGAATTAAAAGAGGAGATAATGATGGAGGCTCATAGTTCGAGGTACTTGATACATCCCGGTAGTACAAAGATGTATCAAGACCTTCGTCAGAACTTTTGGTGGCCGAACATTAAAAGGGAGATAGCAGAATATGTTAGTAGGTGCTTAACTTGTCAAAAAGATAAGGTTGAACACCAACAACCTAGCGGGTTGTTGCAAACGTTAGAAATTTTAGAGTGGAAATGGGAACATATCACAATGGACTTTGTGGTGGGACTTCCAACAAAAAGAAAAGGATATGATGCTATTTGGGTGATAGTGGATCGATTGAAGAAATCGGCTCATTTTCTACCAATAGGAGTTAAGTATAACCTAGATCAGTTAGCTAAGTTGTATGTCAAGGAAATTATTTCTAGGCATGGAGTACCTGTTTCGATTGTGTCAGATTGTGATCCACGATTCAAAATCAAGCTTTTGGAGGAGTTTGCAAGAGAAAATGGGAACGCATGTAACGCCCTAGAAAATTGAACATTTTGTAATTACTTTTAATAATGAATAAAATAATATTATTTATTATTATTACGTGTTGAGAAGATGAATGTCGTTGTATAACCTAGAAACGTCAGAATATCGTAGTATTTTAACTACGTGAATGAATTAAGGTGTTTGAATTTCTAAGACGAAAATAAAAGCTTTCCGAGAAATTTTCTGAAAAACAGTATTCATCAATTTCTGCTTAGGAATTATTTTTGAATTTCTGAGAAATACGTAACGTTATAATATCAAGGCGATATTGATTATGAAATAATAATCTAAGTATGGAAAACGTAATATTTCGCATGTGGACCTAATTTGTGAACGTTAGGTTTATTAAGCATTAAGGAAATAAAGTTGTGATCATATAATGTGTATACATTATATGAAGTAATGGATGTAAGTATAATACGACGTATTGTACTATTATGTATGAAGAATGAAATAACGTATTTTACGAATAAATATACGAGTTAGTATATGAAGATTATACGTGGGGTATAAATGTTAAGTTATGTAAATTAAGGTAATGGACTTGTAGGACTTATAGCTTAATATAGAAGTCCAATATAATCTGACAATCAAGCCCAAGTGCTTGATGTATCATTAGTCCAAACTATGTAGCACAAGCCCATGAAGAAAGTAGTTAGATTAATTATCAAAGCCCAATGAAAAGCCTTGATCCAAAGGTCAAACCTAGTAGGAAATGGGTAAGATTGATGGGCAAACAAAAAGTTTGATGAGCAAGTATTGTGGCTAGCAAGTTACTTAATGGCTAGGTTATGAATAGTAAGGAGGTAGAGGATGAGGAGGTGGAATGAGGAGGTGGAATAAGGAGGTGGGATGTTTTAAAGTCTAAAATGTCCTAACCTTTGGTGGCCTATAAATACAAGCCTCATTTCAAATTTTGTTGGTTGTTATTTTCATCCTACTTTCCTCTCAAATATAAGCTACTTAATTGGTAGAGAGAATAAGTCACTTAAGACTTATAAGCCACTTCAACCTTTGCTAGTTTTCCAAAGTGAATTGAAGTCTTCAAGGGTACGACTCATCTCTTTTACCTACAACTCTTCTATGATAGGATTGATAGAGAAGGGAGATTGTATTCTAAGATCATGTAATAGGTTAATAAGGAATGAACTTAAGCCGAATAATTTGGATAAGCAACTTGAACATTAATAAGTTGCTAGAACCATGAAGAACTTATCATATGTTGTCATATAATGATTAGTATGTTGAATATAGTATGAGAACATTGATTGATGGACTCAAGTTTATAGTAAGTCATAAGTATGAAGAATTGTAGTTCATAAGTTGATTAGGTCATTGACTTATGAGAATAAGTCAAAACCTTACTTTGATTATAAGTTGGTGTAATAAGTAACTTGTGAAGATCATATGTTGGTTGGAATCCATTTAGAATCATTAAGAATGTAGATTTGCCGGAATTCACACGATTGGACGATTATCGTCAAATTCATGAAATTCTCGGAATGGAAGTCGTATTTTGTGTTTGAAGTCGGAAACGTTGGTTTTCAATGGAGACAAGCCATATTTGGCATTATAGAGTTGCGAACTAAAAAATGATCGAATTCTGAATTAGAACGAAGAAACAAGCGTTGAACGTTCACGGACGTTTATCATTTTCGTTAAAAATGAACTCGTAGGTGAAGTTTTAGCAAACGAAGTCAAATAGATAAAATTCTTGCATGAACACATAGAGTATGAAATTTGTGAACCGTAGGCTTTTGAACAGACCAATTCGGACTTATAATAAAGAAGTTATGCGTCCAGGAAGTTCGTAAAATTTTCAAATCTATAAAATTATATGAGGCATGAGTCCAGTGAGCCATGGCGGCGACTCACAAATTTTAAAGCTCACGCCATGCAAAGACGAATTTAGGTCGAACTGCAGATCATCGCTAACTCATGGCCACATGCGAGAGATGCAGAAGTTAATGTAATGGCATGCATGGCTGATCCCTAGAATTTTGATGGACAAGAATGTTTACAAGTGTAGAATGAAAAGAAACTTGTTAGTAATGAACTGGGATATAAACATAACATTGTAAGGTACTTGTAAGACACTAATGCATGATGATTAAGAGTTAATAATCAAGTAAAGATGAATGAAACATGAATGATGTAATGAAAGCCGGAAACCCATAATAGTAGATCTAAGTCAGGATTTACATTGAGATGAAGGGTAAGATATAATAGTATACATACTTGATTATATATAACTTAATGTGGTATGTTATATGATCATGTATTGTAGAAATGTAGAGACTTAAAGTGTACGTGTGTTAATCAGTAAGCAGACGCTGAAGGCAAGTATTCTAACCCTTATTCTAGTTCAGTCTGGACAAGTTTTGTAATTCATGTATTCTTTCGCATGAAGTTTTGAATGATGAAGTCTTAAGCCAATTCTTTCGGCTAGACTTATATATGATTCTATCAAGCATGATTTATATTTACCAAGTTACATTGGTATGGTTTTCAATCGAAGACCAAGTATGCTAAAATGTTTTTGTCGTTTAACGATAGGCACGTGAGGTTGCCACAACTTAAACGTATCCACGTTTAATGAATATAGTGTTGATCAACATAGAGTACTATGGGCTGATCACCCAGAAGTGCTCATAAGCTATGTCGGACTTACGGACTTAGTGCTGGGTTGTCCTTTTCAAAAGAAATTATGAACTGCTCATAGTTTCGAGCCTTAGTTGATATTCTACTGAATATTGTTGTTGGAAAACGTTTTCAATGAAAAGAAGTGCTATTTTGAATTATCGATAGTACTTCGTAAGTATTGTTCAGTTACTGAAGATATATAAGTTCTATGTTTCAAGCATGTTGTTTATTAGAATTGTAGTACTTGCTGAGCTAGTCATGCTCACTATTGCTTGAACCATATGAACATAGCTAAGATCGAGCGGACCGAAGGCTCAGGCAAGGACAAGGGCAAGGCGAAGACAAACCCTTAGATTACTTATATAATTGTATAGGTGAACGATTGTAATATATTTGATATTATGACAAGAACAAACGAATGGGTTACAAAGAACCTAGGAATGTAATATTATTTTGGTTATATAGAAGTTATATTAATCCTTTTGAGACTATTCAATTGAATGAATAAATGAATGGTAGTACCGTGTAGCACCATCTGTCGGGTTGGAAGAGACCTGAATTTGGGGGTGTCACAAGTTGGTATCAAAGCATTAGGTTATAAAACTTAAGGGGGGATTAAAAACCTTAAGTCATAACCTTAAGAGAAGTCAAAGAAGTACAAGAAGAAAATAACCTTATAAAAATGCATTATGATTATGTTATGTGTTTTTATTATTCTTCTGACGTGTACTAATTAACTTAATTGTTTTGTGTAGATGTCAGGAGTAAATGGGATGTTTGTTAATGAGCAAACCATTAGTGAAGAATCGGTGAACCAAGTAGAGGTTATATCAAACCCTATAGCAGCAGAGCCAGATGTAGTGATTATTGAGTTTGGAGACTCAGATGATGCTGATTACATGTCAGTATTCGACGGGATGATAGAAGAGGAAGTAGAGACAATTTCCTTTAATCCGGTAGCTATAGCAGCGGAGATAGCTCCTGGAGGGTCAATGATGTCTCTGTTTATGTCAGTGTTGGATAGAAATATTCATTACTGTCAAGAGGTCAAGGAGCTGAAAGCAGAGCTCCAAATGGTTAAAGAGGACAAGAATTATGTCGAGTCCATGTGGGAGCAGGAACATGACGAGAGGATTTTGGCTAAGGAAAAAGTCCACAATTTAAAGCACGAGGTCTTTGAGCTCAAGGAGGAGCTAAAGACAATGGTGCAGAAGATAGGGAGGATGTGCTATATCTATAGGAGTTCTCACATGAATTTTCAGCAGCAGGTAGTTGGATATCCGGTGGACGTGGGGCAAACACGACATACTATTAGCCGTGATATTATTGCCGGTCTTGCCAAGGTAGATTACATAATGCCTTGAGGCAGGTGTAGATTAGGGGTAGTCAGACTAGTATGTAAATATTTTTTTAGTAGTAGTGACGTAAAACACTTTTTGTATAGAAAAGGGTAGTCTTTAGTAAATTCCAATTTTTGGAAAGTGATAGCGGGAAAGTAATGTAAGCAGCTTAGGCTGTGTATGTAACCGATGTAGTATTATACTACGAGGAATGATTATAAAGACCTTTTTATGGAAAGCAATGAGTTATGGATGTTGGAGTTATTGTTTAATATTAAATGATAACTAATAAAGAAAGGAATAATAACGCAATGTGTTTATTGTATCAGCAAAATGCCGCCAAGAAGAGTACAACATAATTAAGGTGCGAGCGTAAATCAACCGGAGGGAGGTCCGGTTAACTCGATGCAGGAGTTTGTTAATTTAATAACAGTTGCCTTTAATAGAACAGCGGCTAATATCCCCGTAAATCTAGGAGTAGCACGAGCTACTACCTTTAAGGATTTCAAGAGCGTGGGTCTGCCGGAGTTCAAAGGAACTACGGACCCTATTGAAGCCCAAACGTGGGTTAAGGAGATAGAGAAGGCATTTGTGATAGCAAATGTCGATGAGGCCCAAAAGGTTGCCTTTGCTACCTATATGATGAAGGGAGAGGCCAACTTTTGCTGGAAAGCCAATCAGGCTAGGGCTGGGATAGAAAATCTGATGTGGGATAGGTTCAAGGAGATATTCTTCGAGAACTACTTTCCCACAAGCATGCAAGGGAGGATGGATATGGGGTTTTTGGAGTTGAAATAAGGGGACATGACGGTTCCCCAATACGACGCCAAGTTTAACGAACTGGCAAGGTTCGCTTCACATCAAGTGGATACTGAGGTGAGGAAGGTGCGACGGTTCGAGCAGGGCTTGAAACCCTTGCTCTATAACCGTATATTGGTGTTCCAAAGTACTTTTTTCAGAACCGTTTTAGAGAAGGCGATAATCGCCGAAGGTGGTAGTGAGGCGTTGAGCCAATACTACAAAGAAAAAAAAATAAGGGTAAGGTAGATGGGGGAGTAAAGATCGAGGGAGCCAGTGGTAGTGGTGAGGTTCAGAAAAGGAAGGTATTTAGCTTTGGGAATACTGGAGTGAAGCAAGGAGACCCGAAGAAAAGAATGGAGACCTGCAAGACTTGTGGGAAGACTCACTTAGGAGTCTGTCTCAAGGGGAAGGCCGTCTATTACAATTGTGGATAGGAGGGGCACATTGCACCTAATTGTTCGAGTCCGAAGAAGAACCACGGATGCTTTGTGTGTGGATCAACTGACCACATGGCAAAGAACTTCCCGAAGAAGGGGACGGACGAGAACCGGGGCACTAATAGCGGTAAGTTAGCTATTAGTGGACCAGCGCAGCCGGGTAGGCTGATGGGCCGTACCTTTAACATGATAGTCCAAGATGCGGTCGCATTAGGGGACTTCGTCGCAGGTATTATTCCGATCAACGATATCAATGCGTACGTGCTGCTTTATTCGGGTGCTACTTGTTTGTTTATAGTATGCGATTTTGCTAGACGATTAGGATTACCTCCTAAAAAGTTGCTTATACCTTTAAATATTAAGTTAGCAAACGAAGAAATAATTCCTGTTGAAGATGTTCATAAGAGTTGTTGTGTAGATATACGGGGTTGTAAATTATCGGTAGATTTGTTACCGATAAAATTAGGAGAATTCGATGTAATTCTCGGAATGGATTGGTTAGTGAACCATGGGGTAATTATAGATTTTCAAAATAAATGTGTGAACATTAAGACGTTAGAACAACCTCGGGTAGTATTTTACGGGAATAGATCGCTGGGACATTCGGGTTGTCTAACCATGACACAAACTAGGAAATTGTTAAGGAAGGGATGCGTAGGCTATTTGTGTCATGTTGTTGATACCCAGAGAGTGGTAGCAACCATGGAACAAATACCTATAGTGAGAGAATTCGTCGATGTATTTTCGAGTGAATTGCTAGGACTTCCGCCAGATAGGGAGACAGAGTTTGTGATAGACATTGTGCCAGGAGCGGCACCAGTTTCCAGGGCACCGTATCGTATGGCGCTAGTGGAGATGAAGGAGTTGATGGTGCAGTTGCAAGAACTGTTTGATAGGAAGTACATTCAACCGAGTGTTTTGCCATGGGGAGCACCGGTTCTGTTTGTCAAAAAGAAGGACGGATCATTAAGACTATGTATCGACTATCGACAGGTGAACAAGTTAACGATAAAGAATAAATACCCATTGCCCAGGATCGATGATATTTTTGATCAGTTAAAAGGGGATAAGTATTTTTCAAAAATAGATTTAAGGACGGGGTATCATCAGTTGAAGGTTAGGAAGGAGGATGTGCCAAAGACAGCATTCAGGACTTGTTATGGTCATTACGAGTTTTTTGGTCATGTCATTTGGGTTGACAAATGCACCAGCTGCATTTATGGATATGATGAATAGAGTGTTCAAACAATATTTGGACAAGTTTGTCGTGGTGTTTATAGATGATATTCTAATCAATTCTAAGATGCCAGAAGATCATGCTAAACACCTAAGATTAGTGTTGGAGACACTTAGGAAGGAGAAATTGTATGCGAAGTTCACTAAGTGTGAATTTTGGTTAGAGAAGGTGCAGTTTTTAGGTTATGTCGTTAACCATGTAGGGATTTCAGTAGATCCAGCGAAGGTGGAAGTCGTGATGAATTGGGAACATCCAAAAATGCCGACTGAGGTGCAGGGTTTCCTAGGGTTAGTGGTTTACTATCGAAGATTCATCTAGGACTTTTCGAAGATAGCTACTTCGTTGACTAACATGACGAGGAAGATGGTGAAATATGCTTGGACTGACAAGTGCGAGGACAATTTTCAAGAACTAAAGAAGAGATTGAGTGAAGTGCCTATTTTGTCATTGCCCGATGACACAGGAAATTTGTAGTTTATAGCGATGCTTCGCATAGAGGACTTGGTTGCGTGCTCATGCAGCGTGGCAAGGTCATTGCGTATGCATCTAGGTAGTTGAAGGATTATGAGAAAGTTTATCCTACTCATGATCTGGAACTGGCTGCAGTAGTTTTCGCTCTAAAGATATGGAGACATTATCTTTATGGAGAAAAATGTGAGATATACACGGACCACAAAAGTCTAAAATATATCTTCACACAGAAGGAGTTGAATATGAGGCAGAGGAGATGGCTGGAGTTGATAAAGGATTACGACCGTGAAACTCAGATCACACGAGAAAAGCGATGTAGTTCTTAAGCGCCTTTAAATAGGAAGGGTCGGGAAAAGTTATCTTTGTTAACGGCTTAAACTGAGTTAATAACAGAGATGGCTAGGATGGAGTTGGAAGTGAAGCTGTCAAGTAAAGGAGAACAAATGTTGTTTACAATAGAGATGCAACCGACCATCGTAGAAAGAATTAAAAAGGTACAACTCAAAACTGATGAGTGTGACCGGATGAAGGAGCGGCTTGCCAATGAAAAAGATATTAAGTACCGTCTTGATAATGAGGGATTATTGAGATTTGAAGGAAGAATTTGGGTTCCGAGTGAGACGGAATTAAGGGAGCAGGTTCTACAAGAGGCACATAGTTCAAGGTTTTCGATTCATCCTGGTAGCACTAAGATGTACTAAGATCTTTGACAGAGTTTCTGGTGGCCAAACATGAAGAAAGAAATAGCCGAATACGTGAGTAGGTACTTGACTTGCTAGAGAGTTAAGGATGAACATCAACGACCCAGTGGCTTGCTACAGTCATTAGAAATTCCAGAGTGGAAATGGGAGAATATCACGATGGACTTTGTGGTGGGACGTCCGACTACTCAAAAAGGGTATGATGCGATTTGGGTAATAGTAGACCAATTGACAAAGTTGGCTCACTTTTTTCCAATTAGAGTTAAGTATAACTTAGATCAGTTAGCTAGACTCTATATTAAGGAAATAATCTCCAGACATGGAGTACCAGTATCGATTGTGTCAGATCGTGATCCACGATTCACATCGAACTTCTGGAGGAGTCTACAATAGCAGTTGGGAACACAATTGAAGCTAAGTACGGCATATCATCCACATACGGATGGACAGAGCGAGAGGACAATTCAGACGTTAGAAGATATGTTAAGATCTTGCGTCATGGATCTCAAGGGTAGTTGGGATGATCATCTACCATTAGTGGAGTTTGTGTATAACAATAGTTATCATGCAAGCATAGGTATGCCGCCTTACGAAACTTTGTATGGGAGAAAATGAGAAGAACACCGTATTGAGATGAGAGTAACGAGAACGTAGAATGTTGGGACCGTAATTGGTGCAATGACAAATGTGAATATTGTCAAGAAGATACAAATGTGTCTTCTAGCAGCTCAAGACAGACAGAAGAAGTTTATGGATCCGCATAGAGAGAATTGAGAGTTTGAAGTAAGTTAAAGACAAGATTCTAAAAGTATCTCCCTGGAAAGGAAAGATACGTTTGGGAAAGAAGGGAAAGTTAAGTCCGAGGTTTATAGGACCTTTTGAGGTATTAAAACGAGTAGGTGAGGTAGCTTATATGATAGCATTACCTCCAGACCTAGAACGAATACATAATGTATTTCACGTATCCGTGTTACGTCATTATAAGCCAGATTATAACCATGTGATAGAATATGAGCCTATTCATATCGAGAAGGACATTTTAACGTACGAGGAAACGCCGATTCAAATTATCGATAAAAAAGAACAAGTTCTGCGGAACAAAGTCATACCTTCAGTAAAGGTGATATGGAAGAACCACGATGCAGAAGAAGCAACGTGGGAGTTAGAAGAAACAATGAAAAAGAATTACCCTCATTTATTTGTGTAATTGTTTTTAGCAAGATTCTAGGAACAGAATCCTTATAAGGGGGAGAGAGTGTAACGCCCCGGAAAATTGAACATTTTGTAATTACTTTTAATAATGAATAAAAAATATTATTTATTATTATTACGTGTTGAGAAGATGAATGTCGTTGTATAACCTAGAAACGTCGGAATATTGTTGTATTTTAACTACATGAATGAATTAAGGTGTTTGAATTTCTAAGACGAAAATAAAAGCTTTCCGAGAAATTTTCCAAAAAACACTATTCATCGATTTACGCTTTCGGAATTATTTTTTGAATTTTCGAGAAATACGTAACGTTATAATATCAAGGCGATATTGATTATGTAATAATAATCTAAGTATGAAAAACGTAATATTTCGCATGTGGACCTAATTTGGGAACATTAGGTTTATTAAGCATTAAGGAAATAAAATTGTGATCATATAATGTGTATACATTATATGAAGTAATGGATGTAAGTATAATACAACATATTGTACTATTATGTATGAAGAATGAAATAACGTATATTACGAATTAATATACGAGTTAGTATATGAAGATTATACGTGGGGTATAAATGTTAAGTTATGTAAATTAAGGTAATGGACTTGTAGGATTAATAGCCTAATATAGAAGTCCAATATAATATGACAATCAAGCCCAAGTGTTTGATGTATCATTAGTCCAAACTATGTAGCATAAGCCCGTGAAGAAAGTAGTTAGATTAATTATCAAAGCCCAATGAAAAGCCTTGATCCATGGGTCAAACCTAGTAGGAAATGGGTAAGCTTGATAGGCAAACAAAAAGTGTGATGAGCAAGTATTGTGGCTAGCAAGTTACTTAATGGCTAGGTTATGAATAGTAAGGAGGTGGAGGATGAGGAGGTGGAATAAGGAGGTGGGATGTTTTAAAGTCTAAAATTCCCTAACCTTTGGTGGCCTATAAATACAGGCCTCATTTCAAATTTTGTTGGTTGTTATTTTCATCCAACTTTCCTCTCAAATATAAGCTACTTAATTGGTAGAGAGACTAAGTTACTTAAGACTTATAAGCCACTTCAACCTTTGCTAGTTTTTCAAAGTGAATTGAAGTCTTCAAGGGTAAGACTCGTCTCTTTTATCTAAAGTAGCATACTCGTTCTGTTCTTCATTTTGGAAAAACCCAGAAATGAAGAACATGCTCTGACATGATTTTCTAAGCTTCAGATCTTTCTTATTACTGATGTTCAGATCATGTACCCTGGTAGTTGTTCTTCAAGGCCCGATGTGTAGAACACCCATAACATGAACAAAACTAATTCTATAAGGCCATTAATACCCTTGACCGGCCATGACCAGATTTTTTGGGCAGCCCATAATATGATGAACACGTTCTGACAGATAGTTCAAGGCTTAATAACTTTTGATTGTGATGATGTATGACATGATTATTGATTGTTACATGTAGTGTTACACTAGTACTACAAGATCTATGTATTAGCTTGCCCAGAAACATCAAGATCTGACAATTATTGCTGGTCAAACAGGCTAACTCGAACACAGACTATGAATGCCTGGGTTTCTCAAGAACACCTAAGGCGACACATATTGTCGCCAAAAGGCTTTAGCGACAGACTTGCTATAATTTAATTAATTTAATTTCTAAAAAATCAATTAAAAATAGTAAATAAATTCTAAAAATTACAAAAAAAATTTTAAAAATTATTTTAAGTTATAAAAATTAACTTTTAATAATTTGACATATTTTTCATAAATATTATTATTTATTTGAATATTATTGATATTTAATCTATTTAATAAATGCATTAAATAAATTAATTAAAAATGATTTTTTTGTATTAAAAATCATTTTAAATGTTAATAAGGTATTTAATAATATTTTAAGTTATAAAATCTAACTTTCAATATTTAAAGGTTAATTATTTAAAATCTAACTTTTTATATTTAAAAGCCCGTGAAGAAAGTAATTAGATTAATTATCAAAGCCCAATGAAAAGCCTTGATCCATGGGTCAAACCTAGTAGGAAATGGGTAAGCTTGATGGGCAAACAAAAAGTGTGATGAGAAAGTATTGTGGCTATCAAGTTACTTAATGGCTAGGTTATGAATAGTAAGGAGGTGGAGGATGAGGAGGTGGAATGAGGAGGTGGAATAAGGAGGTGGGATGTTTTAAAGTCTAAAATGCCCTAACCTTTGGTGGCGTATAAATACAAGCCTCATTTCAAATTTTGTTGGTTGTTATTTTCATCCAACTTTCCTCTCAAATATAAGCTACTTAATTGGTAGAGAGAATAAGTTACTTAAGACTTATAAGCCACTTCAACCTTTGCTAATTTTCCAAAGTGAATTAAAGTCTTCAAGGGCAAGACTCGTCTCTTTTATCTACAACTCTTCTATGATAGGATTGATAGAGAAGGGAGATTTTATTCTAAGATCATGTAATAGGTTAATAAGGAATGAACTTAAGCCGAATAATTTGGATAAGCAACTTGAACATTAATAAGTTGCTAGAACCATGAAGAACTTATCATATGTTATCATATGATGATTAGTATGTTGAATATAGTATGAGAACATTGATTGATGGACTTAAGTTTATAGTAAGTCATAAGCATGAAGAATTGTAGTTCATAAGTTGATTAAGTCATTGACTTATGAGAATAAGTCAAAACCTTACTTTGATTATAAGTTGGTGTAATAAGTAACTTGTGATGATCATATGTTGGTTGGAATCCATTTAGAATCATTAAGAATGTAGTTTTGCCGGAATTCACACGATTGGACGATTATCGTTGAATTCGTGAAATTCTCGGAATGGAAGTCGTATTTTGTGTTTGAAGTCAGAAATGTTGGTTTTCGATGGAGACAAGTCATATTTGGCATTATAGAGTTACGGACTCAAAAATGACCGAATTCTGACTTAGAACAAAAAAACGAGCGTTGAACGTTCATGGACGTTTATCGTTAAAAATGAACTCATAGGTGAAATTTTAGCAAACGAAGTCAAATAGATAAAATTCTTGCATGAACACATAGAGTATGAAATTTGTGAACCGTAGGCTTTTGAACGGACCAATTCAAACTTATAACGAAGAAGTTATGCGTTCGGGAAGTTCGTAAAATTTTTAAATCTGCAAAGTTATCTAAGGCACAGAGTCCGCACCACGACACGGCTCACAGCCTTAAAGCCCATCTTGCATGATCTTGCGAGGCTAGAATTGCATCAGATATCGCTATCTCGCGCCGTGGCCTTGAGATGCAGAGAAGTTAATGGTAAGCACACACGTCGATCCTAGAATTTTGATGGACAAGAATGTTTACAAGTGTAGAATGAAAAGAAACTTGTTAGTAATGAACTGAGATATATACATAACATTTTAAGGTACTTGTAAGACACTAATGCATGATGATTAAGAGTTAATAATCAAGCAAAGATGAATGAAACATGAATGACGTAATGAAAGCTGAAAACCCATAATAGTATATCTAAGTTAGGATTTACATTGAGATGAATGGTAAGATATAATAGTATACATACTTGATTATATATAACCTAATGTGGTATGTTATATGATCATGTATTGTAGAAACGTAGAGATTTAAAGTGTACGTGTGTTAATCAGTAAGCAGACGCTGAAGGCAAGTATTTAACCCTTGTTCCAGTTCAATCTGGACAAGTTTTGTAATTCATGTATTCTTTCGCATGAAGTTTTGAATGATGAAGTATTAAGCCAATTCTTTCGGCTAGACTTATATATGATTCTGTCAAGCATGATTTATATTTACCGAGTTACATTGGTATGGTTTTCAATCGAAGACCAAGTATGCTAAAATGTTTTTTTCGTTTAACGACAGGCACGTGAGGTTGCCACAACTTAAACGTATACACATTTAATGAATGTAGTGTTGATCAACATAGAGTACTATGGGCTGATCACCCAGAAGTGATCGTAAGTTATGTTGGACTTACGGACTTAGTGCCAGGTTGTCCTTTTCAAAAGAAATTATGAACTGCTCATAGTTTTGAGCCTTAGTTGATATTCTACTGAATATTCTTGTTGGAAAATATTTTGAATAAAAAGAAGTGCTATTTTGAATTATCGATAGTACTTCATAACTATTGTTCAGTTACTAAAGATATATGAGTTCTATGTTTCAAGCATGTTGTTTATTAGAATTGTAGTACTTGTTGAGCTAGTCATGCTCACTCTTGCTTGAACCATGTGAACACAGCTAAGATTGAGCGGACTGAAGGCTCAGGCAAGGACAAGGGCAAGGCGAAGACAAACCCTTAGATTACTTATGTAATAGTATAGGTGAACGATTGTAATATATTTGATATTATGAGAAGAACAAATGAATGAGTTACAAAGAACCTGGGACTGTAATATTATTTTGGTTATATAGAAGTTATATTAATCCTTTTGAGACTATTCAATTGAATGAATAAATGAATGGTAGTACCGTGTAGCACCATCTGTCGGGTTGGAAGAGACCCAGATTTGGGGGCGTCACAACACAGTTAAGATTGAGTACGACATATCATCCTCAGACGGATGGTCAGAGTGAAAGGACAATTCAAACACTAGAAGATATGTTAAGATCTTGCGTTATGGATTTCAAAGGGAGTTGGGACGAATATCTACCGTTGGTGGAATTTTCGTACAACAATAGTTTTCACGCTAGTATAGGCATGCCGCCTTATGAAGCGTTGTATGGAAGGAAGTGCCGAACTCCATTATGTTGGGATGAGGTGGGTGAACGTCGGATGTTGGGACCTGAGATGGTACAGTAGACGGTGGACATGGTGAAGTTAATACGTACTCGATTAGTTGCTGCTCAAGATAGGCAGAAGAAGTATGCAAATTCTCACAGAGAAAAGAGAGAATTCAATGTAGGATCTTTTGTTTTTCTGAAAGTATCGCCTTAGAAGGGGAAGATACATTTTGGAAAGAAAGGGAAGTTAAGTCCAAGGTTTGTAGGACCTTTTGAGATTTTAAGAAGAGTAGGAGAGGTGGCTTATGAAGTAGCCTTACCTCCGAGTAAATGGAACGATTCATAATGTGTTTCATGTAATGGTCGTTGTCAAGGCCCTTATAAACTGGACTATAAACACGTAATATAGTATGAATCTATTTAGATAGAGAAAGACTTGTCCGACGAGGAACTTCTAGTTCAAATTATTGATATGAAGGAACATGTTTTAAGAAATAAGGTCATACCTTCAGTGAAGGTGTTATAGAGAAACCACAATGCTGACGAAGCAACGTGGGAGCTCAAGAGTAAAATGAAGGAATATTTTCCTCATTTGTTTATGTAATTATAAGGTAAGATTCTGGAGACAGAATCCTTATAAGGGGGAGAGAATGTAATGCCCGAGAAAATCAGATTTTTATGACAATTAAATTTTTATTTGATTATGTGAATTAAATGAATTTAATTGATTTATTATGTGAGTAAGCTATGTGAAGGTCGTTCTACGACCTATAATGTGCTAATATGGTTAGTAATCTGGTTACGTGCTAGAATTAATTGTTTGGAATTTCCAAGACGAAAATATTTATTTTTTGAGAAATTTCCGTAAAAATACTATTCATCCGTTTCTGTTCGGGGAATTATTTTGAAATTCCGAGAAACGCGTAATGATAGAATATCAAGATAAGATGAAATATCTGATAATATTTCATTTATGGCAAACCGAGTTTTTGCCTACGGACTTAAAACCTAAGGGTTGAGTATATTGATTTCCGAGAAGGAAATGAAATGCGTAGAAGAATTGCGTTATAGTTAAAGTGAGTGTTATACAATTATGGTACTATTTAGTATCTATGTATAATACGACGAGTAAATACAAAGTACAATATGATTATTGTATGAGTAGTATACGGAGAGAATACGTGAATTGTATGTATAGAATACGATTCGTATTATAGAATTAAGTTAAGTCTTAATGTTAATTCATTTGAGTTGGTTTATAATTAGCCCAATTATTTGAATGAGCAAGCCCAAGGGATTAATGGGTTAAGCCAAGTCAAGGCCCAATGTTAATTTAGTTAAGCCCAATTCATGAAAATCGAACCGTGGATCGAACTGGTGGGTCACCGAATGGATAAAACCCATGGGGCAACCCATGGGATGACCCATGGCAAGGGTGGACCGGCCACCTTGGTGTGCAAGCCAAAAATAAGGCTTGGTCACCAAGCATTTTACTTGGTGACCAAGAGTGAATAGTAAGGAGGTGATGGTAGTTTGTCCAAATTGCCCTCCATTCTATTTTCCTATTAATAAGAAGCTAAGTTGGTTCATTTGTCAGTTTTTCAATTGCCCAACTTATATTATTTGAGAGAGAAAGAAAGCTAGACTACACAAATCATACACTTTGGAAGATTTGACTTACAGTTTTCAAGAGATTTCATAAGAGTTCTTATCTTTCATTTCCATCTCTTTTGATTTTCTTTTATCTTGGAGGATCATAAAATGGGTGGTATATGTCTTGTATGGTGGATTAAAGACGACTTACCATAGATTCAATCTCGATAAGTCATGAGATCGTAAGAATCATAGGGTTTGTTATAGTTTCAAACCATTAAAATATTGTTTGTTGAGATCGATTGTTTATAAACGATTGAACTCCATCAATATGTTAATATATGCATCTTTCTTGGTTAGGATGTAGATATGAAATCCATGGAGTATTCCATGAGATTTGGCTTAGAGAACATTAGTAACGAAGTTATGGCAAATTTTACGAAATTAGACGTTAAACGTCAAAACGTTAAAATTCCAGATTGGAGGTCGAAAGTTGACGTGAGACTTGAAAACATTATTTTTCAATGTCAACACGTGAGATAGGGTAATTAAGAGTTGTGGGTTCGAGAATTGTGGGATTCTAACTTAAAACGAAGAAAATGAGCATTGAACGCTCATTAACGTTTACGAACGTTTAGAAATTGAACTTAATAGTGAATTTTAAGTTATTGGATTCGAAAGTGTCAGATTCTTATATGAACGCGTAGAGTATGTCATTTATGACATGTAGGATTTTGAACGGACCAAATCGAGCTTATAACGAAGAAGTTATGACCCCAGGAATTTCGCAAAATTTTTCAAAACTATTGAAATTCTGGTACTGAGGTCCGGCGCCGTGGCGCCAGACTTAGTGTAAAATGTCGCACTGCAGCACTGGTATAGTAACATTGGCCACTGCTAAATGGCACCGCAGTGCCACTTTTTGTAACGAGTCTCATGTGCAGTCACGAGACCGGAAGTTAACCATTGCTAAGCTTGAAATGCATGCATGCCCTATTATTACTAAGCCACACCACGGTAGCGAAAGTGCGAGGTCTTTTGATAGAGAACTTAGGTTTTGAACTTCAATTGTTCATAGATCTATAAGGGTAATGTTTGTACACTTCATAAGTGTATTAAAACTATTCTCATACTACCTATACTAAGGTATATGGTATTAAAGTTAGGAATTTTATGTATGTTAATAAGCTTTGAGTGATGAACAAAGTTGGTACTTTATCAATGTTGTTCGAGTTTGATTAATAACGTCAGTTGGTTAATAAGACGGGATGAAGGTTAGTAAGTCGAGTTGACTTTATTATTAATATTAAGTTAACTACAACATAGAAGAGAAAGAAGTTGGTAGAAACAATGTGAACATTTGTTTAATAGCTAATTATAGTGTGCTATATGAATATATCATGTAGATTCTGTAAAGGCTGTGGTCAGTCGATTAAATTATTTGAAGACGCTGAAAGGCAAGTTTTCTTAATGCTTTTCTAACTTTCATGTTAGTCAAGTTTTATGTGATTCATTATACTGAATTACACGACTGGTTTCAAAGAAAGGGTCGATGGCAGATTTAATTCGGCTAGACTACTCGTAATATATAGATCGATTGATATTCATATCTTTCTATATAGAAATGTTAACGCTATCCTATGCCAAGTAAATGGTACGAACGTAAAGGTAAGGTTTGTCTATGAACAAACAAAAGTATTTTTCATCGATTATTCGATGGGCACGCGAGTTTGCCAAAAATATTAAACATAAATATGTTTAATGAATGAGTGTTGATCAACATAGAGTATAATAGGCTGATCACCTAGAAGTGCTCGTAAGTAATGCGGATGTAACAACCTTAGTGTTGTGAAATCCTTTTCAAGTATGAAAACTAAAAGTTACTGTTCATGGTCTATAGACTAGTTCAGAATTCCTAATCTATTCTATACTTTGGGAATTGATGTTATGAACTGTTAAAGTATTATTGTTTCATGATACTTCATAACTATTGTTCAGTTATGTAGGAATTGTTATATAATTCACGAATGTGGTATTACTGTTATCCTTTATTAAACTTGTTGAGCTGTCATGCTCACTTCTTGAGTGAATTATATAACTGCAGTTAAGGATGAACATCCTGAGAATGCAAAGAGAGATAAGGGCAAAGCTAAGATGGATGCTTAGCCATTGTGTAATAGATTAGTAAGTTTTTATGTATTATACATTATGAACAACGAACGATGTAACCGGTTTATGAACCTGGGAAGGATTATACTTTGATTGTAATAAGAAGATAGTAATTACATTTATTTTGTTGTATTTCAATGGAATGATTGTATGGATAGTAGTACAGTGGAGCACCATATGTCGGGTTGGAAGATACCAGAATTTAGGGCCGTCACATCCACTCAGTCAGATACGGGACAGTGTCATGTAACTCTATGTTATGGTCATATAACTCATCCTACATCTTAGCATCGATGGAGTTCGGTGGGAACTCCTCTTATTCCTCTTCTTCCTTAGGATCCTCCTCTAGATCAGTCTCAGGTTCAAGATCCTGACCAATAACAATGTTCAACAGAGATGGCTCTCTCTGTACCAACTGCTCCCTGACGATATGAATGTCTTGGGGCTCCTCCTCTGTAAGTACTCGGGGTTCCTCCTCCCCAGCTCGACTAGCTCCTCCAACATCCGACATCCTAACAACACAGTTTTAAGTTTTAGTTACTAATCCGTATTAGCGAGCACATAATTTAACACATACGCACATAAAGTCTTTTATTATCTTCAATGAATTAAGAAATTCATTTCTTAAAACTCGATAAGAGTTTACCACCACTATGTTCTCAATATCTTACAAGGCTACTACCTAAGGTTGCTCCACCACCTAAGGTTCATAACCTATAGCTTTGATACCAACCTGTGACACCCCTAAATTCAGGTACTTCAATTCCGCGGGATTTGGTGTTCACTGTACAAATATCATCTATCTATCTACCCATAATAAATTCAAACCATACAATAAATAGAAATAAATCCTCCCCTTATGGGGTTACAACATCTGAATAATAA
Source organism: Panax quinquefolius (assembly GCA_020205615.1). NCBI lineage: Eukaryota > Viridiplantae > Streptophyta > Magnoliopsida > Apiales > Araliaceae > Panax > Panax quinquefolius. The sequence goes on from CM035152.1 coordinate 82,771,264, forward strand.
TAAATACAATCCCAGGTTAAACTAACCTTAAACATTTGTGCAGAATCATAAACAAATAATATGTCTTAAATAATATCAAGTCTAAAACAAATTTTATCGACTAACAACAAATCCTCATTACTTGCAAACTTTGCATTTGCCTTTGCTAGTGGAAGGCTCGTTAGATCTTTCGTTTTTAACTGCAATGTTATTACTATGCAAGAGTGAGTACGATTGCCCACAAGTATAATAACATAATAATAAAATAATAACAGAGCTTCCTCACCTTTTTCTCTCTTTCTCTTTTTCAAATGGCTGACCCCAAGGCTCATATTTATAGACGGATGGCCGCAAGTATACCTGCGGCAGCGGCGATTGTACCTACGGCTGGTCGTGGTGCATCCGAGCCTCGCGGGTCCCATCGTCTCAAAGTACGTGCACTCATGCAATGTAATGTTTGCTCGAACTTACAGAACATTAATTCGAGCATCCAAATGAGGTATATCTAACCTTCTTTGGACCGCTTGTGTCGAGAGTTACGCAATTACATGGATTAGAGGTTGTACGAAGTCAGGAAGAGGGGTCTATGCCCATGGTCTTCAAGCTTCAAATTCTATCCAAAGTACTGCCACACATAATAGTCACTCGGGATTGTTACTCCTCGGTTCTTGTGGGACATTGTTGGATGTATGTATGTATGAAGTGTTGAGAATACGCGCAAGTGTTGAAGGGGTAAGATGATGTTTGACTCTTCGACGGGGTTATCGCCGATTTGAGTTGAAAGTAGACGTTGCTCAGGGTTACATCTGAGATTGGACTACTTGTTGGTATGTCACGATATCATCTTGTGAGAGAAAACGTTGAAGCGGAAAGACGACGTTTTGACTCCTCACCGGGGTTATTGCCGGTTTGAGCGGAAAGCAGACGTTTCTCAAGGTTACATCTGAGATTGAACTGCCTGTTTGTATGCCTCACTGTCATCTATGCATGTGCATGTCTGCCCGTTGTTAGCTCTGGGTCTGAGGTATGAGTGCCTCGGCAGGAGGTCTGAGCTTGAAGCTGATCGCATATGTTTGACACAAACAATTCCGGAGTTATCACTGGAACTACAAAAGCATTCCTTGGGTCTATCACCAAGGATGGAGTCGCTACTCCCAGTGTTATTTCTGGGACTGGAAATGAATGTCACGGTGTTATCGCCAAGATAGAACTGTCCTCTCCGGTGTTGTTGCCAGTCTTTTGATCTGCATACCTCGGGGTTATCTCTAAGATTGGAAATGACATTCCCGGTTTGTGTTCCGGGTTGGAACTGATGCTCCCGGTTTGTGTTCTGGGTTGGAACTGATGTTCCCAGTTTATATTCCGGGTTGTAACTGAACTTCCGATAGTATCCAGAATGGATGTCACCGTATCTTCGAGTTATTTCTAAAGATTTAATCGCCCTCCTGTAATGTCGATAACGGTATGCTAGAAAATTTTGAGTGTCTCTGAGATGCCCCTCTTTATCATATTCATGCAATGAAAGGCATGGATAGGATAAAGAATCCTAGACACTTGAAATGCAAGCAAGATAAACATGATGCTATATGCAGCAACATGATGCAAATGTATGATGCATGATTGTCAGGTAATCCTGTTGGAATGACAATCAGTGATGGCTTGGACATGTGATCCAAGTCTCCAAGGATGTTGACAATGGGGCTATCACCAAAGTCTTGAATCCTAGACATTGGCTTATATTCCATAGAGGTACCTCTTGTGTGTAAGAGATCTATGGGGATAAAGCTTTGTCCGTTTGAGGAAGTGTATAACATATTTCCTCATTCTATCGGAGTTACTGCCAACAGTTTGTTGTCGTCAGGGTTGTCCGACCTTCGTTGATGTGTGTATCACCGGATAGATCCCCGCTGGGTGTATTGTCCAGATTGCTTGACCTTCATTGATATATGTGTTAATGGTAGCTTTGCGTTGTAACCCCCGCCGGGGATACGTGGATGAGTTACTTCGATGGGTTTACTTGCCATCGGTTGACATGACGTCAAGGTTGCTTGACCTTCATTGATGTGTGTATCAATGGTTGCACTGCATTGTAACCCCCACCGGGGATACGTAGATGCTTGAAAGATGTGTGTTGTGACCCCCGTTGGAGATACTTTATCAGTTTGTAACTTCGGCGTTGTAACCCCCGCCAGGGAGGTTTGGTATTTCATGGTTTTGCATTGTAACCCCCGTCGGGGAGGTTTAGGGTTGTAACCCTGCAAATGACGGCATCAGAACTTTGTGGAGTATTGCCGAGCATGATCTGTGAAAGCTGAGCTCATTTGTAACGCCTCAAAATCCAGTCTATTTTCACATTCGGATTCCGTACGTCACAATCCCATCTTCTTCCAAATATACATCATTATATAGCTAAATATAACAACATACATCCTCAAATCCCATGTTCTAAAACCTTAAAAACTTATTCATTCCAAATAATGATAATTACATTACTCTTTACATCTTGTACAAGTGACTTTTATCCGCCACCAAGGATACATAATCATTCATTAAACTATTCTATAGTTTAATTCTATCATTCTATATTACAAGTCTTCGCTTGATCTTCACGCCCATTCATCTAATGAATGACACTTCTTCTGGATAACAATCAGCTTGATCCTTACGGGATCCTTAAGTCCTTTCTAACATCGTTAACTGAAAATGTTTTTATTTAAAGCAAGTGTGAGCTTTCAATTTCTCAGCAAGTCAAAGCAGTTGAACAAACAACTTCAAGAATTTAAACATTCTTTTAAGACTTCAATAACTGAACAAAGGTTATGAAGTAGCTTGAATAATAAGAATAATCTCGATTCCTATCATTTTAAAACATTAATCACATTCACTTTGAAATACTTTCATTCTCTACTTTCTTTCATTCACATTCTGTCTGGCTAGAATCAATAACACAGACTTAACAATAATAGTTCATGTATAAACAGAACATTCTCATATTAAACAGTTCAATCACAGAACAGTTCCTATCATAGAAACACCGAAGTGTTCACATTGTGGCACAAGGCCTCATATATTCTAACACCTTGTACAAATATCACACATTTGCACATAGACAGAACTTCTCAAGTTCAACATCTGAGAAGTTTAGAAACTATCATTCATTTAAAATATGAATGAAGTTAGGAAATTGGCTTATTTACGCCTACAACTTATAGTTTATTTGAATCGCTTCATTCCAATTCCTATGTAGCACATAAGGAAATAACACATATACCAATTAGTCATATACTTGACTTACGCATTGGTTTACTTAACTTTACTTCTTAGGGTTCACGTTCTTACAAACTAAGTTTACGCGACCAACTTCCTTTACCGATTAACGGCTTCATGACATACGGAGATGTCTTACTTAATACGTTCATCATCTTTATTGATTTACATTCTTATCTTCTTCTTATAACTCTCCTAGGACTCAGCACACATCATGTCTCAGCTATGGTACTCTGAGTGGTTTCCCACAAACAACCAACAAACAAGTTCCCGTCTCATCTACACTGCCCACAATAGTGAGTTAGATCGGTAACCAGTTTTGTATATACCTTCGCTCTCTGAAGGAATTGTTTATCCCAACTCCCATATGTCAACCATCAAAGGTTACGATTGTACTAGAACCTAAATTCATCTTAACTTACCCGAACTATTAAACTATAATTTTTGTTAAGTCAATTTCTTATTCCTTATGGCTTTCTGGCAACTAAATGCCATACCTCAGGATTCATTCTTTATCGTCTAACTCATACAATCTTTTGTATAATCAGGATGATCATTCAATATTCATTCTACTCATTTATAGCGTTAAGCATTTTACGCTACCTTATTCTTATCTTACAACGTCCGATTCATTTGACTCGGAATGTTATCCAAGTTATAAACATTAACTCGACTTCTTTTACGTTATACTTACTTCTCTTTGATTCAACTTCTTCATCGTTCCCAGGCTTAATCATTGGTCTTCGTTATCCTACGGTCAAACCATACACGGAGTGTAGGTTTTACCCGTTTAATATTTGCGTACACTTAACCTTCACATCGGTTAAAGTGTTCAACGCTTATATTTCATTCTAACATTCTCATTCGACTCACATTCGGCTTTCATTAATCTTCTTACCATTCTCTACGGCTTTCTAGATACCAAATGTATCTTACTTACTACCTTCGACAACGTCTAAGTCATACAACTAATGTATACTTAGAACGTTCGCCCGACGTGAATACGATTCACGAGGATCATTTACGTATTCAACATTTACATTATTTGCCTATTAATTCTAGTCAACCTTCATCCAAGGTTTTAATTACTTTCATTCATTACTCGTCACCTGAACCCCATGTTCAATATTCTTTTCTAATGTCAAAGCCATACGGTTCATTGTATGCTAAGACCAATCATTCATCGCAACAACGTTGCGTTCACAGTGTCTAAATGCTTTACATTCATCTCTCATGACCATGTCATGACATCGAATTGTTATTCATTACCCTAGTCAATCAACGTTTAAGGAATCATAATTATAGCAATCCCTCACATTCGTTTCATTGTGACTACGGTTCCCGGACATTGGTTCCGTAATCCGCGTCTACATTCTTTATCTTTTAATCTCATTTAATCTTTTCGATCAACCTTCATCAAAGGTTTAATACACTTAATTAAGTGTTACATTAGTTGAATTATATGTTCATATTTCTTTCTTGCACATCCCCCAGTAACTGAGCAGTAAAAATCTCATTTCTAGGCATTGTACTGCACCGGCGTTGCGGCGCCGTGCCTGTAAGACCCCAAATTATTAATAAATGAAATTTATTTTCCTCTATTTATTATTTTGAAATAGTAAGGGTTGATTTGATTAATGTGGATAGTTATGGGTAAAATATGCAAATATTTCGAATAAGCAAGTGGTTATAAAATATTCATTGTTGTCGGAGATTATTCGTTTGGTCGTGGAATATTCTTTTTGTTGAGAATATCAGTACGACGACGCATGACCTTTGTGGGCCCCATAACTTGAAAGCGATTGGATGAAGAGAACGACAAATATAAGTTGTTTATAAATAATTGGCGTAGTTATTACCAATTATCTTGTTGGAATACCGGTGGTTAAAACACACTAATACGCGCGTTGTTGAACAAGAAGACACCAGATTGCACCAATTATTGATTCTTACGTAAGAAGGCACTACTCAATAATTGTTATAGTAATTTAATTCGGTATTTTATTTTATTGATTCAATAATTGTTGCGTTGATATTTTATATTTTTTGTTGTTTCAATAATTGTCATTACACGGTATTTTTTATTATCGAAGCAATAATTCATATTATCTGAATAATATTATTAGATAACATTATTGGCAATGTCTAGAAAGTTCTGTCTAAGGAGAGGTTTGGTCACCTAATTGCGCGCCAGTAAGGAGAAATTCTTATTGGAAAGCCCCCTCTTTCCTGGGAACGGCCTGGTTGTCAATAATGTGATTCAGTAATATTATTTGTGAATAATTAATTATTGATTTATATGATGAGAAAAATATTGATTTTATGTGGATATAGATGGAGAAAATTTTTAAAATGACAATTGTTGAAAATTAATATTTTATCTTTTTCTGATAAAATAATTCATTTAAATATATTATTTTAATAATATATTAACGGTGATATTTTTACAACGAATGTGGGATATATGAGTATACGAGGAGGAAGAGTATTTTTGTTGCAATAAATGTTTAAAACATGTTAAACATGTTTGTGGACCCCATTTCTTGATCGAAATTTGATTATAGCACTGTAAAATTGTTCGTATGTGGATTTTGGTCAATTTACGCTTTGGAATTTGGAAAAACTTTCTTCGTAGAAGTTGTAGAGAATTAAATTTCCTATAAAAAGTCGCGAGATTCAAATTTTCTGATAAAATGGCTATTTATTATGAATTATTGAAGTTCGAAGTTCAAATAATTGATTTTTGGAAGTTTTATTTATTTTTATTAATAAAACGTTTTTTTATATGTTGTGGGCATATTTAACATGTGCATGGTGGCTGAATTCAGATTCAAGATGTGGGCGTATGAATTTTGTTTATATATAATATTATTATATTCAATTTTCGCTTTGGTGTTCTAAGCAATTTCTATAAATAGGGTGCTTTAGGTTAGAATTGAAAATCACACTGTAAGCTGAAGTTTTCTCTCTATATTATCGAAATGTATTCTTGTGAGTATTTTGAGTATACTTTGAGTATTGCTATATGGTGCAAGTTCAAGTCATAGCCTATATCCGGTGTTTCAACTAGAAGTACTGTCTTTCGAGGTAAGGGATGTTATTTTCTTCTCAAATGATATTATTTCTTCAATATCATTATGCTGAAATATTGGTTGGAACTTTTTATCAAATTTGGAACTTTTTCATGTCGGGGTTACTATTCATGAGTTACTATTCACGAGTTACTATTCAGCGAAGTTACTATTCACGAGTTACTATTCACGAGTACTATTCATGAAGCGTGAAGATGTTTTTTTGTGGAATTTCTATCTTTTGGTGTCGGAGTTACTATTCACGTATACGGCACTATTCATGTATACGACACTATTCACCGAAAAATGAAATTTCTTCTTTTTGTCCAAAATATCTATTCTGGATACTAGCTTTGATTGTATCCATGTTTTGATCATTCTTGAATTTTACACCACTATGATTATTTTTGAGGTATTTTTGGACGTGGATAAAACAAAGTACGAATCCTTAATCCTTAATCCTTGTCATTTTGTTTCTTTGGATTCGTTTCTTTAAAAATATTTTCATCATCCTCGATCTTAAATGATGATATTATTGAATATCTTTGGCCTGTAGTGCAAAGATGAATGATTTCTTAATGAATATCTTTGGCCCGTAGTGCAAAGATGAACAGGTGTTGAGATGAACATGACCGATCGATTAATATCTTTGATTCGTAGTGCAAAGATGAAGCAGTGTTTAGATGAAACATGACTAATCGATGAATATCTTTGGCCCAGAGTGCAAAAGATGAATATTTGATTCCGTATATATATTGATTGATGTTACGAGGATAAAATATCGACGATGAACTTTTAAATTCATATATAGAAGATAGTAGTTTGCATTCTCTACTTAACTCTTCTAATGAATTATTATTTTTCATTGCGAAGATTGATTTAAAACCGGTTGTCTATTGTATTCTATTAGATTTTTCCTGTTGGAGACTAATGATAATTTGTTGTATATTATCTTAGTCATAATATTCTTTTCTTCGGGCTAGTTGAGCTCACCCTTTTCCTTTTTATTCATTTTTTTCTTCTCGGGAGGCGAGAATGTAATGAGTACTAGTCGGGGGTATGGAATGAAGGTTCTAGAGAGAGTTGTTTAGTAGTCCTCACCATTTTTGTAAAATAATGTATCAATAATTATGATGGGGATTTATTTGCGTGTGGATATTGTCTAGATGGCAATATCTGTATTTAAACTCACAGTTTATATGTTGTAATAGTAAAGTTGTAGTTATTTCTGTACCATGTATTTGGCGACTCAGAATGGGTTGGATGGAATGGACCTATTTTGGGGGCGTCACAGTGCCCTTCCATTTCTTTTCCACTGCGACGCCACTTAGCAGTAGCTAATGGGTTTGAGCTTCACATTAGACAAGCCCCAAGGCATGACTCACGGCTCATGACGCCGTGAGCATGAAACCTAGAAAAATTTTCTAAGTCTTTTACAAGCTTGAGACGCTGACTTTGAAATCTCATATCTTATTTGTTATAACTCAGAACGAGGTCGTTCCAAAGCCATTTTCTTCTTTATCTTACGTACTTTGATTACCCTTAGACAGAACCTCATTCTAAATCCGTTAACATACCATTCAATTGGCTTAATCTTCGCTCGTCGTTCATTTTACATTTTTTAACATTATTCGTTCGTTCGTCCGTAATTCGTTCATCCGAATTCGGAACTCGTTTGTTCTTGAGTCCACAACTCACGTTTTATACGTTCTCTTACATTCTTATGAAACCCTATACGTTTGGGTTCATTTCCTAAATTTCTAATTCTTTATCTTCTTTTATGAAATTTTCGCCATAACTTCGTTATAGCTCAGTTTTAATCCGTTCTTCATGAACGTTTCTAATGTTCCTAACCAAGAAATAAGCAACTAATTTATATGCGATGGTTTTAAACTTGTCCATCAACAACAATTATCCTACGATGGTTTTAAATTTGTCCATCAACAACGTTCTTCGTGTTCTTCACGTTCTTCGCGTGTTCTTCATTTTTAATCTATATTTTGGATTTCAATTTTACTTTTTCTTGGAATTTGATGTTATAGAACATCATTCCTTACTTATTTGACCTAATCATTCATAAGATTTATTCAGATCGCCCAAAATCCTTACGAATCTTACACTTCCTTAAGAAATTTATAAACTAAATTTCTAATTCTTATTTCTTCATTTTCTCATGATTTCAACCATATGAAACCATTCCTAACATCATCTACTTCTTATCTTCATTAAGTTATATTTTTGAACATATTAAACTTAAAGAAAATTAGAAGAAACTAGGGTTCGGATTACCGTTCTTCTTAAATCTCCTTCCGTCAGACAAAGCGTGCACTCGGGCAAGTTTTTCCTCATTCTCTCCCTCTTCATCCGAACTCTCTCTCTCTCTCTCTCAAGTGTTGGTTGAAATTTTCAAACCAAACAAATGAACTTAAGGCTTGTTTATATAGAAAACCAAAGCTATGGGTATTTTGGTCATTTCACCCCTACCTCCTTACTATTCATGGCTTAGCCACCAAGTTTACTTGTCCACCACCCTTACTTGGTGGCCAAGTGGCCGTCCCACATGCCCATGGGTCTTCCCCATGGGTTTCCCAATGGGTTTTACCCATCCGGTGACCTATCGGTTTGATCCGCGGTTTATTTTCTTGGATCGGGCTTAATTAAATCTAACATTGGGCCTTACATTAATTCTTACTGGGCCTACCCTAGGCTTGATTACACATTCCATTGGGCTTGATATAATCCAAGTCCAATTGGATTCTTCAAAGTCCATTTAGACTAATTGTAGTCTACGCATTCCATTCTCGTATTCTCTTCCTATATAGTTCGTACGATATTTGTATTACACGTCGTACTAATCTTCGTACTATACTCGTATAATAACTAGTATTATACTTGTATTTCTCACGCATAATAACTCTAATTATTATACGAAATCATAAAATTCTCGGAACTCATTTTTCCTAACCCTTAGGTTTTAAGTCCGCAGGCAAAAACTTTGTCTTTGCTATAACTGAAATATTATTGAATATTCCATCTCATCTCAGAATTCTATCATTACGCGTTTCTCAGAAATTTAAAATAAATCTCCGAGCATAAATAGATGAATAGTGCCTATTTCGTCTTTTTCCCCAGAAATATTTTTGTTCTCGGAAAAATTTTATTTTCCCAGAAAAATTTTATTTTCGTCTTGAAAATTCTTACTCATTCAGTCTAGCTCGTAGCCAGAATCCTCCCGATTAATAATCATTCTAGGTTATAGAACGATTAATAAACACATAACACAGAATAGTATTTAATAAAAATTCATTTTATTAATAACTAATTCTTTAAACTTAAATTCTGGACAATCCCATTTTCCGGGTTCTCACATTCTTCCCTCCTTAAAAAAATTTCGTCCTCGAAATTTCTTAAAACCAAACCCTTACCCGGGTCCTCACATCCTCCCCTTCTTCAAAGAATTTCTTCCAAGAAATTTTAGTTAACCCTTCTTCTCAACTTCTCTTCAAAGAAGTTCTTATCTTTCATACATTCCCTACCCTTCATAACTTATCAAGAATCATGAAGTGAAAGGAATAATTAGGAATATAAGGATTCCTTTAAAATATTTCATACTTTTGCTGAGGGGTCAAATCGACCATGAACTCTTACTGGGTTAAACAGCCTTTCGCCATAAAACTTTCTTACATGGTAAGTTTACAATCACAAAGAAGGTAAACTACCTCTTCCATACGTAGGTGATCAACCTATCGTATAACCCCATTTCGGAGTATGTTCACCTCAGACTAATCATTAGAATCCGCACCAAAATAATTTGGTTCAGCATAGCTCTTCAAAGAAAGCTCAATTTTCTTTTAATCATGACATACCATTTGTCTTAGCCAAATTAAGTAGCTTAGACCATACCAATAAATTGGACATCAACTTGAAACATTCATCTAGTCAACTCACATGACATCGACTAATTCTTTTAAATTCTTTCGCAATAAATCAAAACGTTTTAAGACGTCATGATACCGCACTCTTCTAGTACATTGAGGACTTCGTGAGTTTCTGACTTCGTCATTATACATCATACCATATCGGGTTGTTGATCCTAAGATCACTTCCAACACTAGGTTCAGTTGCATTAATAACTCCATCCTTTTACCATCTTTGCATCAAATGCACTGATGATATAAAATTCATTTTGATATTTTAAATCAATTTCTCTGCTCAATCAATCAACTAGCATAGACATATCAAGAATAGTTCTTTTAAAATCCATTGGTTCCAAAAATTGAACCAATTCTTTCATTTTCCAAAACGCACACTTCAGCACGAATTCAAGAAACTTCGAAATCTAGCGTAGTTAGATGACTTGGAATATCTTATCCTCCATCTTCCTTCAGTGTCTTACTTATGACAATACTTAATATGCTCTAGCACCTTCAGTGCTAAGTCTACTAAAAATAACTCATTTCAGTCTAAACATTCCTAGACCTTAGTACAGTCCATCAACTTACCACACATTATGAGTTTAGGAACTTTCCACAATAATATGAGTTTAAGAACTATCCTGCATGCACTATAAAGCGCTCTATTCATTGAGAAGTTCAAAAACATACCATATATTTATGAGTCATGAAATTACCATAAGTATGAGTTTCATGAAATCGTACATACCTTATCATACTCTGCCTATCAAGTATATACATGAGAAAATAGTCACCTTCTCGTCATATACATCTTGATAGCTCGACCAATTTCAATGATTATCACTGTAATAAACTGAGTGGCTACTACACCAAAGCATAAACCTCTACCCATACAAAGATTCATACAACTCAGCTATCAAATGAGTCCTCAATTGAAATCTTACAACTTCTAACTTTCTCTTTACTTAATATGAATTTTCTTTAATTCATATGTTATACTTTACAACTCAATCTGAGTTCTTCTTCCCGTACTACTTCGTAGTAACATTCATTCATAGCATTAACTACAAATCATTCATCGTTTAACAGCTCACCTGTTACTATGATTTACTATGATCACGTGGTGATCTTCTTATCCTTCTCTCTACGATTATAGTCTTAGGTACTCTTACCTAAGATTTATAACCTATCAGGTTTGATACCAACCTGTAACGCCCCAAAATCCGGTCTATTTTCACATCTGGATTCCGTACGTCACGATCCCATCTTCTTCCAAACATACATCATTATATAGCTAAATATAACAACATACATCCTCAAATCCCAGGTTCTAAAACGTTAAAACCTCTTTCATTCCAAATAATGATAATTAAATTATTCTTTACATCTTGTACAAGTGACTTTTATCCGCCACCAAGGATACATAATCGTTCATTAAACTATTCTATAGTTTAATCCTATCATTCTATATTACAAGTCTTCGCTTGATCTTCGCTTATTCATCTAATGAATGGCACTTCTTCTGGATACTGATCAGCTTGATCTTTACGGGATCCTTAAGTTCTTTCTAACATTATTCGCCGAAAATGTTTTTATTTAAAGCAAATGTGAGCATTAAATTGCTCAGCAAGTCAAAGTAGTTAAACAAACAACTTCAAGAATTTAAACATTCTTTTAAGACTTCAATAACTGAACAAAGGTTATGAAGCAGCTTGAATAATAGGAATAATCTCGATTCCTATCATTTTAAAACATTAATCACATTCACTTTGAAATACTTTCATTCTCTACTTTCGTTCATTCACATTCTGTCTGGCTAGAATCAATAGCACAGACTTAACAATAACGGTTCATGTATAAACAAAACATGCTCATATTGAACAGTTCAATCACAGAACAGTTCATATCATAGAAACACCGAAGTGTTCACATTATGGCACAAGGCCTCATATATTCTAACACCTTGTACAAATATCACACATTTGCACATAGACAGAACTTCTCAAGTTCAACATCTGAGAAGTTTAGAAACTAACATTCATTTAAAATATGAATGAAGTTAGGAAACTTGCCTTACACACAGCTACAACTTATAGTTTACGCTGAACTGCTCATTCCAATTCCTATGTAGCACATAAGGAAATAACACATATACCAATTAGTCAAATACTTGATTTACGGATTGGTTTACTTAACTTTACTTCTTAGGGTTCACGTTCTTACAAACTAAGTTTATGCGACCAACTTCCTTTACCGGTTAACGGCTTCATGACATACGGAGATGTCTTACTTAATACATTCATCATCTTTGAGGATTTACATTCTTATCTTCTTCTTATAACTCTCCTAGGACTCAGTACACATCGTGTCTCTGCTAGTAGTCCATATGGTACTCTGAGTGGTTTCCCACAAACAACCAACAAATAAGTTCCCATCTCATCTACACTGCCCACAACAGTTAGTTAGATCGGTTGCCAAGTTTTGTATATACCTTCGCTCTCTGAAGGAATTTTTTAGCCCAGCTCCCATATGTCTACCATCAAAGGTTATGATTGTACTAGAACCTAAATTCATCTTAACTTACCCGAACTATTAAACTATAATGTTCGTTAAGTCAATTTTTATTCCTTATGACTTTTTGGCAACTAAATGTCATACGTCAGGATTCATTCTTTATCGTCTAATGATAAGTGGTATTTTTACCTACTTATTGAATACCAATTCATGTGAATTGTGTCCATCTCAAGTACATTTTAGTGTGTTTTAGTTGCATTTCATGTTATTTTGCATTACATTTACTTAAAACTCCTTTTTGTGAATAAGTGCAGGAATCAGCTTAATTTTGGTGATATTAGAGGGCATGAGGCTAATGGATTCGTGAAGGCTAGGCACAGGCGGTGATGTGCATGGCATGTAGGTACAATGATGCATGGAGACCAAGCATGGAAGAAGATCAAGCATGAAAGAGCAAGTAGTAGCAGCAGCATGACAACAACAAAACTAGAACCAGGACCTGCATAATTCAAGTTGCGTGGCAGAATGGCTTGAGAGAGCGCAGAGCGCATTTAGAGGCCGATCGACAGTGGAAAACTTTTTCAAGCAAGTCGCGCCTTGCATGAGGAACATGATGTAGGGCGGGGCCATTGCTGCTGCGTCAAGTCGTTGATTTGTTTTATTTTAATTTCCATTTTTAAAAGATTGTAATCGATTAAGACGATATCTGACGAGTGTCAGACACACAGTAGGAGAGTTTTTGTCGTATTTGGAGAAGAGTAACTAGGGTTTACACCTTGGGAGAGATTCTAACGTAGAACGAAGCCATAACGTCTACTTCTCCAATTCTTCTTGGGATTCTCTGTCATTGTGGATTTCTATTATTGTTTACTGGATTTCTATGAGGATTTAATCGTTGATCATTGGTTTTTATTCAGCGATTGGGTTTGATCATGCTATCTTTCATATTTTAATTGTTTGCTTATTGATCATGTTTAGCGTTGATCCCATAATGGCTTTTGGTTTAGTCATGAACTAAAATCCATTATGGGATTCTAACGAATTTTAATATGTAGTTTGGTTGCACACTTAAATGCTAGGGTTGTTTTGCATATTATATGGGAAGTCTATCGTGATTGTTTTATATGTATGAATGCCTGATCACCATTCGTCTCAGTATTTGTATGGAATTGACAATGAACATGCAAATATGGATTGTAATCATGATAGCATACGAATATGGGGCTATTTTATATGGCTTGTGTATTTTGTGAACCAGATAGACATATACTCTCATTTGGGATAATAACAGACGCGAAATTCTTTCACTCTCCATAACTCACGTCTCTATCTCTCTATCAGTTACAAATTGAAGCCGTATATCTCTCCATCAAATCTCCACGATTCTCTCCACGTTCAAAGCTCAACCCACGCTCTCATCTACTCTATAAAGCTAGGGCTCCTAATTGGGTTGGCAGAAACAAGTTGGGAGATTAGCATATCCAAAATTCTCATTCATTCTCAGTAAGTTCATCTGCATTCTTGCTCAAATATCTGCATATGGGTCCGAAGAGAGCACAACCATCTTCATCTTCCTCATCATCCTCCGGCAGTCATGAGGAGGATATTGTTGACCACACCAAGTTCTTGGATTTAGTAGCCCAGCAGGAGTATTACAGAATTGTCGTGAAGACATTCATCAAGGAGCTCAGTTTTAAACCGGAGGAGCAAGATGGCCAGTTATGTGCCATGATTCGCGAAAGGGGATGGGTTGGATTTACTGCTACTCCCACACCCATTCTGATGAGCATAGTCCGAGAGTTTTACACCAACGCCAAAGTCACCATGGATGATATCAGTATGGTTTGAGGTGTCGAGGTAGACTACAGACCCGCCGTAATCAGAAACATTTTCAGAATTACCGAGAGACCACCAACGGGGGCTGCTAATTGGATAAAAAGGGCACATATGGAAACAGATTTAGAGCTGGTTATTGCAGAATTGTACGTGTCAGGCACAAAATGGACTTACAAAGTCAGCACGACCCAGCCTCGCATATTCCTAGCAGCTGCGCTGAATCGATATGCCAAGGCGTGGAACCTGTTCATTTGTGCCAAGCTACTGCTGTCGTCGCATCAACATGAGATTACCGCAAAAAGGGTCATAATTTTGTGGGGTATCATTACGGGCAAGTATATTGATGTTGGTTATTTGATTCACCAGAATATTTTGAAATATCTGAAGGGAAATACCACTGGGAGCATTCCACATGCTTCAGTGGTCGCTATGTTATGCGCTCATCAAGGATGTAACTGGGGAAATGAATAAATGAAATATCCAAGTCAGGACATCACACATGCCACAATTGCTAAATTTGAGGACTGGGCTAGAGGTGTGCCACACCCACGCGGATTAGGTTTTATTCTCTGGCCTACATTTCCCGAGCCATCCAAGTAGCCCCCTCAGACAGATGAGGCAGGCCCATTCACCCGATCCCACACCGTTCCTAGCGATCACCAGCTCCGAAGGTTGGAGCGCAAAGTCGACACCATGTATGACAACTTTGGAACGTTTGTTACGGGACTCACAAGGGCCTTGGCCGAAGCCTTCGCGCAACAAGGAACAATGCTAGAGTGGCCTCAGTTTGGAACCACAGTGCTATATCCACCACCAGATTCACCACCCGAGGAGGGTGGTCAAGATGATCATTAGGGGAGTTTTCTGTACCCTTTACCTTCATTCAATGGGGACATTGAATATTATATGTTTGGTGGTATTGGGGGTTATAACATAGTAGTTTAGTTTTATTTAATTGTTGCATATTTAGTTTACTTTTGCATGTTTATGTGTTCGATAAAATTTTGCGGAAATTTTTAATTTTTATTCATTTTTTGATTGTGTTAGTATGTTTTAATTGCATGTCTCACATAAATTCTTGCTTTATAGAAATTCGTGCCTAGCCAATCATGATAGTGAATTGTGAAGGATTTTAGAGTATGTTGGATAACCTGAGCTGAGTTATAATGTTTTACACAATGAGATTCATGTTGCTGTTTAAATGCTTTAGGTTTGCACGAACGTGTTCACAATCACTTGTAGGTTTAAGAAATATATGTTATATTGCTCGATAGAACATGTAGATTTAAAAAGTGAAACATGTGGAAAGTGCTGCTCTTAGACTGTATGAAACATTGACATGCAAAATTTTGGAAAAAAATGGGTATGCTATATATATAAAAAAATCAAATAGCAATAACGTGGCTAGTCTTAATTCGGGGCCTTGGCTACTTGAGTAAGTACGCTGGGGGATTGTTTTACACCTAAGCCCTAAGGTCTTTCATGGTCCGGGAGTCGTTGGTTGAAAGCTCGCTAAGGGGTAGCAGTGTGCCTAATGGATTAAGACATTGCACAGTCATGTGAAAAAAAAAGAGAAAAATAGAAAAAGAAAAGAAAACTAGCAATAAACACCACGGGAAAGTGCGAAAATCGCCCTCGTGAGTAGCAATAAAGCAATAAACCCATTGTTGAATCTTTGTTTGTGTTGATATGTTGAAACAGTCTAGGTGGCATGAATATACATGAGCCTTGATTTAGACTATAATTTTCTGTTTGGAGCAATGTAGCTTACGTATTCTTTGCTTAGATCAAGTTTTGGTAAACACCACACACACACACACAACATCTATATAGCATATATGGATTATTTAAGTGTATGACATTATGCCTATAGTTTGGTTTGAATTTGTATTTTTGGATCTCGATAATTCACTGAGGTAATTTGGGCTGAATTTCTGTTATGGCTGGGATTATGTGAGACTAGTTTACATCATAGAGTAGTTGCATAGTTTTGCAGTTGCATTTTCATTGCTCATTAGTATGCATTGCTTGAGGGCAAGCAACAGTTCAAGTTTGGGGGTATTTGATAAGTGGTATTTTTACCTACTTATTGAATACCAACTCATGTGAATTGTGTCCATCTCAAGTACATTTTAGTGTGTTTTAGTTGCATTTCATGTTATTTTGCATTGCATTTACTTAAAACTCCTTTTTGTGAATAAGTGCAGGAATCAACTTAATTTTTGTGATATTAGAGGGCATGAGGCTAATGGATTCATGAAGGCGAGGCACAAGCGGTGATGTGCATGGCATGGAGGTACAATGAAGTATGGAGACCAAGCATGGAAGAAGATCAAACATTAAAGAGCAAGTAGTAGTAGCAGCAGCAGCAGCATGACCGTAACAGAACCAGAACCAAGACCTGCAGAATTCAAGCCGCGCGGCAGAAGGCTTTGAGAGCGCGCGCCTGCGCGATGAACATAGTGTAGGGGAGCGCGGCCGCGCGCGATGCTGAATGTGTTGATTTGTTTTATTTTAATTTCCATTTTTAAATGATTGTAATCGATTAAGACGATATCTGATGAGTGTCAAACACACTAGGAGAGTTTTGGTCGTATTTGGAGAAGAGTAACTAGGGTTTACACCTTGGGAGTGATTCCAACGTAGAACGAAGCCAAAACGTCTACTTCTCCAACTCTTCTTGGGATTCTCTATCATTGTGGATTTCTATTATTATTTACTGGATTTCTATGAGGATTTAATTGTTGATCATTGGTTTTTATTCAGCGATTGGGTTTGATCGTGCTATCTTTCATATTTCAATTGTTTGCTTATTGATCATGTTTAGCGTTGATCCCATAATGGCTTTTGGTTCAGTCATGAACTAAACTCTATTATGGGATTCTAACAGATTTTAATATGTAGTTTGGTTGCACGCTTAAATGCTAGGGTTGTTTTGCATATTATATGGGAAGTCTATCGTGATTGTTTTACATGTATGAATGCCTGATCACCATTCGTCTCAGTATTTGAATGGAATTGACAATGAACATGCAAATATGGATTGTAATCATGATAGCATACGTAATATGGGGGTTTTATATGGCTTGTGTATTTTGTGAACCAGATAGATATATACTATTTCACTGCATGAGCTAGAGTAAGGGCTTGTGCTTAAAATCAATATAATTGCAATTTCACATAGACATATAGTGATTTTGGTTGTGTTGATGATTACACAGAGTCTATCATCTGTGGATACTGTGGAAGTACGTTATAATGCATTGACAAATTGTTATAACTCTATTCGTGCTCTTGGCTATTTTCCCATGATATGTGAACATTTCTTGCATGATAGTGGCGATTAGATGAAATATTAAATGAAGTTAGGGTGCCATTATTTCCAGTTTATATTTATTCCATTATTATTCTTATTTTTAGTTGTTAGTACAATTAGTTCAATTCAACAATTCTAGTTATTAATCTAAGCATATAAATACAGTGAGTTAATTAATGCATAAGAGTTTATAATTTGACAACTTTCTCTGTGGGATCGATACTCTACTTACTCTGTATTACTTGTTGACACATGTATGCTTGCATGAGTTAGAGCTCTTTTATTAGGACTGTAAAAGAGGCAACATATAAGTCATACAATCTTTTGTATACTCAGGACGATCATTCAATATTCATTCTACTCATTTATAGCGTTAAGCATTTTACGTTACCTTATTCTTATCTTACAACGTCCGATTCATTTGACTCGGAACATTATCCAAGTTATAAACATTAACTCGGCTTCTTTTACATTATACGTACTTGTCTTTGATTAAGCTTCTTCATCGTTCCCAGGCTTAATCATTGGTCTTCGTTATCCTACGATCAAACCATACACGGAGTGTAGGTTTTACCCGTTTAATATTTGTGTACACTCAACCTTCACATCGGTTAAAGTGTTCAACGCTTATATTTCATTCTAACATTCTCATCCGACTCACATTTGACTTTCATTAATCTTCTTACCGTTCTCTACGGCTTTCTAGATACCAAACGTATCTTACTTACTACCTTCGACAATGTCTAAGTCATACAACTAATGTATACTTAGAACGTTCGCCCGACGTGAATACGATTCACGAGGATGATTTATGTATTCAACGTTTACGTTATTTGCCTCTTAATTCTATTCAACCTTCATCCAAGGTTTTAATTACTTTCATTCATTACTCGTCACCTGAACCCCATTTTCAATATTCTTTCCTAATGTCAAAGCCATACGGTTTATTGTATGCTAAGACCGATCATTCATCGCAACAACGTTGCATTCACAACATCTAAATGCTTTACATTAATCTCTCATGACCATGTCATAACATCGAAATGTTATTCATTACCCTAGTCAATCAACGTTTAATGAATCACAATTATAGCAATCCCTCACGTTCGTTTCATTGTGACTACGGTTCCCAGACATTGGTTCCGTAACCCGAATCTATATTTTTTATCTTTTAATCTCATTTAATCTTTTCATTCAACCTTCATCAAAGGTTTAATACACTTAATTAAGTGTTACATTAGTTGACTTATATGTTCATATTTCTTTCTTGCACATCCCCAAAGAATCGAAAGCAAAGAAAAAATCTCATTTTCGAAAGCATTAGATCGCATCGGCGCTATGGCACCGTGTCCTTCCCTTTCTTTCACGCTGCGGCGCCACTTAGCAGTAGCTAATGGCCCAAGGTCGCGCTGTGGTGCCAGCCCCCAAGGCACGACTCGCGCTGCGGCGCCAGGCATGAAACCTAGATAAATTTTCTAAGTCTTTTACAAGCTTAAGACGCTGACTTTGAAATCTCATATCTTATTCGTTATAACTCAGAACGAGGTCGTTGCAAAGCCATTTTCTTCCTTATCTTACGTACTTCGATTACCCTCAGATAGAACCTAGTTCTGAATCCATTAACATGCCATTCAATTGTCTTAATCTCTGCTCTTCGTTCGTTTTACATTTTTTAACATTCTTCGTTCGTTCGTCTGTAATTCGGTCATCCGAACTCGGAACTCGTTCATTCTTGAGTCCACAACTCACGTTTTATACATTCTCTTATATTCTTATGAAACCATATACGTTCGGGTTCATTTACTAACTTTCTAATTCTCGTTCTTCTTTTAAGAAATTTTCGCCATAACTTCGTTATAGCTCAGTTTTAATCCGTTCTTCATGAACGTTTCTAACGTTCCTAACCAAGCAATAAGAAACTAATTATACGCGATGGTTTTAAACTTTTCCATCAACAACAATTATCCTACGATGGTTTTAAATTCGTCCTTTAACAACGTTCTTCGTGTTCTTCGCGTTCTTCGTGTGTTCTTCATTTTTAATCGATATTTTGGATTTTGATTTTACTTTTTCTTGGAATTTGATGTTATAGAACATCATTCCTTACTTATTTGACCTACTCATTCATAAGATTCATTCGGATCGCTCAAAATCCTTACGAATCTTACACTTCCTTAAGAAATTTATAAACTAAATTTTTAATTCTTATTTCTTCATTTTCTCATGATTTCAACCATATGAAACCATCCCTAACATCATCTACTTCTTATCTTCATTAAGTTATATTTTTGAACATATTAAACTTAAAGAAAATTAGAAGAAACTAGGGTTCGGATTACCGTTCTTCTTAAATCTCCTTCCATCGGACAAAGCGTGCACTCGGGCAAGCTTTTCCTCATTCTCTCCCTCTTCATCCGAACTCTCTCTCTCACTCTCAAGTGTTGGTTGAAATTTTCAAACCAAATAAATGAACTTAAGACTTGTTTATATAGAAAACCAAAGCTAGGGGTATTTTGGTCATTTCACCCCCACTTCCTTACTATTCATGGCTTAGCCACCAAGTTTACTTGGCCACCACCCTTACTTGGTGGCCAAGTGGCCTCCCCACATGCCCATGGGTCTTCCCCATGGGTTTCCCCAAAGGTTTTACCTATCGGTTCGATCCGCGGTTTATTTTCTTGGATCGGGCTTAATTAAATCTAACACTGGGCCTTACATTAATCCTTACTGGGCCTACCCTAGGCTTGATTACACATTCCATTGGGCTTGATATAATCTAAGTCCAATTGGATTCTTCAAAGTCCATGAACTCAAAGTCCATTTAGACTAATCGTATTCTACACATTCCATTCTCATATTCTCTTCCTATTACACGTCGTACTAATCTTCGTACTATACTCATATAATAACTATTATTATACTTGTATTTCTCATGCATAATAACTCTAATTATTATATGAAATCATAAAATTCTTGGAACTCACTTTTCCTAACCCTTAGGTTTTAAGTCCGTAGGCGAAAACTTCATTTTTGCCATAACTGAAATATTATTGAATATTCCATCTCGTCTCAGAATTCTATCATTACGCGTTTCTCGGAAATTTAAAATAAATCTTCGAGCAGAAACGGATGAATAGTGCCTATTTCATCTTTTTTCCCGGAAATATTTTTGTTCCCGGAAAAATTTTATTTTTGTCTTGAAAATTCTTACTCGTTCAGTCTAGCTCATAGCCAGAATCCTCCCGATTAATAATGATTCTAGGTTATAGAACGATTAATAAACACATAACACAAAATAGTATTTAATGAAAATTCATTTTATTAATAACTAATTCTTTAAACTTAAATTCTAGACAATCCAATTTTCCGGGTTGTTACATCATTGGTATAGTATACCCTGCATTCAGGCGAATACCATTGAGACGACGCGAGTTTAACTCTGACCGACAAGAAACCAGGATTTCAGGCTATTCCGCTCTATCGCGAAAGCATTTTATTCCGATTTGGCCTTTTCAACAGTGAGACCTCATTTTGTAACTTTAATCGGAGCAAGTCGGAGTGTGGGACCCATGTAGAAGTGTCGCAGGTATATTTACGGAGAGCCGCAGTGAGCTCACTGCGCCAACCGTCTGCTATGTATAAGGCAATGGTTGCTTTCATAAGTCATTTTCAAGTTGCACAAATGAAGGAAATCTGAGAGCTCTTCTTGAGATCTCATTGAGTTCGGGCAACTTTTCGATATTCTACCACCGCATAAGCGTTCTTCACCGTCTCCGGTAACGTATGCATGTATTTTTTCCAGTTTCTATCCGTTGGAAAATGACTTATCACATGAAATGCATTTAGACATATAGTAGTGAATATGCATGCTGATATGACTTGATAAAAATATTCAACATGGCAAATATTAGTATTAAACCATGTTGAACATAATGATGTGAAAAAATGTGACTTTTAAAGCAGTCAAATTGGCACCTTTTACTGTCATTTCTTATCCTATCTATAAGGACAAATGAGTAAAGGTAGAAAAGAAAAATAATCTTGGTAATTAGACTACACTTACGAATTTTTTACTGTGATGTGATAATGCATGTAGGATGTATATGACTGTGTATAGGTGTGCTACTGAATGGCCACCTAGTTATGCCTAGGGGGCTTTGGCAAAATTTTTCGAAAATGTAGGTATTGGGTAGTCATGCATTTTTAACTCTACTGTAGATGTATGTTAAAATAATGCATTTTGAAAAGCTCCAGGTAAGAAATTACCACACCCTTTCTGAGGTGATTTGGAGACTTGTTGTCCAGATATTATGGATCCGGATCAGCCGAGTAGTTCCTGCAGGACCACTTCTGGTGTATGGAGGAGAGCTTCTGAAGAGCCTCAACACCGTTCTGTCTGACAGCCTCGTCGTTTAGTGGAGGTGGTGATACGTCCTATTCGGGTTGAACTGCCGAACGTTAAAGACGAGGAGGAAGATGTACCGATCGAGGTTCCTGCTCCTGCTGTACGTGTTCCCCGTAGGGAATTGCCAGGTATTCAAGTGGCCAATCGAGATCTTCTAGGTGACTTGAGTAGGCATCCTTCAGTATACCTGCACGAAAACGAGGTATGAGGTTAGATCTTTAATCTTCCTTATTTCCTATTGATGAGGAGTCAAGGATTTCGATGTCGATCTCAGATTTGATGTAGGTTCCGGCTTCACACGACCTCGAGGAACCGGGTTTAGCATCCACTCTATGTATCAAAGCTTTGTATGATGACTACAGAGCGATCATCCATGGCTCGGGATTTGGGATGTTCTTCTCCATTCTACCCCGTCGTTATCCCTGGGTTACCTCAGGGCATTATCTAAGCGGTGGTTTCACTGCACTCGACCACTCCATTTGTTGGATCGTGAGGTGATGATGACGCCGATGGATTGGCGATTTATCATGTGTATGGAGTTTGAGGGATCCCGATTGCCAGACGGTGGATATTACCCCTAATGCCCGCCGATCCTTGTTGGGAGTTTTACGAGGCGCTCAAGGGCGGGGATCGATCGACGGGTCCTTTGAGCGTAGATGCTATGAACGAGCTGTTGAGAGAGCCCATACCTGATGATGTGAGAGTCAGGGATCGCATTCTTCAGCGATTGTTCCTGATCATAATTAGGGGCTGCTTCATAGCAAATAATTCCTCTACGGTGTCCTTCGCTTTGATCACCGCCGCTCGACACGTGGACCATATAGGAGAGTATGATTGGGGTTCATACACCTTTGCCTATTTCCTCAGGGGAATGCACATGCGATCGCAGGGCTTGACTGAGGCGTGGTTAGGATTCTACCCATTTCTGCTGGTGAGTGTTTCTCTTGTCTTTTCCCATGTATAGGTTAAGAGTGTTGACTGGCAGCAGATGTTTGCCTTTGTGTTGGTAGTTTTGGGCCGATGAATGGCTTCCCTGTTTGCGTCCTGTGAGCGTGTTAGGTTTAAATACCTATCCACGAGGATGGAGATGGCATCATTCCCATCAAGTGAGGTCCCCATTCTTCGAGGGTTTCACTCATTATCGCCTACAGCTGGAGTTGATGACAGTCGATGTCATCACATGGATTCCCTACTCTGGAGAGCATTTGGGAGTTGGTTTCGAGGATGGGTACCCGACTGGAGTAGAGTACGTTATTTCCACCCGCAGGATTCCTCTCTTCACAGATGGAGGATGGGAGCTCTATTTAGGAGAGCGTGCTATTAGGGAGCACTACAGAGAGATCCAGATGCCGATCTTGCCTCCCCGCCAGCGTTATTGGCTCTGTTTATGATCACCCGTCATTGACATCCCATTGATGTGGATTGATAATTTTACATTGTCAAAGGGCCCCTGGTCTTAGGAGATGTTCTAGCATTCGTGGATCCCTTGTACTATTGGAGCTCAAACCCGCACCACATAGTTTATGGGGGATATGGTTCTAGGATGTGTGATGATGACGGATTGGCTAGCCTGTGTCAGAGATCCAACTCATGTGACACAGATTGATAGATTGACTCAGCAGCTGGACCGGTCATATCTTTTCATTCAGAATTTGGGTAGAGATCCTTCAGAGGCAGATACTTTTGATCCTTCCAGCTCTGGCGCTGGCCCCTCAGGTGACCCATATGGCTTTTCCGGTGCAGATCCTCCCTTGTATCGGCCTGACATCCCTGTAGATAGAGGATCCAGAGACTCAGGAGGAGTTACATCAGGTGGACAGTATCGATGATGTAGACATCGACACCATTAACTTTTTCTTGATGTATTTTTTGCTATCTCTTTTGATAGGTCTCTGTTGGCTGCTGGGTAGCTTCGCCCCATTTCCCTGTATTTTAGCTGTACGAAGATGTATTAGATGATGATATACTTAGGAATGCATGTACAGTTTTCCATTCCCTATATCATATTGCCATCTATTATATCATGCATGTTATCATGTTATGCATATGTATGTATGTCCAGAGATATTCAGCATTGACCCCTGGATGGTCTTATGACACGACTGGTGTAGATGTCTTCTTCAACAGTTAGACGTATTGATCACACCCCACAATTTTTGGTGGTATCTGGTATGCGTTCATGGTATAATAGTATATCACCATCAGACATGGTGATCATAGATGATTTACTGCAGCATACTATGACCCTGTTGATGTTTCAGGTTCCCACATGATTTATAGAGGGTATGCTAGAGCATTGGGTATTGGAGAGGCAGGTTTTTCAATTTGGGACCCAGGAGTTGACTCCTACTTTAGAGGAGTATGCACGGTTGACGATGTTGTCGCTGGACAGACTTTGCGTGCATATGGCTATTGGAGACATGAGTAGAAAGTTCATGACCCTCACTGGATTGAGACGTAGAGTGGTCCAGGACGAGATTACATCCTGCCACGTAATATCCCAAAGATTTCGTTTTGATGTGTTTGGCTCTAAGGATAGCTATACGCACGGTATTCCGTGGATTTCACCACACCGGAGGACCATGGCGCTCAACCGCAGTAGATGTATCGCTTCTACGCGTATTGTCACACGCCTTCATGTCTTGCATACATGGATGAACTAGATATCTTCGTCATTATGGCAGTGAGAGCTCTCAGGGATGGTCATACCATTGTACCGATGATCATTGCAGAGACTCGAGGTCGCACTACATCATCTTTGCACTTATCCGGTAGGAGTGTTTACAGGTAGCTCGATCATGTTGTATGTGTGGTTTATGTCACGCTTGAGACTGATTGGCACATTTAGACGGCAAGGGTTTTGTTTTACCCATGATATAGATATGTTGTACTCCTTCTAGCTTACGGAGTGTACAGATAATGCATCGTGGTCAGCTTTTCTGGCAGGGATTAGGGATCTGTTTGCCATATTGCCTTGTTCAGGGCTTAGTTCACCGTAGAGCTTCATTACTCATGCTCCGGGCATGGATTATCTCCCTCTAGCTAGTTTGAGGGGCATGATCACTTACCACCCATTGGTCGTTATATGTTAGTTTGACCAGTTTCAAGATTTTCATCTATATGAGGGGGCAGTGAGTCAGCGCTTTGCTTCACAACCATTTATCACGGAGGATGATCCGTGTTGTATGCTCGCTAGGATCAACAAGTGGTTGGCCGAAGTTTTCTCGTCATCATTCAAATTTTGTTCTCGCAGAGTATTCCGCATGGATGGAGATAGAGATCGATCGGGCATGCAGTAAAGATCCATAGTGTGAGGGAATGATTCTGACAATGAGGAGCCTATAGAGGAGGATATTATTCCCATCGATGATTTGATCTATTGGCCGCGCCAAGATTTGTGATGGATTCTCCCACCCCGAAAGTGCATCTGTTATTTCAGATTCAAAGACATCATTTGGAGCAGAGCTTACATCTGATGACCTATGAGAGAGATCAGGCTAGGGCCGCGATGTTGACAATTCTTGATGGGAGAGACGCCGCTCTATTAGAGAGGGATGAGGCTATATTAGCTAGGGATGCACTAATTGGGGAGCGGGATGCCGCCTTATCTGCTAGGGATGTCGACATTGTAGATAGTACTTCCGTTAGATCCCAGATGACTGTCAGTCTTGCCGACATGAGTGCTTACATTAATGAGAATTATGCCACCATGCAGTTAGCCTCTGATCTGCTAGCTCATGTAGATACCCTTGGGCAGGAGCTTGCAGCACTACCTCCGTCTTCAGAGAGGGATGCTATGTTAGATCTGATAGTCCGCATACACACAGATCTGTAGATAGCTTTGTATTTTCCTGTACAGATTAGCTTAGTCATTTTGTCATGTACAACACATATGTATATATCAAACAGTATTATGTATGGCAGAGAAATATATTTTGATTCACTTCCCTTTTAGTTATGCCTTGATACTTGCTTGATATTTGTCTGTTTCTTTAGGGCCTTGTGATCTTGATGCATTCTGAACTTATCCTTGATAGATGGACATTGAGACGTCGCAAGATCTCTCAGAACGGATCATTGATTTTTGTAAATCCCTACCATCTTTGGTGTCTTGGGACTTGTATCTGTATGGAAAAGTGGAGAGGAGGGTAGTTTCTTCCTCTCTGAGATTGACCGCACCACAGATGGTCACCAATACTTCTATTTGTGAGAAGCCTAGTTAATTCCATCTCTTATGGGTTGGTATTGCTCTTTGAGGCACGATCGCAGCTTAGATGGTCACCAATACTTCTATTTGTGAGAAGAGGTTGGGTAATTCCATCCCTTTAATCTGAAAACGATGAAATGTGGCGAATTGAAGGTTGATCCCAGTACCGTGTGACAAGAATTTTTATTTTGGTAGAGGTTAGACTGAACCATAAATGGCTTCCCACGCACTCCTATCAAGAGGAGATCAAGTTCTGTAGTTCAACTCGTGTAAGAGGTTCAACGCCGAATGTGAAAGCGGATGATTGTAGAAATGTTTTTTTGTTTTTTTGTATGGAAAGGCGTAAATGTTTTTGTTGTTTTTATTCATGCGATCGCCATATAGAATATGGTTGCCTACGTACTCTATATGAAGAGGAGATCAGGTCGACGTAGTTCGTCCCTCAGGAAGAATCACAGCTGAAGAAAAAGCGTGAATCCCATGTGCAGGCTATACTGCAGGGAGAACAAAGTTTGATCCCATAATGGGGACAAACTGCAAGTGTGGAAAAAGTTTGATACCGTCCTCAGGACAAATTGCAAGTGTAGAAAAGTTTAATCCCGTCTTCAGGATAAACTGCAAGTGTGAAAGGTACAATTCCGTCTTCAGGATAACCGAAATTGTGAAAGGTTAAATCCTGTCTTCAGGATAACCGAAATTGTATGGAAGGTTTGAAATGAAGTGATACCATGCTGGTGGTTTGAAGTGTATGTTTCCCTAAGGGGAAGAAGAGTATGTAAAAAGAGAGGGTTCAAAACCGGAATGACTGGTGATTTGATAATCAAAACCAGGATGTTTGTTTGATGGTAACTTCAGACATAGTACCGTTTCACGGTGTCCGAGTTGATAAGCTGTGGAAATTCATCGCCATCCATTTCCTGCAATCTGAGAGCACCTCCTGTCAATACCTCCTTGACAACAAATGGGCCTTCCCAGTTAGGAGCGAATTTTCCCTTAGATTGATCTTGGTTGTCAATGATCTTCTTCAAAACCAAGTCATATTGTTTGAATTGCCTTAGTTGGACTTTTCTGTTGTAGGAACGTGCGATCCTTTGCTGATATAATTAACCATGGAAGATAGTCGCGGGTCACCTTTCGTCTATTAGAGACAATTGGTGATACCTGTCTTGTACCCATTGGTCTTCACCCAACTAAGTATCCATCAATACTATGAGGGATTCCATTTCCACCTCTATGGGGAGCACTGCTGCCATCCCTTAGACTAATTAGTAGGGGGTTGCCCCAGTGGAAGCACGCATGGAAGTTCTGTAGGCTAATAAAGTCAGAGGTAAGAGGTCAGGCCATCCTTTGTGATTGGCGGACATTTTCTACATGATCTTTTTGATGTTTTTATTAGCCGCTTCAACAACACCATTCATCTTTGGACGATAGATGACGGAATTGAGGTGTTTGATGTGGAATTTTCTGCATAAGTCCTCCATCATTTTGTTATTGAGGTTCTTAGCATTGTCTGACACAATGACCTCTGGTTGTCCATATCGACAAACAACATTATTTCTGATGAAAGCAATGATGACTTCTTTAGTAACGTTGGGGAAGGAGGTTGCTTCTACCCATTTGGTGAAGTAGTCGATCGTGGTGAATATAAATCGATGTCCATTACTGGTTTTGGGCTCGATGGGCCCGATCACGTCCATTCCCCACATTGAGAAGGGCCATGGCGAACTCATATTATGGATTTCCCTTGGAGGGGCGTGGATAGCATTCCCATGAATCGGCATTGATAGCACCTTGACGTGATCATCACAAATCGACTTTAGATGTAAGCCAATAATGCCCCGCTCGAGGATCTTCGACAAGTAGGGATTCGCCACGTGAGGGCCACATACTCCACCATGGATCTCATTCATGAGTCTCTCGAGCTTGGTCTTTATCTAGACATCCGAGGAGACCTAATCCAAAGATCTCTTTGTAGAGTGCATCTCCGCCAGTAGAATTTCATAGCAAGTCGATGAATCCACCTCTTCTCTAGTTAGGCTCGCCAATGGTGTGTAGATCCATCTCGCAGATACTCCTCGATGTGTTGATACCAAGGATTGTGGATGGGAGGTAGCTCATCGATACTTCTCCAACGTAATTCCCATAGTAGATAGGGCTTTTTGTAGGGTAAACGTGATGCTTGGCATGTTTTCCTTGTCGTATGTAAACCAAGGAGGCCAACGCTGCTAATGATCTCGCGCAAAAAGTCATTGAATGGGCAAGTTTTAGCCCAGTGATATGACCTTCATACTCGGTTGTTGTTGTTGGTGCTCACAAATCGTAATTTGATATGACGGACGGGATCCGCTCCGTCTGGGATATTAGAACCGCTCTCCACTCCAAAGCCTTCCGTGTTAATACAGCCCATCAAAATACATTCTCCACGCATTTTACCATGATCGTCATCGATGTCAGAGTTGAGCGGTCATTATCCCTTCATCGGAAAGTATGTTTCAAGGGTTTGTAGTCCCTCGCGGTGCAAGCGGCCAGTTGATCCGCAATTCCTTAACCTTTGACTGACTTTTGCATCACGTAGACGATGTCAAATTGTTGTAGGATCAACTGCCATCTGGACAGTCGACAATTTAGTATGGGCTTACTGAACACATACTTAAGAGGATCCATTCGGAATATGAGATGGGTTGTGTGACCATAGAGGTAATGTTGTAACCTCATGCAAGCCCATGCTAAAGCACAACAAGTCTTCTCAATCAGAGTGTACTTGTGTTCACTGATGCTGAATCTTTTACTAAGGTAATAGATAGCTCGTTCTTGGCCTCTATTGTCTTTTTTCCCCAGCACACAGCCCATGGCATTGTCATTTATGGACAGGTACATGAACAAGGGAACATCATCCTTGGGAGGTACCAAAACATGAGCGTTAATCAGTTGGTCTTTGATTGTGAGGAAGGCTTTCTAACACTCATCATTCCATTTCATGGAGGAGTTCTTCCTTAACAACTTGAAGATTGGCTCATAGGTTGCTGTGAGTTGAGAGATGAATCTGCTAATGAAGTTGATCCTTCCCAAAAATCCCCGTATTTCCTTCTCTATCCGAGGAATGGGCATTTCCTTGATGCCCTGGATTTTGGTAGGATCCAGTTCAATACCTTTGTGGCTGACTAGGAAACCTAGAAACTTGCCTGATTTAACACCAAAGGCGACTTCAAGGGATTCAACTTCAAGTCAGATTTTACGCAACTCGTTGAAAAGTTTTCTCGAGATGGTCTAAATGGTCTTCTTCCTTTCGGATTTGACAATGATGTCATCCACGTAGATCTCTATCTCTTTATGCATTAAATCATGGAAAAGAGCCATCATAGCTCGCTGATAGGTTGCCCCGACATTGATGAGGCCGAATGACAACCGTCTGTAGCAAAAAGTTCCCCAAGGCGTGATGAAAGCAGTTTTCTCACGATCTTGCTTAGTGACCATAATTTGATGGTACCCCACAAAGCAATCAGCAAAGGAGTACATGTCGTATTGAGCAATATTGTCAATAAGAATGTGGATAAAGGGCACGGGAAAGCTATATTTAAGGAAAGCTTTGTTCAAATCCCGGTAATCCATGCAGACTCGCACCTTTCCTCCTGGTTTAGGCATGGGAACAATGTTGGATATCCACTCCGGATATGTAGACACCATGATAATGCCAGCTTGAAATTGTTTCACAATTTCTTCTTTAACCTTTAAACTCCACTCAAGTTTCAATCGCCTGAGCTTTTGCCTAACTGGCTTGAATCCTTCTTTAATGGGAAGGCAATGAAGAACAATGTCCGTGGACAAACCCACCATGTCTTCATGAGACCATGCAAACACATCTTGGAATTGGGTTAATAGTGCAACCATGTCATTCCGCTGATTTGTGGTAAGGTCTGAACCAATTTGGATTAGCTTAGGTTTGTCTAAGGTTACAATATTGAAAGAAGTGGTTTGATCAAGATTGGGTTTGGGTTTGTCTGTGACCCATTCCTTAATCTCTTGAGGTGTCTCAATGTCCTCTTGTATGTTCATCAAGTCCGAGTCCAACTTTGCATCAAAGTTACAGCCCTTGTGGAGAGAAGGCACCTCATCAACAAGTACAGGCACATCTAAATTCAGAGTCCTAAAACAATAGATGATTTTACTTAATATATGCAATTGTTCGATCATACAAAAGTGTTAGCATATACTTGATAAAATAACTGCTAGTACTGTAAAGGAAAGCAAGCAATTAAAGTTATCTATGTAGGCGTATGATTTTTCGCCCATTTTACCCTCGTCGACCAATGCATCGAGTGCTGCTCCAATTGTCGAGGGCAAAGTCCTAAAGGACTGCAGTGATGGAAGGATCGTCATTGTCCTCCTTTTCCCGAATGATAACCATGACATCCGGGCAATCACCATCTGGGGTGTATCTGTTTGTATGTTCATCATGAACAATGACGCATATGCCTGCCATCATCAAGGCAAGGTCATGTTTACGTTTCCGTTCCTTTTCTTCCACTTCGGGATTAGGAATCAGCACCTCTTTTGCTTTGATTGGCACTGGTTTCGGAAACAGCATAACCACAACATGGGCTGGAACTTTTAATGGAGATTGCATCAACTCATGAGGTAAAGGTATAGAAAATCGTCGTGTTGCAGAAGCTTGAGGAACCTGCTTGTGCTTATGAGGATTCTCGTGGATCGAATCGCGTAATATCCTAGCCGATTGCTCCAATTTGATCGATATTTGGATAGGGTGCTTAATACCCTGTTTATCTTTACCAAGCCCTTGTCCAGGTTGATGACCCAATAACATCATTTCTTGAGTAGCCGACATAACCTCATCAAAAATCTTGGGTACGGGAAGTGGCGCTCCAATAGAATGGTATGGCGTGTTACTCACTTCCAGAGTATGGAAACTGGTTGGTTCAACTTCTAAATTGAAGCTGATGATTGGTAGAGTTCCTTTTTCAGGACATTCCAGCTTAGCGTTGACAGTGACTAGACTGTTGTTGATAATGTATTTGAGCTATTGATGTAGTATGGAGGGAACGGCTCCAGCCATGTGTATCCATGGTCTCCCCAATAGCAGGTTGTATCCCAAGTCTATCTTGAGGACGTGGAAAGATACATTGAATGTATTTGGACCAATCTCAATTGGCAATTCAATCTTTCCAACAGAATTTCGTCTAGATCCATCAAAAGCTCTGATGACCGCATGGCTGCTTTGGATCCGCTTGAGATTGATATTCATCTTCACTAAGGTGGCATAAGGATAGATATTTAGAGATGAGCCTCCATCTATCAAAACTCCAGCTATCATGTACCCGGAAGACAAAACTGCAATATGCAGAGGCTTGCAATGACCGGTCCCTTCGGGAGGTATGTCATCATCAGTGAAGGATATCACATTGTTGTTGAATATTTGATCAACCAAATGTTGAAATTTTTCCACATCCACAGATTTTGGCAAATGGCTTCTTCCAAAACCTTCAGTAAGATCTTCTGATGATCCTCAGAAGAGAAAACCTAGTTCAGTATTGAAATCTGGTGTGGAGATTCTCGCAAGCTTAAAACCACTTTGGCTTCATTGTGGCCCATAGTGCAGAGGAATTTTTCAATCTTCTCCACGAGAAACTTCCCCTTTGCTTCGCAAGTAGGTTTAATAACCCGTTGAGGAAGATACAGTGGATTTTCCTTCGACATCGTGAAAGAAAGTAGATGAGAGGCGTGGATCCTTCAACTTCTCCATAATTCCATGGAACTTTGTGTAAGCTGACAACAGGATATTGTGGTCTGAAAGATAAAGAAATTGGCTCTGTTGCGACCACTTTCATAGGATTGTCAGCTCCTTTGAGTTGAATGGTTGTATGGGAAATACTTTGACAGTCTCGTCATCCACTTCAGATATAACTGCTACTGATCCCTTCCATTTGGTAGGTCATGCATTCCCACCCTTGAGTTGCACAGTGTAATCATCTGCTATTTGCAGGACACCGCTATCAATAAGATTCTGAATGAGATGGCGGAGTGCCCAACATTTTTCTTTGCTGTGACCGCGAGAATGTGAATGATATTGACACACTTCATCAGAATTAAACTGTCCTGAATGGGGATTGATTGGAGGGAGAAGGAAGGTAATTCATCCTTCGTTGATCAACATCTGTAGTATCTCCTCCATAGATTGACCCAAATAGGTGAATTCCCTCTGATTAGCAAAATCCCGACCGGCTTTAGCATTTTCTCTCTTCGCAACCTTATCCTCCATAGCTTTGCTTTCTGAAGGTGGTGAGGAAGCATTTATAAAAAAAGGAAGGAGATAGGCATGCTCCTGCCTGATTAATTGGCGTGTGACTTGATGATGGTGGGTCACCAGTTCTGCCAGTTGCTCAATTTGTTTGCAAAGAGCTTTCATCTTTCGTTCCATGGTAAATTGGAACTTTGCATAATCCTATTTGTCAACACCGTCTTTAATGGGTTGGGATGATTCACCATTAGAATTGGAACCTTGTCCAGTGCTCCAACTGATCATGTTGACCTCTTCTTCTTTATGTTAAGGAAGATGGTTGTCTTGCACATGAGGTTAATCTGGTTTGGTGACCATGATCTCACTGTTATCTATTAGATCTTGAATCTTGTGTTTCAAGGCCCAACAATCTTGAGTATCATGTCCAGGTGCTCCGGCATGATAAGCACACTTTCGAGTAGCATTAAAACCCTTCCCATTAGGGTTGACTGGTGGAAGAAGATGTGTAATTTTCTTCTAAGCAGTCAGAAGAGCA
Organism: Panax quinquefolius; assembly: GCA_020205615.1. Taxonomy (NCBI): domain Eukaryota; kingdom Viridiplantae; phylum Streptophyta; class Magnoliopsida; order Apiales; family Araliaceae; genus Panax; species Panax quinquefolius. The sequence continues at coordinate 82,804,561 of CM035152.1, forward strand.
AGAATATTCTCGAGCGAGTCCCCTAAGGATGTGAACATTCGAGATCGCTTTACTTCTCCACTTTTAGGCAATGGAAGGTTTAAAGATTATGGTGGAAAAGGGGAGTAGTTTCACCTCTGCATAAGCAGGCTTTGATTGCCTTTTTCTCCTTGAAGTATCAAGGAAACATCATCGTCTTTCTTCTTATGGACCCTCCGGGGGTTGTTTCCATAAGATCTGGACTGGATGTGCTCAGCAACAGTTTTAAGAGTGGCTAGGTTTTGAATTTTACCGGACTTTAATCCCATCTCAGCCATTTCTCCGTGCTTGATTATTTCAGAGAATGGTTTGCCAATACCAGCTAGAACTCTTTCATAAAAAGGAGCTTCCTGTACATCTATGAAAGTCATGACCATTTCTGATTCTGTCATGGAAGGAATAACTTGAGCAGCAAGGTGCCTCCACCTTTGAGCGTACTCTCTAAATGACTCATTAGACTGTTTATTGACCTTGGTGATTTGATACCGGTTAGGAGCCATCTGAGATTGAAAACTATATTGAGTGAGGAAGGCGTGAGCTAGCTCTTTCCAGCTATGGATCTTTGAGTTGTCTAATTTGGTATACCATGAACGAGCTTCTCTAGTCAGACTTTTTTGAAATAGCTGCATTCTGATCTTTTCATTTTCCGCATAAGATCCGAGTTCTCCAATGAACACCTTTAAATGTGTATAAGGATCCCTAATCCATCATATTTTTCTCAAAATCGTGGGTCTTGAATTTCTCCGGATAATGAACACCGGAAATATGCAAAGGTCTCGTGATATTTAAACACTACCACGTGTTCCAATCCTCCGAGAACACGAATAGTTTCCTCCATTTGAAGGACATTCTTCCCGATATCACCGGTGTCCGGATCTCCTTTGAGATGGTTGTTTTCGTGGTCTTTGTTGGTCGATCCAACCAGGTTCGGAATTGTTCTTTCGCACCTTGAACTCCTCCTGTGTAGAGGATTCTCGTATGTGTAGGTATGTTCGCACTCGAGTGGACCTGGTGAAATTCTTTCAAAGAGAACAACCAAGTCTCAGAATTTGTTTACTCAATCCGCCAAATTCTTCTGGAAACTTGAAGATTAGATCGGAAGAAGAAGACATGATTGGTACGTAGTTCGTGGGCCTTTTGGATTTTTGAAAGTGTAACAGCCCAATTGCTTCCCTACAAAAGAATTACGTAGTTTAGTCTTAGGTTAATGTAAATGTTATCATAACATGTCCGTTTTATGAATTTTCGTCCTGCAAAACTGGTTGTTAATTGATAACATGCATGCATGCACAGATATTCTCCATATTTTCCATTACATTTGGATGAACATGAAATAAAATTACAAGTAAATGCATTTACAAGTAATTGAAAATAGAAAGTATGAAGAGACTTTCCTCCGCGTTTGGTTTATCAAAGGTTGACCTATCTTAGGGTTACTCTCGCGGATTTTTGGCATGAAGGTTCCCAGATCATCGTAATTTACTTGACGGGAAGTTAATCCGGTCTTTCAACTGGAGCGAATCTGGGTGGTGCCTTTCCTGAGCCTCGCTGGAATTATTCTTCCTCTGAGTCCAGTAATCAAACACCAACAGGATAGCCTTCTGATGGAGGAACCACACAACATACATTCACATACAACGTGTCTCACCGTTTATGCAAAATGATGACATGTGTGAAGCATTAATATCACAGATAGATATTTAACAGTGCAGTAAATAAAAATGCATTCGTACACATTCATCGGAAATATAAATGTAACATTCACACACAAGCATATAATAATTTTGAAAAGTTTGTAATAGCGGCTTAAGCCCTCTTACTGGAGTCCCCAGCAGATTCGCCACCTGTCGACGTCGAGATTTTTGTGTGTCCCTTTTCGTTACTTGTTTTTTGGTGTTCTCATGTTAATGTGAGATTTGTTTGAAAAAACAAGTGAAAAAGGTCCGACATGTATAATGTCGACGATTTGACTTTAAGAGTCACCAGTTGGTGTATGTAATTGGTTGCACCAACGCAACCGAAAAGGTTTGCACATTGACCCAATGATTTGACACTGCTAAACGGGTCTGTGAAACCGAGATTCATTTGGGTTCGGGGGCTTGATTATGCGGAGGGAAGGTGTTAGGCACCCCCTGACATCCGTGTTACCACGGTGACCGCCACTTTTCAAAGAAACTATTATATGAATGTGTGTGTGTGTGTGGATCAATGTGCAATTATTTAGAAGTAGTGTTGTACCTCGTTCGCACCTATATACATAGGGTTTGAATTTATAGAAAAATTCAGTTTTAAACAAGATATAGCAATGACGTTTTGTAAAAGAGGTTTTTTAAACACTGTGCTCAATAGAAATTGAGGCCTTTAATACTTCTATTTTATTATTAAATGTTCGACTTGTTTTCTTTTATTTTTGAGATGCGAAGCATTCTCGAGAAAATAATATACAACAGTGCCGAACTCCTCATGGGCATGACAGCCATCCAAGGAAATTCAGACACTATAAATAATGTACAAGCTGCTCACAGCTGAAAAATGTCCATCATGGGAACCGAATCTAGATTCAGTAGACTGAATCTATGATCACATGATTCCTAGGCTCACATGATACTACAGTTTGTATGGAAAGCGAGAAGCGATTATATATATAAAAGTCAGAATATATATATATAGACAGGATCAACCACCATGTAAGCAACTCCATGGGGATCGGAAATGTAAATATAAAAAGCGTAATATATATATATGGATATGATCAACCACCACGTAAGTAAACCTGTGGGATGAAATGTAAATAAATCAGTAAAAGCGATCAACCGCCTATAAGTAAACTCAGCAGGACAAAATGTAAATAAAGTTATAAAAGTGATCAATCGCCACGGTAAGTAAACTCAGCAGATTTAAATGTAAATAAAGTCAGAAAAGCGATCAACTCGCCACAAAGTAAACTCCAGTGAAGATTTAAATATAAATAAAAAGTCGTAAAAGGCCACAAGTAAACTCCAGCTCGACAGAAATGTAAATATATATATGTACAAATATATATATAAAAGCGAAGAACGCATGGATGTGAATCTGTGCTCATCGGATTTGTCCGACAACAATTATATATATATATATATATAAGCGAGTAAATGCTCCGGATGTAAAATGCAGGCTCATCAGATATGTCTGACAATAATTATATATATAAGTATATATATATAAAAGCAATAAACACTCCAGACCGAAGTCTAGGCTCAATCGAGGCATAACTCGATAATGTAAGTCCATATATGAAATATACACATATATAAGTATATATATACAGACAGAAATGAAAACCACGGACCGAAGTCCGCGCAAATGCACACAACACGACTCTCAATGTGTATAACAGTGTGTGCTAATATGAGAAGAAGGCTTTATATAATGTGAGAAGGCATACAGTGGGCTGCCAAAGTAGACTTCTATGACTTTAAGTGGATAAACACTCAGCTCCCGCCGGATAAAAGATAGCTATATGTGAGCTAACAAGTGTTTAAAGATGAGAAAACACTCAAAAGATGTGTATACAGAGTAAAATGGACAGGGCTTCCTCGCCTTTTTCTCTCCTTCTCTTTTTCAAATGGCTGACCCCAAGGCTCATATTTATAGACGGATGGTCAGCAGTACACTGCAGCGGTACTGCATGATTGTACCCGTAGGGTGGTCGTGGTGTATCCGAGCCTCGCGGGTCTCGTCGTCTCAAAGTACATGCACTCATGCACTGTAATGTCTGCTCAAACATATAGAACTTCAATCTGAGCATCCGAACGAGGTATATCTGACCTTCTTCAGATCGCTTGTGTCGAGAGTTACGCAATGACATGGATTAGAGTTTGTACAAAATCAGGAAGAGGGGTCTATATCCATGGTCTTCAAGCTTCAAATTCTATCCAAAGTACTGCCACGCATAATAGTAATTCGGGATTATTACTCCTCGATTCTTGTGGGACATTGTTGGATGTATGTATGTAAGAAGTGTTGAGACGACGCGCAAGTGTTGAAGGGGCAAGATGATGTTTAACTCTTCGTCGGGGTTATCGCCGGTTTGAGTTAAAAGTAGACGTTGCTCAGGGTTACATTTGAGATTGGACTACTTATTGGTATGCCACGATATCAACTTGTGAGAGAAAATGTTGAAGCGGTAAGATGACGTTTTGACTCCTCACCGGGGTTATTGTCGGTTTGAGCAAAAAGCAGACGTTGCTCAGGGTTACATCTGAGATTGGACTGCCTGTTTGTATGCCTCACTGTCATCTATGGGTGTGCCTGTCTGCCCGTTGTTAGCTCCGGGTCTGAGGTATGAGTGCCTCGGTAGGAGGTCTAAGCTTGAAGCTGATCGCATGTGTTTGACATAAACAATTCTGGAGTTATCGTCGGAACTGCAAAAGCATTCTTTGGGGCTATCACCAAGGATGGAGTCACTACTCCCAGTGTTATTTCTGGGACTGGAACTGAATGTCACGGTGTTCTCGTAGAGATAGAACTGTCCTCTCCGGTGTTGTTGCCGGTATTTTGATCTGCATACCTCGGGTTTATCTCCGAGATTGGAAATGACATTCCTGATTTGTGTTCCGGGTTAGAACTGATGCTCCCGGTTTGTATTTCGGGTTGGAACTGATGTTCCTGGTTTGTGTTCCAAGTTGTAACTGAACTTCCGGAAGTATCCGGAATGGATGTCAGTTGTCTTCCAGGGTTATCTCTCGAAAGATTTAATCGCCTCTTACAATGTCGAGAATAAAGTGCAGTAAAATTTTGAGTGTCTACAATTAAATTGGCAATAATTTTAAAATCATAGTATAAAATTATAAACAGTGAGCGGCATCTAGTAATGTATCACTGCTACCCAAGTAATAATAAGATCGATAATTCGATGCAGCCTTTTCGTGACCAATGTTTCAATGTAATTTAATCCTTTTAACCTTAATATCCTAGATTAAACTCGAGTCATGGAATGCGTGATACTCTTCATAATTTAATCTGAGTTTTTCTTGATCAATGAGTAGACTATATAAAACAAATCACTATTTGAGCATGGCCATGCATTTCACAGTCCTACTCAATCAAGAGGCCTATGGATATCACCCCTAATATATAGGATGGTTAAATTCCATCTAGATCACTCATATTCCTCACACGATTCATGATGTACCAAATAATCACCTTTATAGTCAACCCTATTAAAGGTGACATTTGACGATATCAAAGTACATAAATTCTCGTGTAGAAATATAGTGATTTCAGGTCGGAGGACCATTACATCATTGTCACTATGAGAATTTCTAATGACACTTCGCATAATGCTCCACATAGAATTCTCATGGTGGGTCTGTCTAGTACATCGTTCTCTAACATGTACCTATACATTGACTTAATATCTCATATATTTATGACCAATGAGATTTGGTCATCAGTCAATCCACATACTAGTCTTAATGCGTCATTGTTGTCCCATCAACAATGATACTCGACTAGGGACATTTAAGAACAATGATACTAATTGTAATTATATAATCTCATGTTCAAGTCACATACTTGAAACTATATAATTTGTATCACTATTCTAAGGATTTTTATTATGTTAACATTTATATAATGCAATAAATAAAACCATAATAAAATCATTCAATTATTCAATCAAATATAATATCAAAACGTTAAGCAATTATATCAAATAATTGGCCTCTAGGGCATAAACGCTAACATATTCATAAGGTAATCATTCATCTTTGCACTACAGGCCAAAGATATTCATCAGGTAATCATTCATCTTTGCACTACAGGCCAAAGATATTAATTAAGTGTAACACCCCAAATTTTATGAAATGAAAGTATTCAATTTTTTTATAATTATTATTTTATTTAGTAAGTGGTTAAATTGATAAAAGGTTAAAGTTAAGGGTGATATTTGAAAAAAAAATTCAAAGTAAGCAAATTTTCATGAAACAACTGGTGTTAAAAGTGCAGTAATACGCGTGGTTGCATAGTAGCACACGGTACTGATTATTGATGCTTACGTAAGAAGTCACTAAGTTTTATTCACTTATTGTCATAATATTTTATATTATTAAATCAATAATTGAGACGGTACAATTATTCATATTATTATTTGCATAATTAACAATGTCTAGAAGTTCTATCAAGAAGAAGTTTGGTCACCTAATTGCGCACCAATAGGGAGAAATCCTTATTGGACAGCCCCCTCTTTCCAGAGAACGACTTGGTTGTTAATATTACGAGTTATAATAATAATGAATAAATGTTATTAAAAATTGAATTTGAGTTTGGAGTTGAATTTGGAGATGCGGACGTGATATTTGAGTCCGGAACGAAGAAATTAGTAAAAATAGACTATAAACACAAAATTTATCGGGGTTGACTTTTTGGTCAAAAAGTCAACAGTTGACTTTTTTGGAAAAAGCCAAAATTCAAAAATTCAAAAATGAAAATGTTGTTGCAAATATTGCAGGGATTTTTATGAAGTATTTATTGTAATTTTTGACGTATTTTATGGACCCTCATTTACCTATTTTTCAAAATAATCGGTAAAAAATTATTTAATATAACAAAAGTGGGGCCCACATGTGGGGGCCACATGTGACTTTAGAATCTGAAAAATGGCAGGGGGTGGGAATGTCACGGGTTGTTATTTTTTTTTTTGTCACATGTGTTATGTTTTTATATATATAATATATTTTATTAGTTTTGTTTTTTATGAAAAATAGAATATATTATATTTTATTATGCATAGTGTTTGCATAGTAAAATTAAATTATTTTTTTAATAATCGGTCGAGCGTCCGTGATTTTTTTTGAAATCACTGTGCAATCCGTTTCTAAATAGTACCCTTCCATTCTCCTATAAATAGGATGCTTATTTAGAATTGAAAATCACACCAGAATCAGAGAATTCTTCTTCTATAATATTAAGCGTATTTCTTTCGAGTTTTAGGAATCTTTGAGTGTAGAAAATAGTGAAAGTTTTCTTCAAGAATATATCCGCTATACCAGTTGGAATACTCTTCTTTTTGAGGTAAGGGTTATTATGTTTTTCATATTCTGAAGAGATATTTTTTCGTTCAATATTTGTAAGGGGTATTATTTCTTTAGTATTCATGAAGAGAGTTATTTTCTTTCAATACTCGTAAGGGTTTTTATGTTTTTCATATTCTGAAGAGATATTTTTTCGTTCAATTTTCGTAAGGGCTATTATTTTTTTCGTATTCATGAAGAGAGTTATTTTCTTTCAATACTCGTAAGGGTTATTATGTTTTTCATATTCTGAAGAGATATTTTTTCGTTTAATATTCGTAAGGGATATTATTTCTTTCGTATTCATGAAGAGAGTTATTTTCTTTCAATACTCGTAAGGGTTATTATGTTTTTCATATTCTGAAGAGATATTATTTTCGTTCAATATTCGTAAGGAGTATTATTTATTTTATATTTTGAAGAGATATTATTTTTCGTATTCGTATGAATATTATTATAGTTCAATATTCATTATAAATATTATTCATAAGAAATATTATTTCCGTTCAATATTCGTAAGGAATATTATTTTCTTTCAACCTTTATAAGTAATGGGTTTCTATTAGGGGCAGTTTCGTAATTTTTCTGACCCTCAAATATTATGGAAAAATTTGAAATGATAATTTGATGAGTTTTCTAAATTGTGTCCAAAAATGGCAATTTTTGGATGTATAGATTAGGAGTTATGTCTCATAGTTGAGCTCACCTTTTCTTTCACTATTCTCTTCAGGAAATAAGAATATAGCTGAAACTAGTTGGGGAATGGATTGATGGTCCAGATGGTTGCATTAGTAGTCCTTACTATTCTGTTAAAATAGTGTGATAATAAATGTAATAAGATTGAATTTGAGTTTGAATACTGTCTGGAAGATAATATTTGTGTAAAAACTCTCAGCTATGCTTTTGTCATATTGTATTAATTAAGTTTGTATTTTAATTTATGTACCATGTATCTGGTGACTCAAGATGGGTGATGTATACCTATTTTGGGGGCGTCAAATCAAGTATCATCATTAATGACTGAGGATGATGAAAAATATTTTAGAGAACAAATCCAATAAGATAAAAGGACAAATATTAGAGATTCGTACTTTTGATAATTCAAATTTAAAAATACTCCATAATAAATCATAATGGAGTAAAATTCAAGAATGAAGATCAAAACATGGATATAATCAAAGATAGTAACCATAATAGACATCTGGGACAAAGAAGAGAAAATATTATTTTTCGATGAATAGTGTCGTATTCGTGAATAGTGTCGTATACGTGAATAGTGCCGTATACGTGAATAGTAACTCCAACACAAAAAGGTAAAAATTCCACAATAAAGTTCATATCAATATTTTAGCATAATGATATTGAAGAAAATAATATCATTTACGAAGAAAATAGCATCCCTTACCTCAAAATAGCAACTGTCAAAGTATCTAAATACTCACAAAAATACGCTCGACAATATAAAGAGAGAAAACATATATTTCTGGTGTTATTTTTAATTCTAACTTAAGCGCCTATTTATAGGAAAATGCTAGAACGCCAAAGCAAACTAAATTAATAAAATATTAATTTATTTTATTTCTCTTCCACACCACCTCTTTTGAACAACTAAGCAGCCTTCTTTGAACCAAAATCGCATCACATGTTTTCAAAAATAAAAGTGTGTCCCACCCACAATTTTAATAAAAACAATTAATTTCTGAAACATCAACAATTCATAATAAATAGCACTTTATCAGAAAAATTTGAATCTCATATCTATTCCATAGGAAATTGAATTCTCTACAACTTTGTAGAAGAAAGTTTTTTCAAATTCCAAACGAAAAATGCCCGAAATCCACATACGGACGATTTTCAACATCTCTTAAAATTCATAACAAATCATACCTTACTTTTTAACGGTTCAAAAATTGAGGACATATACTCAACTTATATATGTATAACATATCCAAAAATCATAACGATCCAATGGTCGGATCAAAATTATAACTCACGCAATAGAGCTTAAGAACATCGATTTGATTTTCTGGACTATAAGTCCCTCGCATTCAATTTCACTCAAACAATCACCACGAAAAAAATCCACAAACGAATTTTTGGATGATTCAAATTTTTACGCTTAGCTTACTTCCAGGGCTTTCTTTGGATATATGGCTCATCTCTTAACTAATTATACACAAAGAGTTATAGATTTTACAAAATCAAGAAATTAACTAATTTTTTGAAAATTTCCAAATTTCGTTCTTCATTTCCACAAAATACTAATAAAACACCTCAGCATTAATTCCTTCATTTATATCCATATAAAAATATATATTTCTTTATCATATAAATCAATAATTAATTATTCACAAATAATATTACAGAATCACAATAATGACAACCAGGCCGTTCCCATAAAGGAGGGGGCTTTCCGATAAGGATTTCTCTTTACTGGCGCGCAATTAGGTGACCAAACCTCTCCTTGACAGAACTTTCTAGATATTGTCAATAATGTTATCTAATAATATTATTCAAATAATATGAATTATTGATCTGATAATGGGAAATATTGTGTAGTGACAATTATTGAAACAACAATAATATAAAATATCAACGCAACAATTATTGAATCAATAAAATAAAATATTGAACAGTAATTACTATAACAATTATTTAGTAGTGCCTTCATACGTAAGAATCAATAATTCAAAAATATTGTGCAATATCGCGGTGCCATCGTGCAACCACGCCAGACATCGTATTTTAACCACCGGTGTAATCCAACAATTGTTAATCTGTAATAAATAAGCCGTTATTTATAAAAACTCAAACTTGTCATTTTCTTCATCTGACGGTTATTCTGTTATGGGTCCACAAATGGATGCGCCTTCATACGAATATTCCCCGATAATAAGAATATTCCACGACCAAACGAATATTCCTTGACAAAAATAAATATTTTATAACCACTTGCTTATTTTGCAAAATTTGCACATTTCACCCATAATCAAAACATTATATCAAATTAACACCTTATTATTCACAATAATAATTAGAGAAAATTTAATTTTATTTATAAAAAGTTGGGGTCTTACAACCTCCCCTCCTTATGAAATTTCGTCCTTGAAATTGACGTACGTACCTGGTATTTCGAAAAGGTGAGGGTATCTCACTTTCATTTCCAATTCCAACTCTCAGGTCATTTCCTCAATAGCATAGTTCCTCCATAAGACCTTGACATGTGGTATAACCTTTGTGCATATGACATGTTCCTTCCTATCCAAGATCTTGACAGGTACCTCCTCATACGTTAAATCTTCAGCTATCTCGTCTGGTTCTAACGCAATAATATGGTTTGGGTCATCCACATATTTACTTAACATCGATACGTGAAAAACGTTATGAACACGCGACATACTTAACGTTAAGGTGAGTGTATAGGCCACAATTCCTACTCGATCGAGGATTTCAAATGGACTAATAAATCGAAGGTTTGAGCTTTCCTCACATCGTCGATTCTCATTTTTGGAATAACGACTTCTTGCATCTTCTTCTTCATATTCATCAGCTCCAGGTGTGTAGCTTGAGCATCTTTAAATTTATCGATTAAAGTCAGTTCTACTCGTATATTTGACATCATCACGTGGGTCCCTAGAGTCTTTAACTCTATCTTTATCGTTTGTAAATTATACAAAATAAGTCTTTGTGTTCGACAATATCGCACTCATACTTGCATACGATCTTCTACTCAACGCGACAGCTACCACGTTCGCTTTTTCAAGATGGTATGGTCAGAACAGGTACCAAAATGAGTCGCCTCTTGAGCTCTTGGAAAATCTTCTCACATTCCTCGCTCCATTCAAATTTTGTATCTTTTCGAGTCAGCTAGGTTAACGGTGTAGCGATTCGAGAAAATCCTTCCACGAATCTCCGATAGTAACCAGCTAAGCCTAGAAAGTTAGATATTTCGATTACTGACTTAGGTTGCTCTCAATTGTGACTCATATCCCAATCTTGGATAGCACGTCACAGTGGCGCCTATCAGTTTACCACCGCACGAATATGATGTCCCCTACGGAGATTTTGGCTTTGGTGCATTCCACAAAGGAAGTCACCAGCGAGAGGCTCGGGGCTCTTTACTTATAGCTCTGATACTAACTGTGACGCCCCCAAAATAGGTCCAATCCACCCAACCCATTCTGAGTCATCAAATACATGGTACAGAAACAATTAAAACTTATTAATACAATTGTTGTGCAAAATACACACATAAACTGTGAGTTTAAATACAAATATTGTCTTCTAGATAATATCCACACTCAAATAAGTCCTTATTACAGTTATTGATACATTATTTTACAAAATATTGAGGACTACTAAAACAACTATCTTGATTCATCACTCCATACCCCGGCTAGTTCCTGCTTAATTCTCACCTCCTAAGAAGATAGAATAGACCAAAAAGGAAAAGGGTGAGCTCAACTAGCCAAATAAAGAATATAATGACTAAGATAATATACAACAAATTATCCTTAGTCTTTAACAGGGAAAAATCTAATAGAATATAATAGACAACAAGTTTTAGATCAACAACTGCAGCGGAAACAACAATTCATTAGAAGAGTTAAGTAGAGAATGAAATCTACTATCATCTATGAATTTAAAAGACCATCATTAATATTTTATCCTTGTAACATCAATCAATATACATCTTGAATCAAATATTAATCTTTGCACTACGGGCCAAAGATATTCATTTGTATCACCAGTTGGTCATGTTCATCTCAACACCTGTTCATCTTTGCATTACGGGCCAAAGATATTCAATAGGTAATCAATCATCTTTGCACTACAGGCCAAAGATATTCATCAGGTAATCATTTATCTTTGCACTACAGGCCAAAGCTATTCATCAAGTATCATCATTAATGACTGAGGATGATGAAAAAAATTTTAGAGAACGAATCCAATAAGATAAAAGGACAAAGATTAAAGATTCGTACTTTCGATAATTCAAGTTTAAAAGTACTCCATAATAAATCATAATGGAGTAAAATTCAAGAATGAAGATCAAAACATGGATACAATCAAAGATAGTAACCACAATAGACATCTAGGACAAAGAAGAGAAAATTTCATTTTTCAGTGAATAGTGCCGTATTCGTGAATAGTGTTGTATACGTGAATAGTGTCGTATACGTGAATAGTAACCCCGACACAAAAAGGTATAAATTCCACAATAAAGTTCATATAAATATTTCAGCATAATGATATTGAAGAAAATAATATCATTTACGAAGAAAATAACATCCCTTACCTCAAAATAATAGTATTTCTGATCGGAATATCGGATATAAAGCCGAAGGAAACTTGCACTGAATAGCAACTTTCAAAGTACCTAAAGACTCACAAAAATACGCTTGACAATATAGAGAGAGAAAACTTATGTTTCTGGTGTGATTTTGAATTCTAACTTAAGCGCCTATTTATAGGAAAATTCTAGAACGCCAAAGCAAACTAAACTAATAAAATATTAATTTATTTTTTCTCTCTCTTCCACGCCACCTCTTTTGAACAACTAAGTAGCCTTCTTTGAACCAAAATCTCAGCACATGTTTTCAAAAATAAAACTGGGTCCCACCCATAATTCATAATAAATAGTCCTTTTATCAGGAAAAATTTGAATCTCATGTCTATTCCATAGGAAATCGAATTCTCTACAACTTTGTAAAAGTAAGTTTTTTCAAATTCCAAACGAAAAATGCCCGAAATCCACATACGAACGATTTTCAAAATCTCTTAAAATTCATAACAAATCATACCTTACATTTTAACGGTTCAAAAATTGAGGACATATACTCAACTTATATATGTATAACATATCCAAAAATCATAACGATCCAATGGTCGGATCAAAATTATAACTCACGCAATAGAGCTTAAGAACACTGATTTGATTTTCGGACTATAAGTCCCTCGTACCAATTTCACTCAAACAATCACCACGAAAAATCCACAACGAATTTTTGGATGATTCAAATTTTTACGTTTAGCTTACTTCCAGGGCTTTCTTTGGATATATGGCTCATCTCTTAACTCATTATACACAAAGAGTTATAGATTTTACAAAATCAAGAAATTAACTAATTTTTTGAAAATTTCCAAATTTCGTTCTTCATTTCCACAAAATACTAATAAAACACCTCAGCATTAATTCCTTCATTTATATCCATATAAAAATATATATTTCCTTATAATATAAATCAATAATTAATTATTCACAAATAATATTACAGAATCATAATAATGACAACCAGGCCGTTCCCAGGAAAGAGGGGGCTTTCCGATAAGGATTTCTCCTTACTTGCGCGCAATTTTGTGACCAAACCTCTCCTTGATAGAACTTTCTAGACATTGCCAATAATGTTATCTAATAATATTATTAAATTAATATGAATTATTGATCAGATAATGGGAAATATTGTGCAGTGACAATTATTGAAACAACAATAATATAAAATATCAACGCAGCAATAATTGAATCAATAAAATAAAATATTGAACAGTAATTACTGTAACAATTATTGAGTAGTGCCTTCATACGTAAGAATCAATAATTCAAAAAAACTGTGCAATACCATGTGCTACTGTGCAACCACACGTATTACTATATTTTAACCACTAGGTAATCCAATAATGTTAACGGTAACAATTACGTCGTTATTTATAAAAACTCAAACTTGTCATTTTCTTCATCTGATAGTAATTTTGCTATAGGGCCCTGAAATGGTCGTGCCATCGCATTTAATATTCTCAAACAATAAGAATATTCCACACCAAACTAATATTCCCCGACAAAATGAATATTTTATAACCACTTGCTTATTTTGCAAAATTTGCACATTTCACCCATAATCAAAACATTATATCAAATTAACACCTTGTTATTCACAATAATAATTAGAGGAAATTTAATTTTATTTATAAAAATTTGGGGTCTTACATTTGGTGTTCACTTACCAAAATAAATAACATCTATCTACCCATAGTAAAGATAACAATTAACTTTAAATAAAAATTTTCCCAATAAAGGGTTACAACAACTTAACAAAAAAATCCCAGATCGTCTAACCTCAATACATCAATGCGGAAAATTCATAAACAAATAAGTCTTAAACATTACATCATAAGTCTTAACATAATCATTCTCAAATAATAAATAAGTCTTCATCATTTGCTTGCTTTGCCTTTGCCCTTACTAGTGGATGGCTCATCAACTCTTTCAATCTTGGTTGCAATGTTATTATGCAAGAGTGAGCAACAATTGCCCACAAGTTTTAACAATAGTAGAAATAATAATATGAGAATAAACAATGAATACTGAAACAAAAGAAAGGTCGGCTTTCGAATCAAGATTAGAACAAAAATCAAAAGTACATATGAGGGTCACTAGACCATGAACTATGTCCCAGGTTTTTGAGTATTTCTACTTCAAACCATTAATAGTTGTAAGACTATATGGACCTTATTTCTCATACCTAGGGGGATTAGGCCTTAGTACTATGTATGTGCACAACATCTTAATGCCATCGCGTAATATAATCCCTGTAGAAGGGTTGTTCATCTCAGCTTTGACATTAGAGTCCGCACCAAAGAAAGTTTGGTTTGGATTGATCTCAAGGGTAATTTAGAGTTCAATAATAATCAACTAAGAATTAATTGAATCAATAAGGATTCACTTTTTATTCAAGGTTTCAATGCAATATTGAAATCAATATTCAAATTAAAGATTGAGTTTCAACTCTATACAATTGAATGAACATTGTATAACAAGAGTAATACTTCAAAAGATTTAGAACATTTCATTTGGAATCATGAACTTAAATTATTAATCTCTGAACAATTCAAAATAAGAATACGAAGCTTACTCAACAACAATAAAGTTTAAGAACCTACTTAATGAAAGTTTAGAAATAGAAACTTGCTCAATCATAACATAATATAGAATAAGAATTTGTTCAATGTAAGATTAGAGTTTGGAAACTCGCATAATCGTAATCAAGATGAGGTAATGAACTTACTCAACATAAGAGTAGGGTTCAGAAACTTGCTCAAATAAAGTTTAGGGTTAGAAAACTTGTCTCGTGCGTAGATTACACAATTACTATTCACGTTCCTCAATTTAATCCTACATACCATTTACATTCATAATACCAGTTAATTATAATATAACCGACATCATAAGTACTTTCTTTTCTCACTAAACTCTGATTATGGTTATATTAATCAAATCACAACATTAGTTTTCACTCATTATTTGACTTCACGAACGATGAGTTAACTACGCATTCAACATATCAATTAAACATGTAAAAATATCATTGACATGTTAAGAATTTGTTTTAACATCACATTATATGTTTTAATACATTTTCATGTTCATTAGATTAGGTTTAAATTACATTCTCTAGACTTGAACACACAAATAGAACTTTCTGGACAATTATGAAAGCGGTCTCAGCAGTAGCTACTACTACTCGAGAACCCAAGATCGCAAAGATTGTTGTTAAGCCTATTGTGACACCCCGAAATCTAGGTACTTCATTCCCACAAGATTTGGTGCTCACTTATCAAAACTATTACATCTAACTACCTATAATCAAAGGATAAAGACATAATTTAAATAACTTAGACAATAATCTTTCCCATTAAAGGGTTACATCGTCATCTCAAAAACAATCCCAGGTAATCTAACCTTAAAATTATTACATAAATTTGCGGAATACATCATATAATTAAACAAGTCTTATAACATGAAACATTTAAATTAACTTCATTAATTCTTCAGCTCTTAGGCATCTTGCCCTTCCCTTTGCTTGTAGATGGCTCATCGACTCTCTCAACCTTAGTTGCAGTGTTAATTGCAAGAGTGAGCAAACAATTGCTCACTAATATAGAAAGTAATAATGATAACAATATATGAGTGAACAACGAATGCTGAACAATAATGAACTTGTTTTGAGAATTAAGAATTGAACACAAGATCGAAATCAATGTCTGAGGGTCTTAAGACCACGAACTATGTCTCTGGTATATAGGTATTATTACCTTAACCTTAACATTCATTAGACTGTACAGACCCTTCTTAGCGTACTTAGGGGGATTAACCCTTTGTACCATGTATTGTGCACAAACATCTAAACGTTACACGTACAAAAATCCCCTAAATTAGGGTTGTTCGTCTCAGTTTGAATTTAGAATTTCCGCACTAAAGAAAGTTTAGTTTGGAACTAGCTTATCAGTGTTTCTAGAATTTTAGAATACTATTCAATTTCCATCAATAAAGGTTTAACACAAGAATGTGTAACTATACAAGGCTATCAAAGTCAAAGATCGGATATCAACAATATAAAAAATTGAATAAACATGATTTACATGCAAAGTGCTATATTCAAAGGAGTTTAGAACAATTTTCTATGAGTCAATGTATTAGAAAAACATATGCTTCGAATGATAATAAGGAAAGTAAAGCTCGCTCGACGTAACGAATTAGGTTATAAGAGCTTGCACAAACATACTCAAGATAAACTAGACATGTTCAACCTTACAAGAATTTTAGGAACTTGTACAATAACGATTTAGGAATGGGAACATGCATTCAATATGAAGTTCGAAAGCTTACTCAATGTAAAGAGTTAAGGTTTAGGAACTTGCCTTGTTTGTAAGCTACACAAGTGTAAAATAATCTCCAATTACCATACACATATCATTGAAATCGCAATAACAATTAATTGTATGAATATTAGCTTTATGGGTTTAACCCATCATTTAGGTCATAACCTTAACTTAGCATCTAACCATGTTGGTTAACATACTTAACGAATCTGAAATCTCATTACGAGCCAACATAGCCCAACCGTTCATCTCTAACCTTTTAAAACATCACATTTGGTTTCATTTTATAACTTATTTAAATAATTATTTCAAATCTTTACACTTTGCATTAAAACATATTACAATCTGTTATTGTAATTCACTTAATGTTTTAGTATCCTTTACATGCATGTTAAACTAACCCAAGTCCGTTCATGCATTTGACTCGCAAATAAAGCAGATTTTATGGGTCATGATCGACTACTTTCATGTGCACATGAAAGTATTACATCGGGCTATCACACACATCTGGGCTATCAGCGTGCTTTCATGCCTAAATGTCATGAGCTCGGCAGGTACAACCGCTAGGCCAGTAGAAAGGCCAAATACATGATGCACTGCACTTCGATTTTTACAAACGCGAACTAATACTCTGTTATAGGCCAAAAATCCCAATTTCATAGAAAATCTCCCAACTTCAACATCTAACACTTTGACATACTATAGTTATACATGCTAAACACCATTCTATATACAAAAAATTACATATACACCATTTTGAGGAATCAAAACCATAACTTATCCAAATTTTCTTCATTTTTACACTTTTAACGAATTTGATTGCCACGAATTCGTTTCTTAATCA
The DNA here is from genome assembly GCA_020205615.1 of Panax quinquefolius. Taxonomy (NCBI): domain Eukaryota; kingdom Viridiplantae; phylum Streptophyta; class Magnoliopsida; order Apiales; family Araliaceae; genus Panax; species Panax quinquefolius. The sequence continues at coordinate 82,822,132 of CM035152.1, forward strand.
ATTGACATGATTTAAACTTCGTTGATTTTGTTTCTTAACATTTTAACATAATCCAATAACAAACTACAAATTATTACACATATAGAACATCAATTTTTTGTACTTTCTAAGCCATATAATAAGAACATAAACACTGTTATTTTCATTTTTCCTCCTACAACCAAGTTACACGAATTTGATACTCAAATAACCCTCATATATGATAACTAACAGATTCTACAACATAATACCCACCATATGCACAATGCTTAAACAACTAATCCACAAAACTAATTTACAAAGAACTAAGATAAAACTAAAACATAGAAATTTAGGAATGAATTATACCTTAATCCTCTTGATTATAGGTTAGCACAAGATGGTGAATCTCTTCTTTCTCTTGGCAACTCACAGAGATTACTCTCTCTCAATTTCTTACTCTTAAAACTCTGCAATTCTCTCTTCCTCTGTTTTTCTATGTTAACAAGCCTAAGGAAAAATAAGACGCGTATGCCATATAACTGGCCTCTCCCACGTACGTCAGGTAAAAACACAAAAAGACTCGCGTCAGTTGAATAAGCCAAAGGCCATAAGGCCTTGTTTGGCTACCAAACCCCTTTATAAACTAAATTATTTTTATATTATTATATTATATAGTTTCCAATTGTCACACTTTAGATAATTTAAATAACTTAGTTTAATTGATTTAAATAACTTATAACGGTACTTAAAATAATTTCTCTTATAGTTACCATTATAAATAATAATTAATTTTATATCTAATTTAATTAATAAACTAGACACATCACTTTATTTAATTTATTTATTTCCATTAAATTAAACAATTTATTTAGCTTAATTATTTTCTTAAATATTAGGCAATTGATTTAATTTAATTATTTCCTTAAATTAAATCCTTCAGATAAAATTATCATTATTCAATTCAATTAACATTAATTAATTTAGTTACTAAATTAATTCATCACAATTCATCAATTATTTATTTTCCTCAATACATAAATAATTTAAAATATTTATTTAATTCCATAAATATTTAAATTAAATTACAGATTTCTCGATCGTTACATCCTTCCCTCCTTAAAAGGATTCTGCCCCCATAATCACAACTCAAAAAATTTATTCGTAACATTATTTCCTCCTTAACAAGATTCTATCCCCAGAATCGCTATACAAAATCAAGTAAACAACTGAGGATAATTCTTCATCATAACGCTTTCAAGTTCCCACGTAGCTTCCTCGGCATTGTGGTTCCTCCAGATTACCTTAACAGAAGGTATCACTTTATTCCTTAATACTTGTTCTTTTCTGTCAACAATTTGAACATGGACTTCTTCATAGGACAAATCTTTCTCAAACTGTAAGGGCTCATATTCTATAACATGTTTATAGTTAGGCTTATATGGTCTCAATACCGAGACATGAAAAATATTATGAATATGTTCCAACTCCGCAGGTAAAGCTACCTTGTACGCCACTTCACCAACTCGGCGAAGCACTTCAAAAGGTCCTATAAATCTAGGGCTCAATTTCCCCTTCTTGCCAAACCGAATTTTTCCCTTCCAGGGAGACACTTTCAGGAAAACATAACTACCAACATCGAATTCCCGATTTTGTCGATATTGGTCAGCATATTTCTACTGTCTATCTTGTGCTGCTATCAATCTAGCTCTAATAACCTTGATGATCTCGACAGTCTATTGTACCAAATTTGGACCCAATAACTGACGTTCACCTACCTTGTCCCAACACAACGGAAGTCTGCATTTTCTGCCATATAATACTTCGTAAGGCGGCATGCTAATACTTGCGTGATAACAATTATTATAGGAAAATTCCACCAATGGCAGATGGTCATCCCAATTTCCCTTAAAATCCATGATACATGCTCTGAGCATATCCTCTAGTGTTTAGATGGTTCTTTCACTCTGTCCGTCGGTCTGAGGATGGTATGATGTGCTCATTCTTAGCTATGTTCCCAAACATTCTTGTAATCGCTTCCAGAAATTAGATGTGAAACGTGGATCTTTGTCTGATACAATGGACACAGGTACACCGTGTCTTGAAACAATTTCCTTCACGTATAGTTTTGCTAACCGATCTAGGGTAAATCGAATCTTGATTGGCAAAAAGTGTGCCGACTTCGTTAGTCGATCGACAATCACCCAAATGGTATCATAACCTTGTTGGGTTATTGGAAGACCTACCACAAAATCCATTGTGATATGCTCCCATGTCCATTCTGGTATCTCTAATGGTTGTAACAATCTGCTTGGCCTTTGATGTTCAGCTTTGACTTTCTGACACGTTAAACATTTTACCACACATTCAGCCACATCCCTCTTTATATTCGACCACCAATAATGATGTCTAAGATCTTGGTACATCTTTGTACTCCTAGGGTGAATCGAATATCTTAAATTATGAGCTTCACTCAGAATTTTGTCTTTAACTTCTAGTACTTGTGGAACCCAAATCCTCCCTTCGAATCGAAGTAACCCTTCTGAATCGATTTTGAATTTGTTTTCCTCACCTTCAGACATCTTCTATTTTATCTTTTCACAGTCTTCATCCGGAAGTTGTGCATTTCTCACCTTATCCACCAACGTTGAACTATTTCCCATCTGGAATAAATTTTCATCGAATTCTGTCGGATATTTAATTTCCAACTCCATCTTAGCCATTTCCGACACTAGTTTCTCTTGAGCAGTTAACATCATCAACTTCTCCCATCCCTTCCTACTTAATTCATCAGCAATAACATTCGCCTTTCCGGGATGATAAAAAATCTTGCAATCATAATTTTTGATCAGCTCCAACCATCTTCTTTGTCTCATATTCAAATCTTTTTGTGTAAAGATATACTTCAGATTTTATGGTCGGTATATATCTCACACCTCTCTCCCTAAAGATAATGTCTCCAAATTTTTAGGGCAAACACCACTGCTGGCAACTCTAAGTCATGAGTCGGATACCCTTTCTCGTAATCTTTCAATTATCGTGATGCATATGCAATAACTCTGCCGTTTTGCATAAGCACACAGCCTAGTCCTTTATGCGAAGCATCACTATACAACATAAAATTTCCTGTATCATCAAGCAACGATAACATAGGTGTAGAGCTTAGCCTCTTCTTTAATTCACGAAAACTTTCCTCACACTTCTCTGTCCAAACAAACTTAACCGCCTTCCTAATTTAATTCATCAACGGAGTTGTGATCTTGCAAAAGTCTTGAATAAAACGCCGATAGTAACCCGCCAATCCAAAGAAACTCCTTACCTTTGATGGTGTCTTCGGCTGATCCCAGTTTATTACAGCTTCAACCTTTGATGGATCTTCTGAGATCTCGAATTTTATGAAATAAAAGTATTCAATTTTTCTATCTTGGTAAATAGTTAAATTGATAAAAGTTTAAAGTTAAGGGTCATATTTGAAAATTTTTCAAAGTAAACAAGTTATCATAAAATAACCGGTAGTAAAAGAACAGTAATACGCATGGTTGCATAGTAGCACACGGTATTGATTATTGATGCTTATGTGACGCCCCCAAATTCGGGTATATTCCAACCTGACATATGGTGCTACACGAAACTCATAACTATACAATCATTCCATTGAAATACAACAAAATGAATGTAATTACTATCTTCTTATTACAATCAAAGTATAATCCTTCCCAGGTTCATAAATCGATTACATAGTTCGTTGTTCATAATGTATAATACATACAAACATACTAATCTATTACACGATGGCTAAGTATCCATCTTAACTTTGCCCTTATCTCTCTTAGCATTCTCAGTACGTTCATCATTAACTGCAATCATATAATTCACACAAGAAGTGAGCATAATAAGCTCAGCAAGTTTATCAAAGGATAACAGCAATACCACATTCGTGAATTATATAACAATTCATACATAACTGAACAAATAGTTATGAAGTATTATGAAACAATAATACTTTAACATTTTATATCATCAATTCCCAAAGTATAAAGTAGATTAGGATTTCTGAACCGATCAATAGACCATGAATAGTAGCTTTCTATTTTCATACTTGAAAAGGATATCACAACACTAAGGTTGTACATCCGCATTACTTACGAGCACTTCTAGGTGATCAACCTATAGTACTCTATGTTGATCAACACTCATTCGTTAAAAGTATTTACGTTTAACATTTGGCAAACTCGCGTGCCCATCGAATAATCGATGAAAAATACTTTTTTTGTTCATAGACAAACCTTACCTTCACATCCATACCAATTACTTGGCATAGGATAGCGTTAACATTTTTATATGGAAAGATATGAATATCAATTAATCTATATCTTACGAGTAGCTATCCGAGTTAAATTTGGCATTGACCCTTTCTTTAAAATCAGTCGTGAAATTCAGTACAATGAATCACATAAAACTTGACTAACTTGAAGGTTAGACAAGCGTTAAGAAAACTTATCTTTCAGTGTCTTCAAATAACTTAATCGACTGACCACAACCTTTAGAGAATCTACATGATATATTCACATAGCACACTATAATTAGCTATCAAACAATTATTCACATTGTTCCTACCAATATCTTTCTCTTCTATATCTTTGTTAACTTAATATCATCAATAAAGTCAACTCGACTTATTACCCTTCGTCCCGGCTTATTAACCAACTTACGTTATTAACCGGACTCTATCATTATTGGCAAAGTACCAACGTTGTTTCCCGACTAGGGTTCATTGATAACAATTTGTGTTCTTCATTCATAACTTACTAACATGCATTCGATTCCTAAGTTTCAATACCATATACCTTAGTATAGGTAGTATAGGAATAGTTTTAGTACACTTATAAAGTGCATAAACTTTACTCTTTTAGGTCTCTGAACAATTTTAGTTCATACCTAAGTCATTCAACAATTATTTCGCACTCCACGCCATGGCAGTGACATCTTAGTGACAAGATCGGCGGCTGTGGGCTGATTAGCAATACTCTAGGTCCTTGCCCCTACATTGTATGCGAGACTCCTTATCTGAAGAATGGCCTGGCACCACTTTCCAAGAGCCACTAACATCAGGCCGCTGATCATGTGCAAAGACTTTAAAGCACTATTTGGTGTCATGTGCTTACGGACCTCAAAGACCGAGATAATTTTCATAAATAAAAACTTTGGTGAGTTTCCCGGATTCATAACTTCTTCGTTATAAGTCCGATTTGGTCCATTCAAAAGCCTACACGTCATAAACGACATACTCTATGCATTCATATAAGAATTCAACATTTTCAAATCCGTTAACTCAAAATTTACTATTGAGTTCATTATCTAAGCGTTCGTAAATGTTAATGAGCGTTCAATGCTCGTTTTCTTCGTTTTAAGTTGGAATCCAATGATTCTTGAGTCCACGACTCTTAAATACCATAACTCATATGTTGACATTGAAAAACAACGTTTTCAATTCTCACAGAAACTTTCGACTACCAATCCAGAATTTTGACGTTTTCGACGTTTAACGTCTATTTCTGTGAAATTCACCATAACTTCGTTACTGAAGTTCTCTAAGCCAAATCACATGGAATACTCCATGGACTTCATATCTACATCCTAACCAAGCAAGATGCACATATTTGCGTATTGATGGAGTTCAATTATTTATCAACAATCAATCTCAGCAATCAATATTTTCATGATTTTAAGCTATATCAAACCTTATGATTTCTATAATTTCATGACTTATAGAGATTGAATCTATAACAAGTCATCCTTATTCCACCATACTAGACATACACCACCCATTTATGATTCTCGATACTAAAAGAAAACCAAAAGAGATGGAATTAGAATTAAGGAGTATTACCTTAAGAACTCTTAGGTAATCTTGAAAAAAATCTTAAGCAAAGCTTCAAAGTAGAACTTTTGGTGGAGTCTAGCTCTCTCTCTCTCTCTTAAAATATAAGTTGGCAATTTGAAAAACTCACAAAAGACAAACTTTAGCTTTCTATTTATAGGCAAATGAAATGGAGGGCAATTTGGTAAATCCACCATCACCTCCTTACTATTCAACACTTTGTCACCAAGTAAAATACTTGGTGACCAAGTGTTATACTTGCCTTGCACACCAAGTGGCCGGCCCACAATGCCCATGGGTCATCCCCATGGGTTGTCCCATGGGTTTTACCCATTCGATGACCCACCGGTTCGATCCACGGTTCGATTTTCTTGCATTGGGCTTAACCAATCTAATATTGGGCCTTGACTTGGGCTTAACACATTAATTCATTGGGCTTGCCTATACAATTGGTTGGACTAAACACAATCCAACTTAAATGAATTATCATTAAGTCTTACCTTAATTTTATAATACTAATCATATTTTATACGTATAATTCACGTATTCTCTCCATATAATACTAAATGACGATAATCGTGATTGTAGATTCAGTATTAACTCATCAGATTAAACATAGATACTAAATAGTATCATCCTAGTATAACACACATATTAACAATAACGAAATTCCTTCTACGCATTTCATTTCTTTCTCAAAAATCAATCTACTCAACCCTTAGGTTTTAAGTCTGCAGGCGAAAACTTCGTTTGCCATAAATGAAATATTATTAGATATTTCATCTTATCTCGATATTCTATCATTACGCGTTTCTCGGAATTTCAAAATAATTCCCCGAGCAGAAACGGATGAATAGTGTTTTTACGGAAATTTCTCAGAAAACATTTATTTTTGCCTTGGAAATTCTAGCACGTAGCCAGATTACTAACTATATAAACACATCCTAGGTCATAGAACGACCTTCACATAGCTTACTCACAAAATAAATCAATTAAATTCATTTAATTTACATAATCAAATAAAAATTTAATTGCCATAAAAATCTTATTTTCTCGGGCGTTGCAACTTATGTGAGAAGTTGCTCAGTTATACTCAATTATTTCTACAATAATTGCTGCATCATATCTCTCATATTATTGATTCAATTATTATCATAGTACCATCTGCATAATATGTTATATATTATTAAATCAATAATTGAGACGACAAAGTTATTCATATTATTATTTGCAATATTGACAATGTCTAGAAGTTCTGTCAAGGAGACGTTTGGTCACCTAATTGCGCGCCAATAAGGAGAAATCCTTATCGGAAAACCCCCTCTTTCCTGGTAACGACCTAGTTGTTAAATATTGTGAGTTATAATATTAATGATGAATGTTATTAAAAATCGAAGTTGAGTTCGGAGTTAAATTTGGAGATGCGGACGTGATATTTGAGTCAGGAACGATGAAATTAGTATAAATATACTATAAACACAAAATTTGTTGGGGTTGACTTTTTGGTCAAATAAGTCAACAGTTGACTTTTTTGGAAAAAGTCAAACTTTGAAATTTCAAAAATGGAAATTTTGAGAAAAATATTTCCATTGTGTTGGGATTATTAGTGTTAGTGGAAATCAACATTTATTTTGATAATAATTGATGTCTGGAGGTTTTATTGACCAATCGGGTAATTAATAGAATAAATGAGCAATTAATTGCTATTAATTCACATGATTATAACTATTTGTTCACATGTGTGTACTATTGATTCACATTCATGTACTATTAGGGGAGGTGGTGCAAGATTGATAATACTTGCATGACTAAGTTAAAAATGGAGGTATAGATGGAGGTACTATACTGTAATTCGTATTTTCACATGATTATAACTATTAAGTCACATGAATGAACTATTAATTCACATGATTTACTATTAGGGGTGGTGGTGCAAGTTTGATAATACTTGCAGGACTAAATTAAAAATGAAAGAAAAGTTAAAGGTATTGTACTGTAATATTTCGAGCCCCAAAACGTGCAATTATCGAAACTATATTTTCCTATAAATAGAAGCTCATTCTTCCTTCATTTCTCACCAATTCACTAAAACTATAGAGCAATTATTATAGAGAGAAATTATAGAGAGAAAGAAGAAGAGAAGTCTGCTACCTCTCTACTCCAGTATCCAGTTTCTTTCTAAGGTAAGGGATATTATTATTATAGTAAAGGGTATTATTCTTTCATATTCATAAAGAGAGTTATTTTCTTTCAATACTCATAAGGGTTGTTATTCCATTCTTTATTATTATGTTGAATAATGCATACATCAAGTACCGCATACATGGTGAAATTCTTCTGTTATTCCATTCTTTATTATTTTGTAGGAATAACATGTCTGTGCGGTCTATCGCATGCCTGGTGAATTCTGTTGTTATTCCATTCTTTATTATTCCGTTGGAATATCCTGTCTGTGCGGATTACGCATGACATGGTTCCATTATTTATTATTCTATTGGAATAACCTGTATGTGTGGTCTATCGCATGCCTGGTGAATTCTTTTGTTATTCCATTATTTATTATTCTGTTGGAATAACCTGTCTGTGCGGTCTATCGCATGACTGATGAATTTTGTTGTTATTCCATTCTTTATTATTCTATTGGAATATCCTGTCTGTGCAGATTACGCATGACCTGGTTCCATTCTTTATTATTCAGTTGGAATAACCTATATGTGCGGTCTATCGCATGCCTGGTGAATTCTTCAGTTATTCCATTATTTATTATTCTGTTGGAATAACCTGTCTGTACGGTCTATCGCACGCTTTGTGAATTCTGTTGTTATTCCATCTTTATTATTCTATTGGAATATCCTGTCTGTGAGGATTACGCATGACCTGGTTCAATTCTTTATTATTCTATTGGGAATAACATGTCTGTGCGTCTATCGCATGTATGGTGAATTCTTCTATTATTACATTCTTTATTATTCTATTAGAATAACCTGTCTATGTGGATTACCGCATGCATGGTGAATGATCCTTTGTATTCATTCCTTATTAAATTGTGGAAATGATCTGTCTACGTGGATTACGGCATGACGAATGAAAATCCATTTGTTGTTTCGTAATTATTCTGACCCTCAAAAATTCTGGAAAAATTTGAAATGATAGTTTGTTGAGTTTTCTAAATTGTGTCCAAAAATGGCGATTTTTTGATGTATAGATTAGGAGTTATGAATTTTATGGGAAAAGACTATTTTAAAAGTAAACCCTTTTAACTCCTTGTGGTTAACTCTAAAATTGGTAAAATTTTTATTGGGAGTACATGTATATAACGGGAGTATACCTTGTAAATTTTGAAATTTTTGAACAAAATTACAATTTATGATAAATGTCTAAATATTCTGCAGTTTTGGCCATATGAAAAATAGTAAATGAATTTTAAAAATTTTGAAAAAAATATATGTTCAATATGGGACTATATTCTGCTAAATCCCAGAAAATAAATATTTTTGGAACTGATTTGGTATTTTTCATGAAAATATACTAGTTATGAGTAAATGAATTAAATATGTTATGTGAACTAAAAAAATTAGAAAATATGATTTTATGGCTTGGGAATCCTATATAGGGTATATGCAGATTTTTTATGAGGGATTTGATTATTCGTGATGAAATCTTATGAGTATGGCATTTTTGAATGATTAAATGCATTATTTGGTAAAGTGTAAACAATTTAAATAAATTATTTATAAGTTTAAGAAGTGATTAAAATATTATTATAATATTAATAATATTAGATTATAAATTTATTAAGTGATTGATAATATTTGGATAAATTTAAAGGCTTTAATATTTATCCTTGATTTCGTTTGATTAATGCTATATCATCGTCATCATCCTCATGTTTATGTTATGATGAAAGTCATCTTTGGCTTACGTGCAAAGATGGACTGTTGATTATTAGTTTTACAGTTGTATATTTTTGGCTTACGTGCAAATATGGACTGTTGATTATTGGTTTTACAGTTGTATATCTTTGGCTTACTTGCAAAGATGAAATATTGAATGGTGAGTATTTTTGGCTTATGTGCATAGATGAACTTTTTATTGGTATGATTATGACCAGGGATCATTTGGTATAATCATGACCCGTAATGTTATAGATGATGTGGTAAAAGCCCTCAGTGACCCGTAGTGCATTGATGGACAGTTATTGGTATGATTATAACCAGGGATTATTCGGTATAATCATGACCATTGATGATTACATGAATATCCTTGGCCGTAGTGCAAGGATGATTCGATGTTGTGAATTATTTATTAAACTGAGTCTCAGTGATAAAATATTTATTATACACTTTTAATTCGTAAAATATAGTAGATATCATGCTCTACTTGTGTAACGCTCCAAAAAATCGAACATTTTGTAAATACTTTTAATAATGAATAAAATAATATTATTTATTATTATTACGTGTTGATAAGATGAATGTCGTTCTATAACCTAAAAACATCAGAATGTCGTAGTATTTTAACTATGTGAATGAATTAAAGTGTTTGAATTTCTAAAACGAAAATAAAAGCTTTCTGAGAAATTTTTCGAAAAACACTATTCATTTATTTCCGCTCGGAAATTATTTTTGAACTTCTGAGAAATACGTAACGTTACAATATCAAGATGAGATGGATTATGTAATGATAATCTAAGTATGAAAAACGTAATATTTCGCATGCGGACTTAAAAATGAGAACGTTAGGAATATTAAATGTTAAGAAGAAAGTGTAAGGATGGTATGATACATATATATTGTACAAGGTATTGAATTCAAGGTATTGTACGAATATGTATGAATAATGAGATAATGTATATTACGAATTAATATACGAACTAGAATACGAGAATTATACATATAGTTTATGATATAAAGCTTTTTAGCCAATTAAGTGAGACTTGTAGGATTGTTAATAAATTGGTAGAGTCCAATAATAATTGAATATTTAAGTCCGAGTAATTAGTAAGCTAAAGCCCATAGTAACTTAATGGAAGCCCAAAGGTTTGAGATAAGCTAAGTGGATTAAAGCCCAAATTATGATCCATTGGATAATTAGGATCCATGGTGCAACCTATGGATAGACTTGATGGGAAAGAACTTTATGTGATGATCAAGTGTTGTGATGATCAAGTAATAGATGTGGCTAGCAAGTTAACTTAGAGACAAAGCAATGAATAGTAAGGAGGTGGATTAAGGAGGTTAGTTGAAGAGGTGCAAAGGTTATAATGACCATAGTACCCTCACCTTGTCAAGCCTATAAATAGAGAGCTCACAATTCATTTGTTGCTTGTTTAATTTCATTCAACTTCTATCAAAGATAAAGTGCTTAAGTGTTAAAGAGAATAAGTCAAGAATAAGCCAAAACATCCTTTGTTAGATTTTCCAAGAAGAAGAACTAGTTCATCAAAGGTAATGATCTTGTGTCCAATATTCTTCCATCTCTATCATTGTAGGATGATAAGAGAAGTGTAATGAAATAAGCATGTATGTTAAGAACATATAAGAATTGATTAATGAATGGACTTAAGCCGAATAAGTTATGAATAAGCAACTTGAACCTAAATAAGTTATGAACTAATGATGAACTAGTAATATGTTTTGTCATATGAAGCTAGTATGTTGGATAAGATATGAGAACATTGAGTAAAGGACTTAAGTCCATATTAAGTCATAAGAAATGGAATTCGTAGTTTATAAGTTGATTAAGTCATTAACTTATGAGAATAAGTCAAAACTTACTTTGATAATAAGTTGGTGTAATAAGTAACTTAAAATATTGGTATGATGATTAAAATCCATTTAGAATGATAATCAAAACATTAGTAATGAGGTTTTACCGGAATTCACACGATTGGACGATAATCGTCGAATTCGTGAAATTCTCGGAATGGAAGTCGTATTTTGTGTTTGAACTCGGAAACGTTGGTTTTCGAAGGAGTCAAGTCATATTTGGCATTATAGAGTTGAGTGTAACGACCCAGAAATTCGGATCGTCCAGAATTTAAGTTTAAAGAATTAGTTATTAATAAAATGAATTTTTATTAATAATATTATGTGTTATGTGTTTATTAATCGTTCAAGAACCTAGGATGATTATAAGTCGGGAGGATTCTGGCTATGAGCTAGACTAAGCGATTAAAAATTTTCAAGACAAAAATGAAAATTTTCCGAGAACAAAAATCAGGGAAAAAGACGAAATATGTACTATTCACCCGACGAAACCTAAGGGTTAGGATTTGAATAACCTAAGCCTTTCCGAGAATTCGGTATATCGAAATGACATTCCGTCGAAAGAGTTGACGATAATATATCTTGAAAAGTTAAGTAAGCTGATAAAAGTTTTTCTCAAAGAACGTGCAGAAATCGGACAAAATAAAAATGACAAAAAGTAATGTTATGTACTTTTCATTCGTTTAGCTATGTTAGGGTAAAATGTGAAGGAAAACACTTAACGCCAAAAAATGTTTTTCAGTTTTTCAGAAATCTGAAGAATACATAAAAGTTAATTGGTAAAAGAATGACGAAATATCCAAAAATATTTGAATTCCGAGAATCGCAATTTTTAAAATTGTCGGACGAAACCTGAAAGACGGAACCACGAAACTTACAGGCTAAGTTTCGTGAATAGTAAGGAGGTTTAACTAAGGAGGTGGAAATAGTAAACTTAAAGGTTAAGTAAACTTAAGTGTTAAGTAGACTTAAGTGTTAAGTAAACTTAAGAGTTAAGCAAACTTAAAGGCTAAGTAGACAAGTGTTAAGTAAACTTAAGAAGTAAGTTAACTTAGTCCTTAAGCCATGAATAGTATGGAGGTTAAGGGGGGAGAAATAACTATTTTGCCCTAGCTTTAGATTTTCTATAAATAGGAAGCTAACTTTCTTTTAAATGAGATTTTGAGAATTCTACACTTTGAAAGAGAGAGAGAGGGAGTTCGGATGGGAGGATGGGAAGGAGAAGGAAGCAGAAAAGTTTGCTCGGGAGCAACCTTTGTCTGACGGAAAGAGATTCAATGAGAACGGTAATCCGAAACCTAGTCTTTTATAAATTTTCTTTAAGTTTTAATGTTTAAAAAGATAACATAATGAGAATAATAAGTAGGTGATGTTAGGAATGATTTCATATGGTTGAAATCGTAAGAAAATGAAGAAGTAAGAATTAAAAGTTTAGTTTATAAATTTCTTAAGGAATTATAAGATTTGTAATGAATTAGAATGATCCGAGTGGATTATATCAATAAGTAGGTGTAATAAGTAAGGAGTGATGATCTATAACATCAAATTCCAATAAAAAGTGAAATCGTAATCCAAAATATCGATTAAAATGAAGAACGAACGAAGAACACAAAGAACATGAAGAACATGCGAAGAACACGAAGAACGTTGTTGATGGACAAATTTAAAACCATCGTAGGATATTTGTTGTTGATGGACAAGTTTAAATCCATCGCGTATAAGTTAGATGCATATTGCTTGGTTAGGAACGGTAGAAACGTTCATTAAGAACGGATTAAAACTTAGCTATAACGAAGTTATGGCAAAAATTTTGTAAAAGATAAACAAGAATTAGAAAGTTAGTAAATGAACCCGAACATGTAGGGTTTCATAAGAATGTAAGAGAACATAGAAAACGTGAGTCGTGGACTCAAGAACAAACAAATTCCGAGTTCAGATGACCGAATTATGGACGAACAAACGAAGAGTATTAAAAACGTAAAATGAATAAAATCGAATGGCACGTTAATGGATTCAAAACAAAGTTCTGTCTGGGGGGTATTGAAGTACATAAGATAAGGAAGAGAATGGCTTTGGAATGATCTCGTTCCGAGTTATAACGAATAAGTTATAAAAGCGGGAAGTAAGCGTCTCAAATTGGATTTAACCCTTAGAGAAATTTTCTAGGGTTAGGGCTTGGCGCCGCGACGCCGGCCATGCCTTGTAAGGTGGTGCTACAAATTGGATCGAAGCAGTGCATCAGAAACTCATGCCATGGCGTGAGAGATAAAGAAGAGAGAGTAATATTCGGTGTAGGAAAAAAAAAGCCAGAGAAGAGCTTTTAACTGCTCAACTCTTGGGGGAAACGTACGGGAAGATAAAGAACATAATGTTCAACTAATATAACACTTAAACAAGTGAATTAAACCTTTAGTACAGGTTGAACAAAATGGTCGAAAGAGATTAAAAGATCAATAAGAGAATAAACGTAAATGTAACGCAGTTGCAAGCAGTCTTAGCATACAACAAACAGTATGACTTTGACATTAAGAAAGAATAATGAACATAGGGTTCATGGGATGAATAATTATCGAAAGCGATTAAAACCTTGAGTAAAGGTTGAATAAGAGATTAAAAGATGAGCAACGTGAACGTTGAATACGTAAACGATCCTCGTGAATCGTATTCAAGGCGTGGATTTAACGCTCTAAGTATATACCTGGTTGTATGACCTAGACGTTGACAAAGGTAGTAAGTAAGACATGAATTATCGAGAAAGTGATAATGAATGATAATAAGAGTAATGAAAGCCGAAGGTGAGTCGTATAAGAATGAATCCTGAGGGGTGGCATTTAGTTGCCAGGAAGCCATAAGGAATGAGAAATTAACTTAACGAAGATTATAGTTTAAATAGTTCGGATAAGTTAAGATAAGTTAAGTTGTAGTACAATCGTAACTTTTGATGGTTGACATATGCGAGCTGGGCTAAACAATTCCTTCAGAGAGCGAAGGTATATACAAAATTGACAACCGATCTAACTCACTGTTATGGGTAGTGTAGACGAGACGGGAACTTGTTTGTTGGTTGTTTGTGGGAAACCACTCAGAGTACCATATGGACTACTAGCAGAGAAGCGATGTGTGCTTAGTCTTAGAGAAGTAATAAGAAGAAGATAAGATTTAAACATCAAAGATGATGAATGTAAAAGTAAGACATCTCCGTATGTCATGAAGCCGTAGAACGGTAATGAAAGTGGTCGCGTAAACTTAGGTTATAAGAACGCGAACCCTAAGAAGTAAAGTTAAGCAAACTAATGCATAAGTCAAATATACATGACTAATAACTGTATATGTTATTTTTCTTATGTGTTACATAGGAACTGGAATGAGTAGTTCAGCGTAAGCTGTAGCTATGCGTAAGGCAAGTTTCCTAACTTTATTCATATTTCAAATGAATGCTAGTTTCTTAAACTTCTCAGATGTTGAACTTGAGAAGTTCCGTCTATGTGCTAATGTGCGATATTTGTACAAGGTGGTAGAACGTATGAGGCCTTGTGCCACAATGTGAACACTTCGGTGTTTCTATGAGATAAAATATTCTGTGATTTAACTGTTCAATAAGAGAATGCTCTATTCATACTTGATCCGTTATTGTTAAGTCTGCGTGCTAATGATTCTAGGCGGATAGAATATGTATGAAAAAGGTAGAAGAATGAAAGTATTTTAAATTAAAGTGATTATTGTTTTAAAATGATAGAATCGATATTATTCCTATTATTCAAGCTGTTTCATAACCTTTGTTTGGTTATTGAAGTCTTAAAAGAATGTTTGAATTCTTAAAGATATTTTTTCAACTGTTATGACTTGCTTGGCAATTGAATGCTCATACTTGCTTTAAATGAAAAACATTTTCAGCGAACGATGTTATAAGAACTTAAGGATCTCATAAAGATCAAGCTGACAGTATCCAGATGAAGTGCCATTCAGAATGTGGATGAGCGAGAAGATCAAGTGAAGACTTGTAATGTAAGACCCCGAAATTTTTTAAATAAAAAAGAATTTCCTTTATTTATTAATTTGAAATAGTAAGGGTTGATTTGATTAATGTGGATAGTTAAGGGTTAAATACGCAAATATTTCAAAATAAGCAAGTGGTTATAAAATATTCATTGTTGTCGGGGAATATTCGTTTGGTCGTGGAATATTCAGATCGTCGGGGAATATTAACGATGCGACGGTAATGACCGTGTGTGGGCCCCATAACGGAAAGCGATTGGATGAAGAAAACGACAAATATAAGTTATTTTTAAATAATTGGCGTAGTTGTTACAGTTAATATCTTGTTGGAATACCCGGTGGTTTAAAACACACTAATACTGGCGTTGTTGAATAAAGAGTATACACCAGATTGCACCAATTATTGATTCTTACGTAAGAAGGCACTACTCAATAATGGTTACGATGAATTATCGCTCAAATATTTTATTGAGTTAATAATTGCTGCGTTGATATTTTATATTGTCGTTGTTTCAATAATTGTCATTACGGTAGATTTTTCATTATCGAAGCAATAATTCATATTATCTGAATAATATTATTAGATAACATTATTGGCAATGTCTAGAAAGTTACATCTAAGGAGAGGTTTGGTCACCTAATCATGCGCGCCAAGAAGAAGAAATTCTTATTGGAAAGCCCCTCTTTCCAGGAACCACTGGTTGTCAATATTGTGATTCGTAATATTATTTGTGAATAATTAATTATTGATTTATATGATGAGGAAAATATTGATTTTATGTGGATATAGATGGAGAAAATTTTAAAATGACAATTGTTGAAAATTAATATTTATCTCTTTTCGATAAAATAATTCATTTAAATATATTATTTTAATAATATATTAACGGTGATATTTTTTACAAACGAATGTGGGATATATGAGTATACGAGGAGGAAGAGTATTTTTGTTGCAATAAATGTTTAAAACATGTTAAACATGTCGGTGGACCCCATTTATCGATGAAATTTGATTATAGCTTGTAAAATCGCCTGCTTATGGATTTCGGTCAACTTCATTTGGAATTTGGAAAACTTTCTTCTGTAAAGTTGTAGAGAATTGAATTTCCTATAAAAACTCGCGAGATTCGAATTTTCTGATGAAAGGGCTATTTATTATGAATTATTGAAGTTCAAGCTCAAATAATTGATTTTGTAAGTTTTAATTATTTATTTTATGAAAAACGTTTTTTATCATTTCTTTCTAGAAGGTTGGCATGTGGAAAATGTTGGGATCTGATTTCCAAAGAGGCGTAGGAAATTTATTAATAATAATATATTTTATTAAATTTTCGCTTTTGGTGTTCTAAGCATTTTCCTATAAATAGGTGCTTAGGTTAGAATTGAAAATCACACCAGAAACTGAAGTTTTCTCTCTATATTATCGAGCGTATTCTTGTGAGTATTTTGAGTATACTTTGAGTATTGTTATACGGTGCAAGTCCAAGTCATAGCCTATATCCGGTGTTTCAAATTTAGAAGTAATTGATCTTCGAGGGTAAGGATGTTATTTTCTTCTCAAATGATATTATTTCTTCAATATCATTATCTTTGAAATATTCGTTGGAACTTTTTATCAAATTTGGAACTTTTTCATGTTTCGGGGTTACTATTCATGAGTTACTATTCACGAGTTACTATTCATGAGTTACTATTCACGAAAGTTACTATTCATGAAAGTTACTATTCACGAAAGTTACTATTCACGAGTACTATTCATGAAGTGTGAAGATGTTTTTGTGGAATTTCTATCTTTTGGTGTTTGAGTTACTATTCACGATACTAAGACTATTCACGATATCTGACACTATTCACTATTCATAGAAAAAATAAAATTTCTTCTTTTCGTCTAAAATATCTATTCGGATACTAACTCGATTGTATCCATGTTTTGATCATTCTTGAATTTTACACCACTATGATTATTTTTGAGGTATTTTTGGACGTGGATAAAACCAAGTACTAATCCTTAATCCTTAATCCTTGTCATTTTGTTTCTTTGGATTCGTTTTTTAAAAAAAAAATATTTTCATCATCCTCGCCCTTAAATGATGATATTATGGAATATCTTTGGCCCGTGTAGCAAAGATGAATGATTTCTTAAGAATATCTTTGGCTGTAGTGCAAAGATGAATGATTTTCAAGAATATCTTTGGCCCGTGAGGCAAAAGATGAACAGTGTTTAAATGAACATGACCTAATCGATGAATATCTTTGGCACAGTAGTGCAAAGATGAATATTTGATTCCAGATGTATATTGATTGATGTTACAGTGGATAAAGATAGACGATGAACTTTTAAATTCATACATAGAAGATAGTAGTTTGCATTCTCTACTTAACTCTTCTAATGAATTATTATTTCATGCGAATATTGATTTAAAATTTGTTGTCTATTGTATTCTATTAGATTTTTCCTGTTGAAGACTAACGATAATTTGTTGTATATTATCTTAGTCATAATATTCTTTATCGAGCTAGTTGAGCTCACCCTTTTCCTTTTGTTCCATTTTTCTCGTGGAGGCGAGAATATAGCGAGTAGCCTGGGGTATGGAATGAAGGTTTTAGAAAGGATTGTTTAGTAGTCCTCACCATTTTGTAAAATAATGTATCAATAAATGTGATGAGGATTTATTTGAGTATAGATATTATCTAGAAGATAATATTTGTATTCAAACTCACAGCTTTTACCGTTGTAATAATAAAGTTGTAGTTGTTTTCATACCATGTATTGACAACTCGAATAGGTGATGTATACCTATTTTGGGGCGCCACAGTTGGTATCGAGCTTAGGGATATGATCTCCAAGGAGATCGGGGAATAGAACTAGGAGGGAGAAACGAGTAAATCCTTCGCTAGTGTGTCCTACCTAAGCTTATTTGTTAGTTGGTCAATATATAGGGATATTATGTGATATATTGATTTCCTTAATTAACCCTTGTTTTATGATGATTTGAGAATGTCGATTGAGAATATTAACAATGGAAATGAGACCGTGGAGATGCCTGTACTCACCAACGAGGAAAACGCAGCAACAGTCGGGCAATGTTCCTCCGTGAACAACACCATTGAGAAGATGATGAACGAGGGGATGTTTAGAAGTTTTTTGCAGTTCATGCAAAATCAGACGAGGGAAACTCGTGTTCAAAATACAGGAGGAAATGATAGCAATTCACGGGTTGTCACAGCCAAGCAGTTCAAAGAGTTGGGACCACCAGAATTTAAGGGAAAGCCAGATCCGATCATGGCGGAAACATGGGTCAAACAAATTACCAAGATATTCGATGTCTTGGGATGCACGGAGGAACAGAAGGTTCCATTCGCCACCTTTATGTTCCGTGGTGAGGCAGACTACTGGTGGGAGTCTGTGAAGCGCACTCCATCCACCAACTTTTCGGCATGTCTTGGGAGACGCGTTTCAGAAGCTATTTAATGACAAATACTT
The DNA here is from genome assembly GCA_020205615.1 of Panax quinquefolius. Lineage (NCBI taxonomy): Eukaryota > Viridiplantae > Streptophyta > Magnoliopsida > Apiales > Araliaceae > Panax > Panax quinquefolius. The sequence goes on from CM035152.1 coordinate 82,841,219, forward strand.
TCCGAAAGTGTTCGCTATATGAAGGAAGTGGAGTTCATCGATTGGAACAAAACAACATGACGGTGTCTCAAAGACGAGGCAAAGTTTGCAGAGAGTTATCCAGGTTTGCACCTCATTTGGTAGAGAATGAGGAACGATGACGCGGATGTTTCTTAGAGGTTTGAAACCGGCAGATACGCCAAGATCTCATTTCTCATAAATTTTCTCTTTATTCGAGATGTTGTAAATGTGGCTCAATTATTAGAGCGAGATAACGAGTACGGGCCAACTCGAGGACCACAACCAGGATCGATCGGAGATAGCGGTCAATGTAATAATGATAACTCTGCGGAGAAAGAAACAGACGGACAGAAATGGTAACCACTCTAGTGGTAATCATGGCCATGAAAATAGAAGAAGCGAGGAGAGGAGATTTTAAAAAGAGGAGATTTAACAACGACCATGTGAAGATGATAGTGGCTTACAAAGAATCGGTTCTAAGGGAGGAGAACGACCACCGGTCATATGCTACAAATGCGGAAAAGAGGGACATATCACCAAACCGCCCACAACAGTTCAAGGTATGCTATAATTATGGAAAGGAAGGACATATCGCTTCGAGATTGTACGAGAGCTGAAAACCTAGTTCAATGGGGACGGTGACTCAAAAGATCTATCCCCTAAAAGTCAAAGTCAACGATTCCGGAAGAGCGTTTGTTGTGATTGGTCATAATGCAAGGAACCCAAACGAGGTGATCATGCTGGTAAGCTATTTATAAATTCTTGCTAAGTTTATACCTTACTTGATAACGGTGCTACCCATTCATTTATCTCTCTCCGCATGTGCTCAACGTTTAAACTTGACTCAGGAGAAATTAGACTTTGACCTATCTGTGGAAACTCCGTTAGGAGAAACTTTCATCACATCCACTGTTTATAAATCTTGTTTGATTCAAGTTGGCACAGATTACCTTACTTGTTGACCTTATCTCTTTAAAGATACTTGCTTTTGATGTGATTTTAGGGATTGATTGGTTAACTACTCATCATGCCAAAATTGATTATTTTCGTAAGGTTGTTAGTTTTCATATTCCTAACCAACTGTTTATACTAATTCAAGCAACTAAACCATTAAAATCAATCACTTCGTCATATCTAATCATAAAGCTATTCGTTTATTGAAAAAGCGGATGTCAAGCTTTCTTAGCCCATGTTATGGATTTGAATAAAGACACGCCAAATTTGAATAATATTTCTGTTGTTATTGACTTTCCGACGTATTTCAGAAGAACTTCCGGTCTACCCCGTAACGTGAAGTTAAATTCTTTATTGATCTTGAACACGGTACAAAGCCCATTTCTAAAACCCCATATCGAATGGCTCCTATTGAACTTCGGGAGTTAAAGGTCCAACTCTGAGAATTGTTGGACATTGGTTTCATTAAATCCTAGTACATCTCCTTGGGGTGCTCCCTGCTTTTATTTGTAAAGAAGAAAAGGCGGGAGTATGCGACTTTGTATTGACTATATCGGGAATTGAACCATGTCACCATCAAGAATAGGTATCCTCTACCTCGTATTGATGACTTGTTTGACCGGGTTGCAAGGGCACAATTCTTTTCAAAATCGATCTTCGATTCGGATATCATCAACCAAGATTAGAATCGAGGATATTCCAAAGGCGCCTTCTGAACTCAAGATATGGGCATTATGAATTCTTAGTCATGTCTTTCGGACTAACTAATGCTCCGCTGGCTTTCATGGATATGATGAACCGAGTATTCAAGGAATATTTGGATCAATTCGTTGTTGTCTTTATTGATGACATCCTCATATATTCCAAAAGCCGTGAAGATCATGAGCACCATTTGAAGTCGGTACTCCAAAGGCTTCGTGAAAACCAACTATATGCCAAATTGAAGAAATGCGAAGTTCGGCGAGGAAGTAGCATTCCTTGGGCACGTGGTGTCGAAACATGGAGTATCTGTTGATCCCGCCAAGATTGAAGCAATACAAAGTTGGGAGCAAACGGAAGTCGGTGACCAAGTACGTAGCTTTTTGGGCTTATTTGGTTATTATCGGAGATTCATGGAAAGGTTTTCTCGAATCGCTACTTCATTAACTCAGCTAACTCCTAAGGATACAAAATTCGTTTGGAGCGAAGAATGCGAGAAAAGTTTCCAAGAGCTTAAGAGGAGACTTATTTAAGACTGTTCTAACAATACCATCTGGTTCGGATGGATTTGTTATCTACAGCGATGCTTCAGGCAAAGGGTTAGGATGTGTTCTCATGCAACGTGGGAAAGTCATAGCCTATGCCTCGCGACAACTTAAAGAGTATGAGAGGAATTATCCTACTCATGATCTAGAGTTGGCAACAGTCGTTTTCGCGCTAAAAATATGGAGGCACTATCTATATGGGGAGAAAGTGGAGATATATTCAGACCATAAAAGCCTTAAATATTTCTTCACTCAAAAAGAACTCAACATGCGGCAGCGACGTTGGCTCGAGCTATTGAAAGACTACGACCACACTATTCAATACCATCCTGGTAAAGCAAACGTGGTAGCTGACGCATTGAGTAGAAGATCATATGCGGGAACGAGTGCGATGATGTCAAGTATACGCATAGAACCAACTTTAATAGAAAAAGTTAAGGTTGCTCAAGCCACCGACCCGGAGCTGATGCGTATGAAGAAGAAAGTACAAGAAGGAGCTATTCCAGAAGCGAGAATTGATGAAGAAGGAATACTTCGAGTCCACTCTAGACTTTGTGTTCCTAACGACTCTGATTTGAAGTACAAGATTATGATGGAGGCACACAATACGCCATTTGCAATCCATCCTGGAAGTACTAAAATGTATCGTGATCTTCGACATACATTTTGGTGGAACAATATGAAGAGAGAGATTGCAAAGTTTATCTCGATGTGTTTAACTTGCCAGCGTGTAAAGGCGGAGCATCTTGTACCTAAGGGTCCGTTGCAACCACTTGAGATTCAGGAATGGAAGTGGGAACACATTACTATGGATTTCGTTCATGTGTCTTCCTACGGTTTCTCAAGGCATCAATGCTATTTGGGTTATTGTTGATAGATTAACCAAGTTCCGCTCATTTCTTGCCGATCACGGAGACTTATTCCCTTGAACGTCTTGCTAGTATACGTGAATGAGATTGTTAGGTTGCATGGCATGCCGTATCCATAGTTTGGATCGTGACCCAAGATTCACTTCAAGATTTTGGGTTAGCTTGCAAAAAGCTATGGGCAACGGATTTGCGATTTAGTTCGCATACCATCCCCAAAGCGGACGGACAATTAGAGAGGACTATTCAAACTCTTGAAGATCTATTAAGACTCGTGTCCTAGACTTCAAGGGTAGTTGGGATAAGTATTTACCATTGGTGGAATTCTCCTACAACAACAGTTATAGCAAGTATAGGTGTGGCTCCATTTGAAGCATTATATGGACGAAAATGTCGATCTCCAATATGTTGGGATGAGGTGGGTGAAGCAACATTGTTGGGACCCGAAAGTTAGTACGATATGACTACCGAAAAGATCCAAATGATTCGACAACGATATACAAAGCAGCACAAGATCGACAAAAGAGTTATGCGGATCTTCATCGAAAGGACGTGGAATTTAATGTAGGGGATCATGTATTGTTGCGAGTTGCTCCATGGAAGGAGTTACAAGATTTGGGAAGAGAGGAAAGCTCAATCCATGATTTATTGGTCCATTTCAAATTCTTGACCGAGTAGGAAATGTAGCCTATAGACTTGCATTACCTCAAAGTATGTCTCGTGTTCATAATGTGTTTCATATCCGCACTTCAGTAAATATGTGAAAGACCCGAATCACGTTATAGAGTTAGAACCCAGGACGAGATAAGAAGACTTAACGTATGAGGAGGTACTGTCAAGATCTTGGATAGGAAGGAGCATTCCTACGCCAAGAAGGTCATACCACAAGTTAAAGTTTTGTGGAGAATCATCTTTATAGAGGAAATGACCAGGAATTGGAAAGCGGAAATGAAAGCGAGGTATCCTCACCTTTTCAAACACAGTATCGTCACGCCAATTTCGAGGACGAAATTTCATAAGGAGGGAGGTTGTAAGACCCGAAATTTTAAATAAAAGGAATTTCCTTTATTTATTATTTTGAAATAGTAAGGGTTGATTTGATTAATGTGGATAGTTAAGGGTTAAATACATAAATATTTCAAAATAAGCAAGTGGTTATAAAATATTCATTGTTGTCGGGGAATATTCGTTTGGTCGTGGAATATTCAGACCGCTTGTCGGGGAATATTTGTGCGATGACCAGCGACCATGTGTGGGCCCCATAACTTGAAAGCGATTGGATGAAGAAAGCGACAAATATAAGTTGTTTTTAAATAACAGAAGTAGTTATTCAGATTATCTTGTTGGAATACCCGGTGGTTTAAAACACACTAATACGGCGTTGTTGAGCGGTAGACACAGTATTGCACCAATTATTGATTCTTACGTGAAGAAGGCACTACTCAATAATGGTTACAAGAATTAATTCTTATTCGAGTATTTTATTGAGTTAATAATTGTTGCGTTGATATTTTATATTCTTTGTTGTTTCAATAATTGTCATTTACGGTATTTTCATTATCGAGACGGGAACTTGTTTTGTTGGTTGTTTGGGAAACCACCAGAGTACCATATGGACTACTAGCGTAGAAGCGATGTGTGCTTAGTCTTAGAGAAGTAATAAGAAGAAGATAAGATTTAAACATCAAAGATGATGAATGTAAAAGTAAGACATCTCCAGTATGTCGAAGTCATAGAATCTAAGTAATGAAAGTGGTCAGTAAACTTAGGTTATAAGAACATGAACCCTAAGAAGTAAAGTTAAGCAAACTAATGCATAAGTCAAATATACATGACTAATAACTGTATATGTTATTTTTCTTATGTGTTACATAGGAACTGGAATGAGTAGTTCAGCGTAAGCTGTAGCTATGCGTAAGGCAAGTTTCCTAACTTTATTCATATTTCAAATGAATGCTAGTTTCTTAAACTTCTCAGATGTTGAACTTGAGAAGTTCCGTCTATGTGCTAATGTGCAATATTTGTACAAGGTGGTAGAACGTATGAGGCCTTGTGCCACAATGTGAACACTTCGGTGTTTCTATGAGATAAAATATTCTGTGATTTAACTGTTCAATAAGAGAATGCTCTATTCATACTTGATCCGTTATTGTTAAGTCTGTGCTAATGATTCTAGCCAGATAGAATATGTATGAAAAAGGTAGAAGAATGAAAGTATTTTAAATTAAAGTGATTATTGTTTTAAAATGATAGGAATCGATATTATTCCTATTATTCAAGCTGTTTCATAACCTTTGTTTGGTTATTGAAGTCTTAAAAGAATGTTTGAATTCTTAAAGATATTTTTTCAACTGTTATGACTTGCTTGGCAATTGAATGCTCATACTTGCTTTAAATGAAAAACATTTTCAGCGAACGATGTTATAAGAACTTAAGGATCTCATAAAGATCAAGCTGACAGTATCCAGATGAAGTGCCATTCAGAATGTGGATGAGCGAGAAGATCAAGTGAAGACTTGTAATGTAAGACCTCAAATTTTTTAAATAAAAGAATTTCCTTTATTTATTATTTTGAAATAGTAAGGGTTGATTTGATTAATGTGGATAGTTAAGGGTTAAATACGCAAATATTTCAAAATAAGCAAGTGGTTATAAAATATTCATTGTTGTCGGGAATATTCGTTTTGGTCGTGGAATATTAAGATCGTTTGGGAATATTAAATTTACGGTAGCGACCATGTGTGGGCCCCATAACGGAAAGCGATTGGATGAAGAAAACGACAAATATAAGTTGTTTTTAAATAACGGCGTAGTTGTTACCAAGTATCATTGTTGGAATACCCTTATGGTTAAAAAACACTAATACGCGTTGTTGAACAAGGTAGCACACCAGTATTGCACCAATTATTGATTCTTACGTGAAGAAGGCACTACTCAATAATGGTTACTGAGAATTAATGCTCGAAGATTTTATCGAGTTAATAATTCGTTTGCGTTGATATTTTATATTCTTCATTGTTTCAATAATTGTCATTATACGTATTTTCATTATCGAAGCTAATAATTCATATTATCTCGAATAATATTATTAGATAACATTATTGGCAATGTCTAGAAAGTTACATCAAGGAGAGGTTTGGTCACCTAATTGCGGCGCCAGTAGAAGAAGAAATTCTTATTGGAAAGCCCCTCTTCCCTGAACCGCCTGCGGGTTGTCAATATTGTGATTCGTAATATTATTTGTGAATAATTAATTATTGATTTATATGATGAGGAAAATATTGATTTTATGTGGATATAGATGGAGAAAATTTTAAAATGACAATTGTTGAAAATTAATATTTTATCTTTTTCTCGATAAAATAATTCATTTAAATATATTATTTTAATAATATATTAAGCGGTGATATTTTACAACGAATGTGGGATATATGAGTATACGAGGAGGAAGAGTATTTTGTTGCAATAAATGTTTAAAACATGTTAAACATGCTAAATTGGACCCCATTTATTGAATCGAAATTTGATTATAGCTTGTAAAATCGCTTCGTTTATGGATTTCGGTCAACTTCTGTTTGGAATTTGGAAAAACTTTCTTCTGAAAAGTTGTAGAGAATTGAATTTCCTATATAAAAACTCAAGAGATTCGAATTTTCTGATGAAAGGGCTATTTATTATGAATTATTGAAGTTCGAAGCTCAAATAATTGATTTTTGTAAGTTTTAATTATTTATTTTATGAAAAAACGTTTTTATCATTTCTTTCTAGAATGTTGGCATGTGGGAAATGTTGGGATCTGATTTCCAAAGAGGCGAGGAAATTTATTAATAATAATATATTTTATTAAATTTTACGCTTTGGTGTTCTAAGCATTTTCCTATAAATAAGGTGCTTAGGTTAGAATTGAAAATCACACTTTAAATCAAGTTTTCTCTCTATATTATCGAGCGTATTCTTGTTAGTATTTTGAGTATACTTTGAGTATTGCTATACGATTGCAAGTCCAAGTCATAGCCTATATCCTGTTTCAAATTTAGAAGATCGATCTTTCGAGGTAAAGGATGTTATTTTCTTCTCAAATGATATTATTTCTTCAATATCATTATCTTTGAAATATTGGTTGGAACTTTTATCAAATTTGGAACTTTTTCATGTCGGGGTTACTATTCATGAGTTACTATTCACGAGTTACTATTCATGAGTTACTATTCACGAGTTCTTATTCATGAGTTACTATTCACGAGTTACTATTCACGAAGTACTATTCATGAAGTGTGAAGATGTTTTTTGTGGAATTTCTATCTTTTGTGTTTGAGTTACTATTCACGATACTTTAGACTATTCACGTATCTGCATTATTCAATCTAAAAATAAAATTCCTTCTTTTCGTCTAAATATCTATTCGGATACTAACTCTCGATTGTATCCATGTTTTGATCATTCTTGAATTTTACACCACTATGATTATTTTTGAGGTATTTTGGACGTGGATAAAACCAAGTATACGAATCCTTAATCCTTAATCCTTGTCATTTTGTTTCTTTGGATTCGTTTCTTTAAAAAAAAATATTTTCATCATCCTCGGTCTTAAATGATGATATTATGGAATATCTTTGGCCTGTAGTGCAAAGATGAATGATTTCTTAAGAATATCTTTGGCCTCAGTGCAAAAGATGAATGATTTTCAAGAATATCTTTGGCCCAGTAGTGTAAAGATGAACAGTGTTTAAATGAACATGACTAACTGATGAATATCTTTGGCCTGTAGTGAAAAGATGAATATTTGATTCCAGATGTATATTGATTGATGTTACAGGGATAAAAGATAGACGATGAACTTTTAAATTCATACATAGAAGATAGTAGTTTGCATTCTCTACTTAACTCTTCTAATGAATTATTATTTCTTTGCGAATATTGATTTAAAATTTGTTGTCTATTGTATTCTATTAGATTTTTCCCTGTTGAAGACTAACAATAATTTGTTGTATATTATCTTAGTCATAATATTCTTTACTGATCTAGTTGAGCTCACCCTTTTCCTTTTTGTTCCATTTTTCTCAGGAGGCGAGAATATAGCGAGTACGAGTCGGGGTATGGAATGAAGGTTTTAGAAAGGATTGTTTAGTAGTCCTCACCATTTTTGTAAAATAATGTATCAATAAATGTGATGAGGATTTATTTGAGTATAGATATTGTCTAGAAGATAATATTTGTATTCAAACTCACAGTTTTACCGTTGTAATAATAAAGTTGTAGTTGTTTCTGTACCATGTATTGACAACTCAGAATAGGTGATGTATACCTATTTTGGGGGCGTCACATGTAATATAGAATAAGTTAAATGAACTTTAGATTAGTTTAATGAACTGTTATGTATCCTTAATGGCGGATGAAAGTCACTCTTGTAAGATGGAATGAATAATGCATTTATCATTATTTATAATGAAAAAGGTTATATGTTTTTAGAACACAGGATTTGAGAGTGTATGTTGTTATATTTCAAAGTATATAATGATGTATGTTTGGAAGAAGATGGGATCGTGGACGCACGGAATCCGAAAGTGTGAAGATAGACCGGATTTTGTATGCTACTGATTGGTATCAGAGCTGATAGGTTATAAATCTTATGTAAGAGTATCTAAGACTATAATCATAGAGAGAGGGATAAGAAGATCACCACGTGATCATAGTGAATCGTAGTAATAGATGAGTTGTTAAACGATGAATGATTTATAGTACTACGAAGTAGTATAGGATGAAGAACTCAGATTGAGTTGTGAAGGATAATATATGAATTAAAGAAAATTTGTATTAAGATAAGAGAGATTTAGGAGTTATAAAATTTCGATTGAGGACTCATGTGATAGCTGAGTTGTATGAACCTTTGTTAAGGGCAGAGGTTTGTGCTTGGTGTAACAACTGCTTAGCTTATTACAAAGATAATCATTGGAATCGGTCACCCTGTCAAGATGTATATGACGAGAAGGTGAATCTTTTCACATGTACATACTTGATAGGTAGAGAATGATAAGGTAGGTGCGAGTTCTTGAAACTCATACTTATGGTAATGCGTTAAGTGGCTCATAATGATATGGTAGGTTTTTGAACTTCTCAGCGAATGGACGCTTATGGTCTGTCTGGGATAGTTCTTAAACTCATATTATTGTGGAAAGTTCCTAAACTCAAAATGTGTGATAAGTTGATAATCGTACTTAAGGTAGAGGGATGTTTAGACTAAAAATAAGTTATTTTCATGAGGCTTAGTATTGAAGGTGCTAGAGAAGATTAAGTATTATCGCAAGATAAAATAATTAAGGAAGATGGAGAATAGGAAATTCCAAGTCATCTAGCTATGCTAGATTTCAAGTTTATTGAAATCGTGCTTATGTGTTCAGTATTTTGAAAATGAAAAATTAGTTCAACTTTTGGAATCAATAGATTTTTAAAAGAACTATTCTTGGTATGTCTACGCTAATTGTTTCGAAGTTTAATGCAATTGAACCTGGTGTTGGATGTGATCTTAGGATCAACAACCCGCTATGGTATGATGTATAATGACGAAGTCACAAACTGACGAAGTCCTCAATGTATCTTGTGAAAAGTACCAGTATCATGATGTCATAAAACGTTTTGATGTATTGTGAAAAGAATTTACTGAAGTAGTTAATGTCAATTGAGTTGACTAGATGAATGTTTCATGTTGATATACAATTTATTGGTATGGTCTAAGCTACTTGATTCTAACTTAGACAAATGGTATGTCATATTTAAAAGAAAATCGAGCTTTCTTTGAAGAAGTTGTGCCAAACCAAATTGTTTTGGTACGTAATCTAATGATTTAGTCTGAGGTGAACATATCAAAGAAATGGGGTATACGATGGGTAAGAGGTAGTTTGCTTTCTTTGTGATTGTAAACTGACCGTGGAAGAAAGGTTACGGTGTCATGCTGTTAAACCTAGTAAGAGTTCATGGTCGATTTGACCCCTCAACAAAAGTATGAAATATTTCAAAGGAATTCTAATATTCCTCGTTGTTCATTCTACTTCTTTGAAGAGAAGTTGAGAAGAGGGGTAGGCTAAAATTTCGAGGACGAAATTCTGTGAAGAAGGGGTGAATGTGATGACCCGCGTATGGGTGTGGTTTTAAGAAATTCTGAGGACGAAATTTTTATAAGAGGGGAAGAGTGTAACGACCCAGAAATTAGGATCGTCCAGAATTTAAGTTTAAAGAATTAGTTATTAATAAAATGAATTTTTATTAATAATATTATGTGCTATGTGTCGGGAGGATTCTGGCTATGAGCTAGACTAAGCGATTAAGAATTTTCAAGACAAAAATGAAAATTTTCCGAGAACAAAAATATTTTCGTGGAAAAAGACGAAATAGGCACTATTCATCCGACAAAACCTAAGGGTTAGGGTTTGAATAACCTAAGCCTTTCCGAGAGTTCGGTATGTCGAAATGACATTCCGTCAAAAGATTTGACAATAATATATCTTGAAAAATTAAGTAAGTCGATAAAAGTTTTTCTCGAAAAATGTGCAGAAATTGGACAAAATAAAACGATAAAAACTATTGTTATGTACTTTTCATTCGTTTAGCTACGTTAGGGTAAAACGTGAAGGAAAACACTTAACGCCAAAAAGTGTTTTTCAATTTTTCAGAAATCTGAAGAATACATAAAAGTTAATCGGTAAAGGAAAGACGAAATATCCAAAAATATTTGGATTCCGAGAATCGCAATTTTTAAAACGTTCGGACGAAACCCGAAAGACAGAACCACGAAACTTACATGCTAAGTTTTGTGAATAGTAAGGAGGAAGAAATAGTAAACTTAAGTGTTAAGTAGACTTAAGTGTTAAGTAAACTTAAGAGTTAAACAAACTTAAAAGGCTAAGTAGACTTAAGTGTTAAGTAAACTTAAGAAGTAAGTTAACTTAGTCCTTAAGCCATGAATAGTAAGGAGGTTAAGGGGGCCAAATGACTATTTTGCCCTAGCTTTAGATTTTCTATAAATAGGAAGCTAACTTTCTTTTAAATGAGATTTTGAGAATTCTACACTTTGAAAGAGAGAGAGAGAGGGAGTTCAGTTGGGATGATGGGAAGGGGAAGGAAGCAGAAAAGTTTGATCGGGAGCAACCTTTGTCTGACGGAAAGAGATTAAATGAGAACGGTAATCCGAAACCTAGTCTTTTATAAATTTTCTTTAAGTTTTTATGTTTAAAAACATAAATTAATGAGAATAAGAAGTAGGTGATGTTAGGAATGATTTCATATGGTTGAAATCATAAGAAAATGAAGAAGTAGGAATTAAAAGTTTAGTTTATAAATTTCTTAAGGAAGTATAAGATTCGTAATGAATTAGAACGATCCGAGTGGATTATATCAATAAGTAGGTGAAATGTGTAAGGAATGAAGATCTATAACATCAAATTCCAATAAAAAGTGAAATTATAATCCAAAATATCGATTAAAATGAAGAACGAAGAACACAAAGAACACGAAGAACATGCGACGAACACGAAGAATGTTGTTGATGGACAAATTTAAAACCATCGTAGGATATTTGTTGTTGATGGATAAGTTTAAAACCATCGCGTATAAGTTAGATGCATATTGCTTGGTTAGGAACGGTAGAAACGTTCATGAAAAATGGATTAAAACTTAGCTATAACGAAGTTATGACAAAAATTTTGTAAAAGACAAACGAGAATTAGAAAGTTAGTAAATGAACTCGAATGTGTAGGATTTCATAATAATGTAAGAGAACAGAGAAAACGTGAGTCGTGGACTCAAGAATGAATGAATTCTGAGTTCGGATGACCGAATTACGGACGAACAAACGAATAGCGTTAAAAACGTAAAATGAATAAAGGGTGAAGATCAAGCCAATTGAATGGCACATTAATGGATTCAGAACAAAGTTCTATCCAGGGGTATTGAAGTACGTAAGATAAGGAAGAGAATGGCTTTGGAATAATCCTGTTTTGAGTTATAACGAATAAGTTATGAAAGCGGGAAGTAAGTGTCTCAAATTGGATTTAACACTTAGAGAAATTTTCTAGTGTTAGGGCTTGTGTATTTCACCATGCCATGCCTTAGAAGGTGGCCTTTGTGGCGCTAGACACCGAGAAGCCGCATGCAAACTCGCAAGACCGCTTGGCGTGAGAGATAAAGAAGAGAGTGTGGCAATACTTGGTGTAGAGGAAAAATCCAGAGAAGAGCTTTTAACTACTCAACTCTTGGGGGAAACGTACGGGAAGATAAAGAACATAATGTTCAACTAATATAACACTTAAGCAAGTGAATTAAACATTTAGTACAGGTTGAACGAATTGGTCAAAAGAGATTAAAAGATCAATAAGAAAATAAACGTAAACGTAACGTAGTTGCAAGCAGTCTTAGCATACAACGAACAGTATGGCTTTGACATTAAGAAAGAATAATGAACATGGGGTTCATGGGATGAATAATGATTGAAAGCGATTAAAACCTTGAGTAAAGGTTGAATAAGAGATTAAAAGACGAGCAACGTGAACGTTGAATACGTAAATGATCCTCGTGAATCGTATTCGTGTCGGACGAACATTCTAAGTATACCCTGGTTGTATGACCTAGACATTGACAAAGGTAATAAGTAAGACATGAATTATCGAGAAAGCCGTAATGAAAGATAATAAGAACCGAAGGTGAGTCGTATAAGAATGAATCCTGAGGGGTGGCATTTAGTTGCTAAGAAGCCATAAGGAATGAGAAATTAACTTAACGAAGATTATAGTTTAAATAGTTCGAGATAAGTTAAGATAAGTTAAGTCAGTAGTACAATCAAAACCTTTGATGGTTGATATATGGGAGTTAGGCTAAACAATTCCTTCAAGAGAGCGAAGGTATATGCAAAAGCGGCAACCAATCTAACTCACTATTATGGGCGCAGTGTAGGCAGACAAAAAACTTGTTTGTTGGTTGTTTGTGGGAAACCACTCAGAAAGTACCATATGGACTACTAGCGGAGAAGCGATGTGCTTAGTCTTAGAGAAGTAATAAGAAGAAGATAAGATGTAAAACATCAAAGATGATGAACATAAAATAAGACATCTCCAGTATGTCATAAAGTCAGTAAACGGTAATGAAAGTGGCCAGCGTAAACTTAGGTTACAAGAACGCGAACCATAAGATGTAAAGTTAAGCAAACTAATGCATAAGTCAAGTATACGTGACTAATTAGTGTATGTGTTGTTTTCTTATGTGCTACATTAGGCAGGACAGAGTAGTTCTCAGCCTAAGTTGTAGCTTGTGCGTATGGCAAGTTTCCTAACTTCATTCATATTTCAAATGAATGCTAGTTTCTTAAACTTCTCAGATGTTGAACTTGAAGAGTTTCGTCTATGTGCTAATGTGCAATATTTGTACAAGGTGGTAGAACGTATGAGGCCTTGTGCCACAATGTGAATACTTCGGTGTTTCTATGAGATGAAATGTTCTATGATTTAACTGTTCAATAAGATAATGCTCTGTTCGTACATGATCCGTTATTGTTAAGTTTGTGCTAATGATTCTAGCTAGACAGAATATGTATGAAAAAGGTAGAAGAATGAAAGTATTTTAAATTAAAGTGATTATTGTTTTAAAATGATAGGAATCGAGATTATTCATATTATTCAAGCTGATTCATAACCTTTGTTCGGTTATTGAAGTCTTAAAAGAATGTTTGAATTCTTAAAAATGTTTGTTCAACTGTTATGACTTGCTGGGAAATTGAATGCTCATACTTGCTTTAAATGAAAAACATTTTCAACGAACAATGTTAGAAGAACTTAAGGATCTCATAAAGATCAAGCTGACAGTATCCAGATGAAGTGCCATTCAGAATGTGGATGAGCAAGAAGATCAAGTGAAGACTTGTAATATAAAATAAGTTAAATGAACTTTAGATTACTTTAATGAGTATTATGTATACTTAGTATCGGATGAAAGTCACTCTTGTAAGATGGAATGAATAATGTATTTATCATTATTTATAATGAAAAAGGTTATATGGTTTTTAGAACCTGGGATTTGAGAGTGTATGTTGTTATATTTCAGTATATAATGATGTATGTTTGGAAGAAGATGAGATCGTGACGTACGGAATCTGGGTGTGAAGATAGACCGGATTTTGGGACGTTACAGTTGCGGACTCGAAAATGACCTGATTCCGACTTAGAACGAAGAAACGAGCATTGAACGCTCATTTAACGTTTATCATTTACGTTAAAAATGAACTAATAAGTGAAATTTTAGTAAACGAAGTCGAATAGATAAAATTCTTGCATGAACGAATAGAGTATGGAATTTATGAACCGTAGGCTTTTGAACGAGCCAATTCAGACTTATAACAAAGAAGTTATGCGTCTGGGAGTTTCGTAAAATTTAAAGTCTATCAAAATTTTACGGTGCATGTGAGTTGGCACCATGGCGCCAACCAAGGTATATTATATTGGCTGAAATGCAGCCATATATAGTGCAAAAACATACAATGAGTCGTCAGAATAAGGCGACCGAGAAAGTAAGTGTGGCGGTGCAGTGCCAGGCAGGGAGCTCGGGTTAGCTCGCTAACTTTCAGCCCTAGGCAATACGAGATGAAGAGAAGGAATGGCCGTACCAATAACGCCATGATCCTAGATTTTAGGCAGAGATGAAAGGTTTCAAGTATAGAATGAAAGATAACTCATTAGTAATGAGCTAAGGTGTAAATATAACATTGTTAAATCATTGTTAGACACTTAATGTATGATGATTAAAGGTTAATAATCAATTGAAGATGAACGTAATGAGAACGACGTAATGAAAAGCCGGAACCAATAATATCAAATCTAAGTTGTAATTAGATTGAGAAGAAGGGGAAGATACATTAGGGACTGTGTATGTTTATTCATGACCTAATGTGTTATGTGATGTTATTAATTACTGTAGAGACTTAAAAATTTAATCCAAGAATGAGTTATTAACTGTAGCAGACGCCAAAGGCAAGTACTCTAACCCTTGTTCCAGTTCAATCTGGACAAGTTTTGAAATTCATGTATTCTTTAGCATGAAGTCTTGTGTGAGGAAGTCAAAGCAAATCCTTCGGCTAGACTTATGTTATGATTCTATCAAGCATGTTTAATGTTTACCAAGTTATATTGGAGTGGTTTTCAATCGAAGACTGAGTATGCTAAAATGTTTTTGTCGTTTAACGACTGGCATGTGATGTAAGACCCCGAAATTTTTTTTAAATAAAAAGGAATTTCCTTTATTTATTATTTTGAAATAGTAAGGGTTGATTTGATTAATGTGGATAGTTAAGGGTTAAATACGCAAATATTTCAAAATAAGCAAGTGGTTATAAAATATTCATTTTGTTTGGGAATATTAGTTTGGTCGTGGAATATTCGCATCGCTTGGGAATATTCGTATTTACGGCAAGCATGCCCATGTGGGCCCCATAACGGAAAGCTTATTGGATGAAGAAAACGACAAATATAAGTTGGTTAAAAAATAACGGCGAAGTTGTTACTGATTAAGATCGTTGGAATACCCGGTGGTTAAAATACGATGAATACGCTGTGGTTGCACAAAGAAAGTATTACCAGATTGCACAAGATTATTGAATTATTGATCCTTACGTAAGAAGGCACTACTCAATAATTTTACAAGAGTTACTTGCTCAATATTTTATTTTATTGATTCAATAATTAATTGCGTTGATATTTTATATTATTGTTGTTCAATAATTGTCACACGACATTATCTCCATTATCGATCAATAATTCATATTATTTAAATAATATTATTAGATAGCATTATTGGCAATGTCTAGAAAGTTCATCAAGGAGAGGTTTGGTCACCTAATTGCGCGCCAAGAAGGAGAAATCCTTATCTGAAAGCCCCTCTTTCCGGGAACTACCGTCGGTTGTTATAATTGTGATTCTCGTAATATTATTTGTGAATAATTAATTATTGATTCATATGATAAAGAAATATTTATTTTATGTGGATATAAATGATGGATTTATTTATGTGGTTATAAATGAAGAAATTATTGTTGAGGTGTTTTATCAAGATTTTACCAGATGGAGGTATTAAAATTAAATCGTGGGTTTTTAGATATATCATGGGGATTATAATTTTTAATCCGACCGCTGGATTGTGGTAATTTTGGGTATGTTATACATACATAAGTTGAGTATATGTCCACAAATTTTGAACCGTTAAAAATGCACGAATGATTTGTTATGAATTTTAAGAGGTGTCTGATTCTGAAATTAGGGTTATAATTGATTTTGGTGGAAAATTCTAGAATTGAGTGGGCCCACACTTGTGGTTGGTGAAGAAATGTGCTGAATTTTATTTCAAATGTGGTGGGTGCAATAATAGTAGTGTAAAGCCATCTGTAAAGTGTGTCAAGTCCGCTTCTACGGCTAACATTTTCCTATAAATAGAGGGCTAAGTTAGAATTGAAAATCACACCGTAAACAAAGTTTTTTCTTTCTCTCTATATTATCGAGCGTATTTTGTGAGTATTTAGATACTTTGAGAGTTGTTGCTCAAGACAAGTTTCATTCAAAGATCACTTCCGACCTTTCCTTCCAAGTAATCGATTCTTTCGAGGTAAGGGATATTATTTTTTTTTCAGAATGATATTATTTCTTCAATATCATTACGCCGAAATATTGATGAAGTTTTTATCAAATTTGGAACTTTTTCATGCTCTGGGGTTACTATTCATGAGTTACTATTCACGAGTTACTATTCATGAGTTACTATTCACGAAGTTACTATTCACGTTAGTACTATTCATTGAAGCGTGAAAATGTTTTTTTTGTGGAATTTCTATCTTTTGGTGTCTGAGTTACTATTCACGATACAACACTATTCACGATACCAAGACTATTCACGATACGGCACTATTCACCCTAAAAATAAAATTTCTTCTTTTCGTCTAAAATATCTATTCGGATACTAACTCGATCAGATCCATGTTTTGATCATTCTGAATTTTACACCACCGTGATTATTTTTGGGGTATTGTTGGACATGGATAAAACAAAGTACGAATCCTTAATCCTTAATCCTTGTCATTTTGTTTCACCGGATTCGTTCTTTAAAAATATTTTTCATCATCCTCGCCTTAAATGATGATATTATTGAATATCTTTGGCTCAGTAGTGCAAAAGATGAATGATTTTCAAGAATATCTTTGGCTCAGAGTGCAAAGATGAACAGTGTTGAGATGAACACTGACTGATCGATTAATATCTTTGGCCCAGTAGTGCAAAGATGAACAGTGTTTAAATGAATATGACTAATCGATGAATATCTTTGGCCTCGTAGTGTAAAGATGAATATTTGATTCCAGATGTATATTGATTGTTGTTACAGGGATAAAAGATAGACGATGAACTTTTAAATTCATACATAGAAGATAGTAGTTTGCATTCTCTACTTAACTCTTCTAATGAATTATTATTTCACCGCTAATATTGATTGAAAATTTGTTGCCTATCAGATTCTATTAAATTTTTCCTCGTTGAAGACTAACGATAATTTGTTGTATATTATCTTAGTCATAATATTCTTTATCGAGCTAGTTGAGCTCACCCTTTTCCTTTTTTGTTCCATTCTTCTCGTGAGGCGAGAATATAATGAGTACGCAGTCTGGGTATGGAATGAAGGTTTTAGAAAGGATTGTTTAGTAGTCCTCACCATTTTGTAAAATAATGTATCAATAAATGTGATGAGGATTTATGTGAGTATAAATATTATCTAGAAGATAATATTTGTATTTAAACTCACGCTTTTACCGTTGTAATAATAAAGTTGTAGTTGTTTCGTACCATGTATTGACAACTCGTAATGGGTGATGTATACCTATTTTGGGGCGCCATGCATTGGTATCGAGCTTAGGGATATGATCTCTGGCATGAGATCGGGAATAGAACTAGGAGGGAGAGACGAGTAAATCCTTCGCTAGTGTGTCCTACCTAAGCTTATTTGTTAGTTGGTCAATATATAGGGATATTATGTGATATATTGATTTCCTTAATTAACCCTTGTTTTATGACAGTATTTGAGAATGTCGACTGAGAATATTAACAGTGGAGTAAATGAGACCGTGGAGATGCCTGTACTTACCAACGAGGAGAACGTGCAACAGGCTGGCAATGTTCCTCCTGTGAACAACACCACTGAGCAGATGATGAACGAGGGGATGTTTAGAAGCTTTTTGCAGTTCATGCAAAATCAGACGAGGGAGACTCGTGTTCAAAATACAGGAGGAAATGATAGCAATTCACGGGTTGTCACAACCAAGCAGTTCAAAGAGTTGGGACCACCAGAATTTAAGGGAAAGCCAGATCCGATCATGGCGGAAACATGGGTCAAACAAATTACCAAGATATTCGATGTCTTGGGATGCACGGAGGAACAGAAGGTTCCATTCGCCACCTTTATGTTCCGTGGCGAGGCAGACTATTGGTGGGAGTCTGTGAAGCGTACTCCATCCAAATACAAGACTCAAAGATGTCTGGGAGACGTTTCAGAGACTATTTAATGACAAATACTTTCCGAAAGTGTTCGGCTATATGAAGGAAGTGGAGTTCATCGATTAGAGCAAAACAACATGACGGTGTCTCGAAGACGAGGCAAAGTTTGAGAGTTATCCGTGTTTGCACCTCATTTGGTGGAGAATGAGGAACGATGACATGGATGTTTCTTAGAGGTTTGAAACCCAGATACGCCAAGATCTCATTTCTCATAAACTTTCTCTTTATTCGGGAGATGTTGTAAACAGGCTCAATTATTAGAGCGAGATAACGAGTACGGCCAACCGAGGGACCATAACCAGATCGTATCGTAGATGGCGGTCAGCCAATGAATAATGATAACTCTGCGAGAAAGAAAAGAGACGGACAGAAATGGTAACCACTGGTGGTAATCATGGTCATGAAAACAGAAGAAGCGAGTCGAGGAGATTTTAAAAAGAGGAGATTTAACAACGACTATGTGAAGACGACAAAGTCTTTGGCAAAGAATCGGGTTCTAAGGGAGGAGAACGACCACCCATCATATGCTACTAAATGCGAAAAGAGGGACATATCAAACCCGCCCACAACAGTTCAAGGTATGCTATAGTTGTGGGAAAGGAAGGACATATCGCCGAGATTGTACGGTAGCGAAAACCTAGTTCAATGGGGACGGTGACTCAAAAGATCGTCCCGTAAAAGTCAAAGTCAACGATTCCGGAAGAGCGTTTGTTGTGTTGGTCATAATGCGAGGAACCCAAACGAGGTGATCACGGGTAAGCTATTTATAAATTCTTGAAGTTTATACCTTACTTGATACTGGGTGCTACCCATTCATTTATCTCCCGCATGTGCTCAACGCTTAAACTTGACTCGGAGAAATTAGACTTTGACCTATCTGTGGAAACTCCGTTAGGAGAAACTTTCATCACATCCACCGCTTATAAATCTTGTTTGATTCAAGTTGGCACCATCACCTTACCGTTGACCTTATCTCTTTAAAGATACTTGCTTTTGATGTGATTTTAGGGATTGATTGGTTAACTACTCATCATGCCAAAATTGATTGTTTTCGTAAGGTTGTTAGTTTTCATATTCCTAACCAACCCGTTGTTATTTAATTCAAGCAACTAAACCATTAAAATCAATCACTATCATATCTAATCATAAAGCTATTCGCTTATTGAAAAACGGATGTCAAGCTTTCTTAGCCCATGTTATGGATTTGAATAAAGACACGCCAAATTTGAATAATATTCTGTTGTTATTGACTTTCCGACGATTTCGAAGAACTTCCGGCCTACCCCGTAACGTGAAGTTGAATTCTTTATTGATCTTGAACCCGTACAAAGCCCATTTCTAAAACCCCATATCGAATGGCTCCTATTGAACTTCAGGAGTTAAAGGTCCAACTATGTGAATTGTTGGACATTGGTTTCATTCGCCCTAGTACATCTCCTTGGGGTGCTCCTGTTTTATTTGAAAAAGAAGAAAGACGGAGTATGCGATTTTGTATCGACTATCGGAATTGAACCATGTCACCATCAAGAATAGGTATCCTCTACCTCGTATTGATGACTTGTTTGACCAGTTGCAAGGGGCACAATTCTTTCAAAAATCGATCTTCGCTCGGATATCATCAAATGAAAATTAGAATCGAGGATATTCCAAAGACCGCCTTCGTAACCCCAGATGGGCATTATGAATTCTTAGTCATGTCTTTCGGACTAACTAATGCTCCTGCGGCTTTCATGGATATGATGAACCGAGTATTCAAGGAATATTTGGATCAATTCGTTGTTGTCTTTATTGATGACATCCTTATATATTCCAAAAGTCGTGAAGATCATGAGCACCATTTGAAGTTGGTACATCTCAAAGGCTTCGTGAAAACCAACTATATGCCAAATTGAAGAAATGCGAGTTCGCTTGAGGAAGTAGCCTTTCTTGGGCATGTGGTGTCAAAACATGGAGTATCTCGTTGATCCGCCAAGATTGAAGCAATACAAAGTTGGGAGCAACCAAGTCTGCGGATCAAGTACGTAGCTTTTTGGGCTTTATTTGGTTATTATCGGAGATTCGTGGAAGGTTTTCTAATCGCTACTCCATTAACTCAACTAACTCGAAAGGATACAAAATTGCTTGGAGCGAAGAATGCGAGAAAAGTTTCCAAGAGCTTAAGAGGAGACTTATTTTAAGACTGTTCTAACAATACCATCCGGTTGGATGGATTTGTTATCTCTGCCGATGCTTCGTGCAAAGGGTTAGGATGTGTTCTCATGCAACATGGGAAAGTCATAGCCTATGCCTCGCGACAACTTAAAGAGTATGAGAGGAATTATCCTACTCATGATCTAGAGTCAGCGCAATCGTTTCAGCCGCTTAAAGATATGGAGGCACTATCTATATGGGGAGAAAGTGGAGATATATTCGACCATAAAAGCCTTAAATATTTCTTCACTCAAAAAGAACTCAACATGCGGCGAAATGACGTTGGCTCGAGCTATTGAAAGACTACGACCACACTATTCAATACCATCCCTGGTAAAGTTTAACGTGGTAGCCGACGCATCGAGTAGAAGATCATATGCGGAACGAAAGTGCGATGATGTCAAAGTATACGACAGAGCCAACTTTAATAGAAAAGTTAAGGTTGCTCAAGCCACCCAATCTTGAGTCGATGCGCGTATGAAGAAGAAAGTACAAGAAGGAGCTATTCTAAGCGAGAATTGATGAAGAAGGAATACTTGAGTCCACTCTAGACTTTGTGTTCCTAACGACTCGATTTGAAGTACAAGATTATGATGGAGGCACACAATACACCATTTGCAATCCATCCTGGAAGTACTAAAATGTATCGTGATCTTCGACATACATTTTGGTGGAATAATATGAAGAGAGAGATTGCAAAGTTTATCTCGATGTGTTTAACTTGCCAACGTGTAAAGGCGAGCATCTAGTACCTAAGGGTCCGTTGCAACCACTTGAGATTCCTAATGGAAGTGGGAACACATTACCATGGATTTCGTTATGGGTCTTCCTACGGTTTCTCAAGGCATCAATGCTATTTGGGTTATTGTTGATAGATTAACCAAGTCCGCTTCATTTCTTTGCCGATCACGGAGACTTATTCCTTGAACGTCTTGCTAGTATGTACGTAAATGAGATCGTGAGGTTGCATGGCATGCTCAGTATCCATAGTTCTTGGATCGTGACCCAAGATTCACTTCAAGATTTTGGGTTAGCTTGCAAAAAGCTATGGGCACGGATTTGCGATTTAGTTCGCATACCATCCCCAAAACAGACGGACAATCAGAGAGGACTATTCAAACTCTTGAAGATTTATTAAGACTCTGTGGTCCTAGACTTCAAGGGTAGTTGGATAAGTATTTACCATTGGTGGAATTCTCCCACAACAACAGCTTATCGTGCAAGTATAGGTGTGGCTCCATTCAAGCATTATATGGACGAAAATGTCGCTCTCCAATATGTTGGGATGAGGTGGGTGAAGCAACATTGTTGGGACCCGAAAGTTAGATACATGATATCACCGAAAAGATCCAAATAATTCGACAACGATACAAACGGCACAAGATCGACAAAAGAGTTATGCGGATCTTCATCGAAAGGACGTGGAATTTAATGTAGGGGATCATGTATTGTTCATGAAGTTGCTCCATGGAAGGGAGTTACAAGATTTGGGAAGAGAGGAAAGCTCAATCCACGATTTATTGGTCCATTTCAAATTCTTGACCGAGTAGGAAATGTAGCCTATAGACTTGCGTTACCTCTCCAAGTATGTCTCGTGTTCATAATGTGTTTCATATCTCAGACTTCAGTAAATATGTGAAAGACCGAAACCACGTTATCGAAAGTTAGAACCGGACGAGATAGCCAAGACTTAACGATGAGGAGGTACCTATCAAGATCTTGGATAGGAAGGAGCATGTCTTACGGCAAGAAAGGTCATACCACAAGTTAAAGTTTTGTGGAGGAATCATGCTATAGAGGAAATGACCGGGAATTGGAAACGGAAATGAAAGCGAGGTATCCTCACCTTTTGAAACACCAGTACGCACGCCAATTTCGAGGACCTAAATTTCATAAGGAGGGAGGTGTAAGACCTCAAATTTTTTTTAAATAAAAAGGAATTTCCTTTATTTATTATTTTGAAATAGTAAGGGTTGATTTGATTAATGTGGATAGTTAAGGGTTAAATACGCAAATATTTCAAAATAAGCAAGTGGTTATAAAATATTCATTTTGTTTGGGAATATTAGTTTGGTCGTGGAATATTCATGACTCGTCTAGAATATTAGACGACGCAAGCAACCATGTGTGGGCCCCATAACTGAAAGCGATTGGATGAAGAAAAAGCGACAAATATAAGTTGGTTAAAAAATAACGGTAGTAGTTGTTACCAATTAAGACTGTTGGAATACCCGGTGGTTAAAATACACTAATACGCCGCGTGGTTGCACAAGAGTAGTACACCTGGATTGCACGATTGTTGAATTATTGATTCTTACGTAAGAAGGCACTACTCAATAATTTTTACAAGAATACCGCTCAATATTTTATTTTATTGATTCAATAATTGTTGCGTTGATATTTTATATTATCATTGTTTCAATAATTGTCGCATATTATCTCCATTATCGATCAATAATTCATATTATTTAAATAATATTATTAGATAGCATTATTGGCAATGTCTAGAAAGTTTCATCAAGGAGAGGTTTGGTCACCTAATCAATTGCCAAGAAGGAGAAATCCTTATCTGAAAGCCCCCTCTTTCCGGAACTACCGGTTGTCATAATTGTGATTCTCGTAATATTATTTGTGAATAATTAATTATTGATTCATATGATAAAGAAATATTTATTTTATGTGGATATAAATGATGGATTTATTTATGTGGTTATAAATGAAGAAATTATTGTTGAGGTATTTTTTAATAATATTTTTGATACCGTGAATGAGGTATTAAAATTAAATCTGTGGGAGGAAGATATATTTTTGTTGGATTATAAATTTTAAATTAAAACATAAATTGGATTGTGGTAATTTTTGATTATGTTATACATACATAAGTTGAGTATATGTCCACAAATTTTGAACTTCTTAAAAAATGTACGAATGATTTGTTATGAATTTTAAGAGGTTTCTGATGAAATTAGGGTTATAATCGATTTTGGTGGAAAATTCTAGAATTGATTTTGGGGCCCCACTTGTGGTTGGTGAAGAAATGTTTTGAATTTTATTTCAAATGTGGTGGGTGGCAAAGTAGTAGTAATTTATTAATAATAATATATTTTGTAAAGTCTCGCTTTGTAGGCTAACATTTTCCTATAAATAGAGGGCTAAGTTAGAATTGAAAATCACACCGTAAACAAAGTTTTCTCTCTCTCTCTATATTATCGAGCGTATTTTGTGAGTATTTAGATACTTTGAGAGTTCTTTGCTCAAAGATAAGTTTCATTCAAAGATCACTCCGACCTTTCCTTCCGAAGCATCGATTCTTCGAGGTAAGGGATATTTTTTTTCAGAATGATATTATTTCTTCAATATCATTATCTTTGAAATATTGATCCGAACTTTTTATCAAATTTGGAACTTTTTCATGCTGGGGTTACTATTCATGAGTTACTATTCACGAGTTACTATTCATGAGTTACTATTCACGAGTTACTATTCAGATTACTAGTTACTATTCACGAAAGTACTATTCATGAAGCGTGAAAATGTTTTTTTTGTGGAATTTCTATCTTTTGGTGTCTGAGTTACTATTCACGATACGGCACTATTCACGATATCGTGACTATTCAAGAAAAATAAAATTTCTTCTTTTCGTCCAAAATATCTATTCGGATACTAACTCGATTGTATCCATGTTTTGATCATTCTTGAATTTTACACCACTATGATTATTTTTGAGGTATTTTGGACATGGATAAAACAAAGTACTAATCCTTAATCCTTAATCCTTGTCATTTTGTTTCATCGGATTCGTTTCTTTAAAAAAAAATATTTTTCATCATCCTCGGCCTTAAATGATGATATTATTGGAATATCTTTGGCACAGTAGTGCAAAGATGAATGATTTCAAGAATATCTTTGGCCCAGTGGTGCAAAAAGATGAATGATTTCTGAAGAATATCTTTGGGCTCAGTAGTGCAAAGATGAGCAGTGTTTAAATGAACATGACCGATCGATGAATATCTTTGGCCAGAGTAAAAAAGATGAATATTTGATTCCAGATGTATATTGATTGTTGTTACAGGATAAAAGATAGAGACGATGAACTTTTAAATTCATACATAGAAGATAGTAGTTTGCATTCTCTACTTAACTCTTCTAATGAATTATTATTTTCACTGCGAATATTGATTTAAAATTTGTTGTCTATTGTATTCTATTAAATTTTTCCTGTTGAAGACTAACGATAATTTGTTGTATATTATCTTAGTCATAATATTCTCTTCTTGAGCTAGTTGAGCTCACCCTTTTCCTTTTGTTCCATTCTTCTCGTGGAGGCTTAGAATATAATGAGTACGAGTAGCCTGGGGTATGGAATGAAGGTTTTAGAAAGGATTGTTTAGTAGTCCTCACCATTTTTGTAAAATAATGTATCAATAAATGTGATGAGGATTTATTTGAGTATAGATATTGTCTAGAAGATAATATTTGTATTTAAACTCACGCTTTTATCGTTGTAATAATAAAGTTGTAGTTGTTTCGTACTATGTATTGACAACTCGAATGGGTGATGTATACCTATTTTGGGGGCGCCACATGTAATATAAAATAAGTTAAATGAACTTTAGATTAGTTTAATGGTCATATGTATCCTTAATGGCGGATGAAAGTCACTCTTGTAAGATGGAATGAATAATGTATTTATCATTATTTATAATGAAAAAGGTTATATGTTTTTTAGAACACAGGATTTGAGAGTGTATGGGATCGTGACGATCTGGAATCCGGTGTGAAGATGAACCCGGATTTCGTATTCTGATTAATATCGGTGATAGGTTATAAATCTTTATGTAAGAGTATCTAAGACTATAATCATAGAGAGGATAAGAAGATCACCACGTGATCATAGTGAATCGTAGTAATAGATGAGTTGTTAAAGCGATGAATGATTTATAGTACTACTGGAAGTAGTATAGGATGAAGAACTCAGATTGAGTTGTGAAGGATAATATATGAATTAAAGAAAATTTGTATTAAGATAAGAGATTTAGGAGTTATAAAATTTCGATTGAGGACTCATGTGATAGCTGAGTTGTATGAACCTTTGTTAAGGGCAGAGGTTTGTGCTTGGTGTAACAACTGCTTAGCTTATTACAAAGATAATCATTGGAATCGGTCACCCTGTCAAGATGTATATGACGAGAAGGTGAATCTTTTCACATGTACATACTTGATAGGTAGAGAATGATAAGGTAGGTGCGAGTTCTTGAAACTCATACTTATGGTACGTTCGTGGCTCATAATGATATGGTAGGTTTTTGAACTTCTCAGCGAATGGACGCTTATGGTCTGTCTGGGATAGTTCTTAAACTCATATTATTGTGGAAAGTTCCTAAACTCAAAATGTGTGATAAGTTGATAGACTGTACTAAGGTAGAGGGATGTTTAGACTAAAAATAAGTTATTTTCAGTAGGCTTAGTATTGAAGGTGCTAGAGAAGATTAAGTATTATCGCAGTAAAATAATTAAGGAAGATGGAGAATAGGAAATTCCAAGTCATCTAGCTATGCTAGATTTCGAAGTTTATTGAAATCGTGCTTATGTGTTCGTATTTTGAAAATGAAAAAATTAGTTCAACTTTTGGAATCAATAGATTTTTAAAAGAACTATTCTTGGTATGTCTACGCTAATTGTTTCGAAGTTTAATGCAATTGAACCTGGTGTTGGATGTGATCTTAGGATCAACAACCCGCTATGGTATGATGTATAATGACGAAGTCACAAACTGACGAAGTCCTCAATGTACTGTGAAAAGTACGGTATCATGATGTCATAAAACGTTTTGATGTATTGTGAAAAGAATTTACAGAAGTAGTTAATGTCAATTGAGTTGACTAGATGAATGTTTCATGTTGATATACAATTTATTGGTATGGTCTAAGCTACTTGATTCGGCTAGACAAATGGTATGTCATATTTAAAAGAAAATCGAGCTTTCTTTGAAGAAGTTGTGCCAAACCAAATTGTTTTGGTGCAGAATCTAATGATTTAGTCTGAGGTGAACATATCCCGAAATGGGGTATACGATGGGTAAGAGGTAGTTTGCTTTCTTTGTGATTGTAAACCGTAGTGGAAGAAAGGTTACTGGTGTAAATCTTTGTTAAACCTAGTAAGAGTTCATGGTCGATTTGACCCCTCAACAAAAGTATGAAATATTTCAAAGGAATTCTAATATTCCTCGTTGTTCATTCTACTTCTTTGAAGAGAAGTTGAGAAGAGGGGTAGGCTAAAATTTCGAGGACGAAATTCTGTGAAGAAGGGGTGAATGTGATGACCCGCGTATGGGTGTGGTTTTAAGAAATTCTGAGGACGAAATTTTTATAAGAGGGGAAGAGTGTAACGACCCAGAAATTAGGATCGTCCAGAATTTAAGTTTAAAGAATTAGTTATTAATAAAATGAATTTTATTAATAATATTATATGCTATGTGTCCGGAGGATTCGGCTATGAAAGCTAGACTAAGCGATTAAGAATTTTCAAGACAAAAATGAAAATTTTCCGAGAACAAAAATATTTTTCGTGGAAAAAAAGGCGAAATAGGCACTATTCAAAATAAAACCTAAGGGTTAGGGTTTGAATAACCTAAGCCTTTCAAGAGAGTTCAGGTATGTCGAAATGACATTTAGTCAAAAGATTTGACAATAATATATCTTGAAAAATTAAGTAAGTCGATAAAAGTTTTTCTCGAAAAATGTGCAGAAATTGGACAAAATAAAACGATAAAAACTATTGTTATGTACTTTTCATTCGTTTAGCTACGTTAGGGTAAAACGTGAAGGAAAACACTTAACGCCAAAAAGTGTTTTTCAATTTTTCTGAAATCTGAAGAATACATAAAAGTTAATCGGTAAAGGAAAGACGAAATATCCAAAAATATTTGGATTCCGAGAATACTTAATTTTAAAACGCGTTGACCGAAACCCGAAAGACAGAACCACGAAACTTACATGCTAAGTTTTGTGAATAGTAAGGAGGAAGAAATAGTAAACTTAAGTGTTAAGTAGACTTAAGTGTTAAGTAAACTTAAGAGTTAAACAAACTTAAAGGCTAAGTAGACTTAAGTGTTAAGTAAACTTAAAAGTAAGTTAACTTAGTCCTTAAGCCATGAATAGTAAGGAGGAGGTTAAGGGGGCCAAATGACTATTTTGCCCTAGCTTTTAGATTTTCTATAAATAGGAAGCTAACTTTCTTTTAAATGAGATTTTGAGAATTCTACACTTTGAAAGAGAGAGAGAGGGAGAGTTGGGACGATGGGAAGGGAAGGAAGAGAAAAAGTTTGATCGGGGAGCAACCTTTAATACGGCGGAAAGAGATTAAATGAGAAGCAGTAATCAAAACCTAGTCTTTTATAAATTTTCTTTAAGTTTTATGTTTAAAACATAAATTAATGAGAATAAGAAGTAGGTGATGTTAGGAATGATTTCATATGGTTGAAATCATAAGAAAATGAAGAAGTAGGAATTAAAAGTTTAGTTTATAAATTTCTTAAGGAAGTATAAGATTCGTAATGAATTAGAACGATCCGAGTGGATTATATCAATAAGTAGGTGAAATGTGTAAGGAATGAAGATCTATAACATCAAATTCCAATAAAAAGTGAAATTATAATCCAAAATATCGATTAAAATGAAGAACGAAGAACACAAAGAACACGAAGAACATGCGACGAACACGAAGAACGTTGTTGATGGACAAATTTAAAACCATCGTAGGATATTTGTTGTTGATGGATAAGTTTAAAACCATCGCGTATAAGTTAGATGCATATTGCTTGGTTAGGAGCGGTAGAAAGCGTTCATGAAAAATGGATTAAAACTTAGCTATAACGAAGTTATGACAAAAAATTTTGTAAAAGACAAACGAGAATTAGAAAGTTAGTAAATGAACTTCGAATGTGTAGGATTTCATAATAATGTAAGAGAACAGAGAAAAGCGTGAGTCGTGGACTCAAGAATGAATGAATTACGAGTTAGGATGGCCGAATTATTACAGACGAACAAACGAATAAAGCGTTAAAAAACGTAAAATGAATAAAGGGTGAAGATCAAGCCAATTGAATGGCACATTAATGGATTGAGAACAAAGTTCTATCCAGGGTATTGAAATACGTAAGATAAGGAAGAGAATGGCTTTGGAATAATCTGCTTTTTGAGTTATAACGAATAAGTTATGAAAGCGGGGAAGTAAGTGTCTCAAATTGGATTTAACACTTAGAGAAATTTTCTAGTGTTAGGGCTTGGCGCCTTTTGACCATGCCATGCCTTTGTAAGGTGGCATAGCAGAAGCGCTAGACCGTGAGGCGGAAATACGACAAACTCGCCTTGCGGCGTGAGAGAGATAAAGAAGAGAGAACAGCCGGCGGTGTAAGGAAAAATCCAGGAGAAGAGCTTTTAACTACTCAACTCTTGGGGAAACGATGCGGAAGATAAAGAACATAATGTTCAACTAATATAACACTTAAACAAGTGAATTAAACATTTAGTACAGGTTGAGCGAATTGGTCAAAAGAGATTAAAAGATCAATAAGAAAATAAACGTAACGTAACGTAGTGGTGTAGCGATCTTAGCATACAACGAATAGTATGGCTTTGACATTAAGAAAGAATAATGAACATGGGGTTCATGGGATGAATAATGATTGAAAGCGATTAAAACCTTGAGTAAAGGTTGAATAAGAGATTAAAAAAAGGCGAAAGCAACGTGAGCGTTGAATACGTAAATGATCCTCGTGAATCGATTCGTATTCGTGTCGGACGAACATTCTAAGTATACCCTGGTTGTATGACCTAGACATTGACAAAGGTAATAAGTAAGACATGAATTATCGAGAAAGCCGTAATGAAAGATAATAAGAACCGAAGGTGAGTCGTATAAGAATGAATCCTGAGGGGTGGCATTTAGTTGCTAAGAAGCCATAAGGAATGAGAAATTAACTTAACGAAGATTATAGTTTAAATAGTTCAGATAAGTTAAGATAAGTTAAGTTGTAGTACAATCAAAACCTTTGATGGTTGACATATGGGAGTTGGGCTAAACAATTCCTTCAGAGAGCGAAGGTATATGCAAAACGGGCAACCAATCTAACTCACTATTATGGGCAGTGTAGACGAGACAAAAACTTGTTTGTTGGTTGTTTGTGGGAAACCACTCAGAGTACCATATGGACTACTAGCAGAGAAGCGATGTGTGCTTAGTCTTAGAGAAGTAATAAGAAGAAGATAAGATGTAAAACATCAAAGATGATGAACATAAAATAAGACATCTCCGTATGTCATAAAGCCGTAGAACGGTAATGAAAGTGGCCGCGTAAACTTAGGTTACAAGAACGCGAACCATAAGATGTAAAGTTAAGCAAACTAATGCATAAGTCAAGTATACGTGACTAATTAGTGTATGTGTTGTTTTTCTTATGTGCTACATAGGAACTGGACTGAGTAGTTCAGCCTAAGTTGTAGCTGTGCGTATGGCAAGTTTCCTAACTTCATTCATATTTCAAATGAATGCTAGTTTCTTAAACTTCTCAGATGTTGAACTTGAAGAGTTTCGATCTATGTGCTAATGTGCTAATATTTGCGATATTTGTGCAAGGTGGTAGAGCATATGAGGCCTTGTGCCTGATGTGAATACTTGGTGTTTCTATGAGATGAAATGTTCTATGATTTAAGCATTCAATAAGATAATGCTCTGTTAAATCGCATGATCCGTTATTGTTAAGTTTGTGCTAATGATTCTAGCTAGATGAGAATATGTATGAAAAAGGTAGAAGAATGAAAGTATTTTAAATTAAAGTGATTATTGTTTTAAAATGATAGGAATCGAGATTATTCATATTATTCAAGCTGATTCATAACCTTTGTTCGGTTATTGAAGTCTTAAAAGAATGTTTGAATTCTTAAAAATGTTTGTTCAACTGTTATGACTTGCTGGGAAATTGAATGCTCATACTTGCTTTAAATGAAAAACATTTTCAGCGAACAATGTTAGAAGAACTTAAGGATCTCATAAAGATCAAGCTGACAGTATCCAGATGAAGTGCCATTCAGAATGTGGATGAGCAAGAAGATCAAGTGAAGACTTGTAATATAAAATAAGTTAAATGAACTTTAGATTACTTTAATGAACTGTTATGTATACTTAGTGTCGGATGAAAGTCACTCTTGTAAGATGGAATGAATAATGTATTTATCATTATTTATAATGAAAAAGGTTATATGGTTTTTAGAACCTGGGATTTGAGAGTGTATGTTGTTATATTTCAGTATATAATGATGTATGTTTGGAAGAAGATGAGATCGTGACGTACGGAATCTGGGTGTGAAGATAGACCGGATTTTGGGACGTTACAGTTGCGGACTCGAAAATGACCTGATTCCGACTTAGAACGAAGAAACGAGCATTGAACGTTCACGAACGTTTATCATTTTCGTTAAAAATGAACTAATAAGTGAAATTTTAGTAAACGAAGTCGAATAGATAAAATTCTTGCATGAACGAATAGAGTATAGAATTTGTGAACCGTGAGGCTTTGAAGCGAGCCAATTCAGACTTATAACAAAGAAGTTATGCGTCACGGGAGTTTCAGTAAAATTTAAAGTCTATCAAAATTTTACGGTGCCTGAGTTTGTACTTGGCATGACCAACCTGGTATATTGGTGGTATTATTGTATTACATATATAGTGCAAAAACATACAATGAGTCAGCGCGGTGTAATGCGAAGAGAAAGTAAAGTGTGGCGCCATGAGATGCAGTAAGGCAGGCTCGTTATCTTTAACTTGGCCATGCATGTTATGAGATGAAGAGGAATGGCCCGCATAGCAACGATCCCTAGATTTTAAGCGAGAGATGAAAGGTTTCAAGTATAGAATGAAAGATAACTCATTAGTAATGAGCTAAGGTGTAAATATAACATTGTTAAATCATTGTTAGACACTTAATGTATGATGATTAAAGGTTAATAATCAATTAAAGATGAACGTAATAAGAACGATGTAATGAAAAGCCGGAACCAATAATATCAAATCTAAGTTATAATTAGATTGAGAAGAAGGGTAAGATACATTAGGGACTGTGTATGTTTATTCATGACCTAATGTGTTATGTGATGTTATTAATTACTGTAGAGACTTAAAGATTTAAACCAAGAACGAGTTATTAACTGTAGCAGACGCCAAAGGCAAGTACTCTAACCCTTGTTCCAGTTCAATCTGGACAAGCTTTGAAATTCATGTATTCTTTCGCATAAAGTCTTGTGTGAGGAAGTCAAAGCCAAATCTTTCGGCTAGACTTATGTTATGATTCTATCAAGCATGTTTAATGTTTACCAAGTTATATTGGTGTGGTTTTCAATCGAAGACAGGTATGCTAAAATGTTTTTTGTCGGTTTAACGATGGTACGTGAGATTGCCACAACTTAAACGTATAGAGGCGTTTAATGAATGTAGTGTTGATCAACATAGAGTACTATAAGTCGATCACCTAGGCGTGCTCGTAAGAAAATGTAGACTTCATGGACTTAGTCTTGGGATGTCCTTTTTAAAGAATTTATAATATGCTCAAGGTCTGGGATCATAATTGATGTTTTACTAAATATTATTGTTGTAAAACGTTTTGAATGAAAAGAAGTGCTATTTTGAATTATCGATAGTACTTCATAACTATTGTTCAGTTATTGAAGATATATGATTCATATGTTTCAAGCATGTTATTTATTAGAATTGTAGTACTTACTGAGCTAGTCATGCTCACTCTTGCTTGAACCATATGAACACAACTAAGATCGAACGGACCGAAGGCTCTGGCAAGGATAAGGGCAAGGCGAAGACGAACCCATAGAATACTTATGTAATAGTATAGGATGAATTATTGTAATATATTTGATATTATGACAAGAAAAAGTGAAAGGGTTATAGAGAACCTGGGGAATGTAAATATTATTTTAATATATAGAAGACATATTCGTTCTTTTGAGGCATTTTAATTGAATGTATGTATGAATGGTAGTACCGTGTAGCACCATCTGTCGGGTTGGAAGAGACCCGGATTTGGAGGCGTCACAGGTTGGTATCAAAGCAAGAGGTTATAAAACTTAAGGGGGGATTAAAAACCTTAAGTCATAACCTTAAGAGTAGTTAAAGAAGTAAAAGAAGAAAAATAACCTTATAAAAAAATGCATTATGATTATGTTATGTGTTTTTATTAGTCTACTGATGTGTACTAATCAACTTAATTATTTTGTGTAGATGTCAGAAGTAAATGGAATGCAGTTAGATGTTCAAACAGTTAGTGAAGAGTCGGTTAACCAAGTAGAGGTTATACCAAACCCCATAGCGGCAGAACCTGAAGTAGTTGTTACTGAGTCTAGAGACTCAGAGGATCCTGACCTCATGTCAGTATTCGATGGTATGATCGAAGAGAAAGTGGAGGTAGTGTCCTTCAATCCAGTAGCTATAGCAGTGGAGATGGCTCCTAGGGAGTCAATGATGTCATTATTTATGTCAGTGTTGGATAGAAATATCCATTACTGTCAGGAGGTTAAGAAGCTAAAAGCAGAGCTCCAGATGGTTATAGAGGATAAGACGGGCGTGGAGTCCATGTGGGAGCAAGAACACGATGAGAGGATTTTGGCTAAGGACAAAGTCCACGAGTTGAAGCATAAGGTTTTTGAGCTCAAGGAGGAGCTAAAAACCAAACGTTAAAAGATAGGGAGAATGTCCTATATCCATAGGAGTTCTCATATAGATTTTCAAGCAGGTAGTTTGGTTATCCTAAGAAAGCGAGGCGAATATGCATCTTATCGATCGTGATATTAGTGCTTACCGCCAAGACAGATTTTGATAATGCCTTGAGGCAGATATGATCTAATAATGGATATACTAGTTTAGGTATGTAAATATTTTTGTATCTAGTAATGATGTAAAACCCTCTTTGGTATAGAAAAGGGTAGTCTTTTGTAAATCCCAATTTTTGGAAAGCAATAGCGGGATAGTAATGTAATCAGCTTAGGCTGTGTAATGTAACTGATGTAGTAATATACTACAAGGACTGAATGAATATAAACCTTGTTTATGGAATAATTGAGCAATGGATGTTGAAGTTATTGTTTAATCTTGAATAATAATTAACTAATAAGAAGGAAATAATAATGCGATGTGTTATTTATTGTATCAAAGTAAAATGCCGCCAAGAAGAGCGCAACGAAACCAAGGCGCTAATGCAAACCAACCGAAGGGAGGTCCAATTAATAACAGTTGCATTTAATAGAACAGGAGCTAATTTCTTCGTAAACCCGGGAGTAACACGAGCTACGACCTTTAAGGATTTCAAGAGCGTTGGTCCATCGGAGTTCAAAGGAACTACGGACCCTATTGAGGCCCAGACATGGGTAAAGGAAATCGAGAAGGCATTTATGATATCAAATGTCGATGAAGCCCAGAAGGTTGCCTTTGCAACCTATATTATGAAGGGAGAGGCCAACTTTTGGTTGGAGGCCAATCAGGCCAGAGCGGATATAGGGAACGTAACGTGGGTGAGGTTCAAGGAGATATTCTTCGAGAACTACTTTCCCACAAGCATGAAGGGGAGGATGGAGATGAGGTTTCTCGATTTGAAACAAGGGGACATGACAGTTCCCCAATACGCTGCCAAGTTTAATAAATTGGCAAGGTTTGCTCCATACCAAGTGGACACTGAGGTAAAGAAGGCGTGACGGTTTGAGCAGGGCTTGAAACCCTGACTCTATAATCGTATGTCTGTGTTCTAGAGCACTACTTTTGGGACCCAGTTAGAGAAGGCGATAATCGCTGAAGGTGGTAGTGAGGCGTTGAGCCAATACCACAAAGAAAAGAAGAATAAGGGGAAGATTGACGGGGGAGTCAAGATAGAAAGAGCTAGTAGCAGTGGTGAGAAGAGGAAGGTATTTAGCTTTGGGAATACCAGAGTAAAGCAAGGAGACTCAAAGAGAAGGATGGAGGCCTGTAAGACCTGCAGGAAGACTCACTTAGGAGTCTGTGTCAAGGGGAAGGCTGTATGTTATAATTGCGGATAGGAGGGGCACATTGCACCTAACTGTCTCAGTCCAAAGAAGAATCATGGGTGCTTTGTGTGTGGGTCAACTGACCACATGGAAAAGAGTTGTCCAAAGAAGGGAATGGACAGGAACTGGGGCACAAATAGCGCGAAGTTAGTTATTGGGAGTCCAGCGCAGCCGGGTAGGCCGATGGGTCATACCTTTAATATGACAGTCCAAGATGCAATTGCATCAGGGGACGTCATCGTAGGTATTATTTCGATTAACGACATAAATGCTTACGTGCTGTTTGATTCAGGTGCTACTTATTCGTTCATAGCTTGTGATTTTGCTAGAGGATTAGAATTACTTCCCGAAAAGTTGCCTATACCTTTAAATATTAAGGTAGAAAATAAAGAGATAATTCCTGTTGAAGATATTTATAGGAGTTGTTGTGTAGACATACGGGGTTGTAAATTATCGGTAAATTTGATACCGATAAAGTTAGGAGAATTCGACTTAATTCTCGAAATGGATTGGTTGGTAAACCATGGGGCAATTATAGATTGTCAAAATAAATGTGTGAATATTAGAACATTAAGACAACCTCAGGTAGTATTTTATGGAAATAGATCACCAGGACGTTCGTGTTGTCTAACAATGACACAGATGAAAAAATTATTGTGGAAGGGGTGTGCGGGTTATCAGTGTCATGTTGTTGATACCTAGAGAGTGGTAGCAACCATGGAACAAATACCTATAGTGAGTGAATTCGAGGATGTATTTTCGAGTGAACTGTTGGGTATTCCACCGGATAGGGAGACCAAGTTTGTAATATACATTGTGCCAGGAGCGGGACTAGTTTCCAGGGCACCATATCGTATGGCGCCAGTAGAGATGAAGGAGTTGATGGTGCAGTTACAAGAACTGTTGTACAAGAAGTACATTGAACCGAGTGTTTCGCCGTGGGGAGCACCGATACTGTTTGTCAAGAAGAAGGACGAATCGTTAAGACTTTGCATCGACTACAGGGAGTTGAACAAGTTAACTATAAAGAATAAATACCCATTGCCCAGGATCGATGATCTCTTTGATCAATTAAAAGGGGCTAAGTATTTTTCTAAAATAGATTTAAGAACGGGGTATCACCAGTTGAAGGTTAGGAAGGAGGATGTACCAAAGACAGCATTCAGGACTCGTTATGGTCATTACGAGTTTCTTGTGATGTCATTTGGGTTGACTAATACACCAGCTGCATTTATGGATATGATGAACAGAGTGTTCAAATAATATTTGGACAAGTTCATAGTGGTGTTTATCGATGATATTCTAGTCTACTTTGAGATGCCAGAAGATTATACTGAACACCTAAGATTAGTGTTGGAGACACTTGGGAAAGAGAAGTTGTATGCGAAGTTCACTAAGTGTGAATTTTTGTTAAAGAAGGTGCAGTTTTTAGGTCATGTCATTGATCAAGAAGGGATTTCAGTAGATCCGGCGAAGGTGGAAGCAGTGATGAATTGGGAACAACCGAAAATGCCGACTAAGCTACGGAGTTTCCTAGGGTTAGCGGGTTACTATCAGAGATTCATCCAGGATTTTTCAAAAATAGCTACTCCATTGACTAATTTAACAAGTAAGACGGTGAAATACGCGTGGATGGATAAATGTGAGGACAATTTTCAAGAGCTGAAGAAGAGATTGAGTGAAGCTCCTATTTTGTCATTACCCGATGACACAGGAAATTTCGTAGTTTATAGCGATGCTGCGCATAGAGGACTTGGTTGTGTGCTCATGCAGCATGATAAGGTCATTGCGTATACATCTAGGCAGTTGAAGGATTATGAGAAAGTTTACCCTACTCATGATCTGGAACTAGCCGCAGTAGTTTTTCCCTTAAAGATATGGGGACATTATCTTTGTGGGGAAAAATGTGAGATATACACGAACCATAAGAGTCTGAAATATATCTTCACATAGAAGGAGTTGAATATGAGGCAGAGGAGATGGCTGGAGTTGATAAAGGATTACCATTGTGAAATCCTGTATCACCCTGGAAAAGCCAATGTAGTTGCCGACGCCTTAAGTAGGAAGGGTCGGGAAAAGTTGTCTATGTTAAAGGCTCAAACTGAGTTAATAACAGAGATGGCTAGGATGGAGATAGAATTGAATTTGCCAAGTGAAGCAGGGCAGATGCTTTTTACGACAGAGATGCAATCTACTATCGTAGAGAGAATCAAGGAGGTGCTTGACTCAAAGCGATGAGTGTGGACCGAGTAAAGGAGCGGTTAACCAATGGAAAAGAGACTAAGTACAGTCTTGATAACGAGGGGTTATTGAGATTTGAACGAAGAATTTGGGTTCCAAATGAGACGGAATTAAAGGAGCAAGTTTTACAAGAGGCTCATAGTTCGAGGTTTTTGATTCATCTTGGTAGCAGTAAGATGTATCAAGATCTTCGACAAAGTTTTTGGTGGCCGAACATGAAGAGAGATATCACCGAGTATATAAGTAGGTGTTTGACTTATGAAAGAGTTAAGGCCGAACATCAGCGACCAAGTGGCTTGCTACAGTCATTAGAAATTCCGAAAAGGAAA
Source organism: Panax quinquefolius (assembly GCA_020205615.1). NCBI lineage: Eukaryota > Viridiplantae > Streptophyta > Magnoliopsida > Apiales > Araliaceae > Panax > Panax quinquefolius. Next base: position 82,878,690 of record CM035152.1, read on the forward strand.
TGGGAAAATATCACGATGGATTTTGTGGTAGGACTTCTGACTACTCAGAACAGGTATGATGCAATTTGGGTAATAGTGTATTGGTTGACGAAGTCGGCTCACTTTTTGCCAATTAGGGTCAAGTATAACTTAGACCAATTAGCTAGACTATATATTAAGGAAATAATTTCTAGACATGGAGCACAAGTATCGATTGTGTCAGATTGTGACCCACGATTCACATCGAACTTTTGGAGGAGTTTACAAGAGCAGTTGGGAACGCAGTTGAAGCTGAGTACGACATATCATCCACAGACCGATGGACAGAGCGAAAGAACAATTTAAACATTAAAAGATATGTTAAGATCTTGCGTCATGGATTTCAAGGGTAGTTGGGATGATCATCTACCATTAGTAGAATTTGCGTATAATAATAGCTATCATGCAAGCATAGGTATGCCGCCTTACGAAGCTTTGTACGGAAGGAAATGCAGAACACCATTGTATTGGGATGAAGTGGGAGAACGCCGAATGCTAGGACCTGAATTGGTGCAGCAAACAGCGGACATTGTTAAACTGAAACAGATGCGTTTGGTAGCAGATCAAGATAGACAGAAGAAGTTTACTGATTTGCATTGAGAGAATAGAGAATTTGAAGTAGGCTCTTACGTCTTTCTGAAGGTATCTTATTGTAAAGAAAAGATACGCTTTGGAAAGAAGGGGAAGTTAAGCCCGAGGTTTATAGGACCTTTCGAAGTGTTAAAATGAGTAGGTGATGTAGCTTATATGGTAGCATTACCTCAAGACTTAGAACGAATACATAATGTGTTTCACGTATCTGTGTTACGTCCTTATAAGCCAGATTATAAGCACGTGATAGAATATGAGCCTATTCATATCGAGAAGGACTTAACGCACGAAGAAATGCCGATTCAAATTATCGATAGGAAATAACAAGTTCTGCAGAATAAAGTCATACCTTTCGTGAAGGTGTTATGGAAGAACCACGATGCAGAAGAAGCAATGTGGGAATTAGAAGAAAAGATGAAAAAGAATTACCCTCATTTGTTTGTGTAATTTTTTTTATATAGCGAGATTTTGGGGACAAAATCCTTATAAGGGGGAGAGAGTGTAACGCCCCAGAAAATTGAACCTTTTGTAAATACTTTTAATAATGAATATAATATTATTATTTATGTGAGACCCCAAATTTTATGAATAAAAATTTAAATTTCTCGAAATATTTTTTTTATATATTATGGTGTGGATTTGATATAATGTTATAGTTGTGGGTAATATTTATAAATTTTGTAAAGTATGCAAGTTGTTGTATAATATTCGATTGGTCGGGGAATATTCTTTTTATCGGGGAATATCCGTACGACAGCACAATCATTGGTGAACCCACAATGGAAGTATTGTCGTAGTAATAAAATGACAGAATTATTTTTATGAAAATAACGATGAAAGTTTTACCGTTAAAACTATTGAACTACTCGGTAGTAAAAGTACAGTAATACGTATGGTTGCATAGTAGGACACGATATTGATTATTGATGCTTACGTGAGAAGTCACTCAGTTATACTCAATTATTGCTACAATAATTGATGCATCATATTTCTCATATTATTGATTTAGTTATTTTCACAGTATCATCTTCATTATATGTTATGTTATTAAATCAATAATTGAGACGACAAAGTTATTCATATTATTAAATTTCAATATTTACAATGTCTAGAAGTTCTGTCAAGGAGAGGTTTGGTCACCTAATTGCGCGCCAATAGGGAGAAATCCTTATCAGAAAGCCCCCTCTTTCCTGGGAACAACCTGGTTGTTAAATATTGTAAGTAATAATATTAATGATGAATAAGTTCGTGTTGCTTAAAGATGAATTTGATAGTCCCATTGTGTTAGGATTATTTGTGTTAGTAGGAATCGACATCTATTTCGATGATAATTGATGTCTGAAGGTTATATTGTTCAATCGGGTATTCGGGATACTTTTTGTGTCGGAGTTACTATTCATAAGTTACTATTCACAAGTTACTATTCATAAGTTACTGTTCATCAGTTACTATTCACGAGTTACTATTTACGAGTTACTATTCATGAGTTACTATTCACAAGTTACTATTCACGAGTTACTATTCACGGGATACTATTCACCCGAACAAAATATATTTCTTTTTAGTTCAAATCATTTTTGGGTACAATATTATTCTATGAGGAGATGTGCTAATTTTTCAGACCGTTGGTTTAAAGTTTAATAGTGAATCAGTATGGACCGTTGGTTTAAAGTTTAATAGTGAATTAGTATTGGCCGTTGATTTAAAGTTTAATAGTGAATCAGTATGGACCGTTGCTTTAAGTTTTAATATGGACCGTCCGTTTAAAAGTAAATCAATCTAGACCGTTCATGAATCAGTTACTAATCAATCCATTCTCCTATAAATAGAAGCTCATTCCTTCATTATTTCTTACGAATTCACTGAAACTCTAGAGAGAGAAATTATAGAGAGAAAGAAGAAGAGTTTTCTGCTACTTCACTGCTTCGATATCCAGTTTCTTTAACGGTAAAGGGTATTATTCTTTTGTATTCATGAAGAGAATTACTTTCTTTCAATACTCGTAAGATTTGTTATTCCATTCTTCATTATTATGTTGGAATAACCTGTTTATGCGAAGTACCGCATACATGGTGAAATTCTTCTATTATTTCATTCTTTATTATTACATTGGAATATCCTCGCTTCATCGGTCTTAATTTTTCACGATTTGGTTCCGTTCTTTATTATTACATTGGAATAACTTTGTTTATGCAATCCGGTATACATGGTGAAATTTTGTTGTTATTACATTCTTTATTATTCGTGAAATATCCTATCTCGTGCGTTTATGCGGACACTGGTTCCATTATTTATTATTCCGTATTTATTATTACGTCCGGAATATCACATCTGCGTGCATTTACGGAGACTGGTTCCATTATTTATTATTTTTGTTGGGAATAACTTTCGATCGTATGGTCTCTATCGCATGCATGGTGAATCCTTCTATTATTCCATTCTTTATTATTACATTGGAATAACACATGCATGTGGATTACCACATGTATGGTGATTGATCCTTTGTATTCATTCCTTATTAAATTGTGGAAATGATCTGTATACGTGGATTACCGCATGGCGGGCGTAAATCCATTTGCAGTTTCATATATTCTTTATTATACTTAGTTGTTTAAAGTTTTGACTTCTATACTCCATGAAATTGGTAGAATATCTTTAATATTTGCGCTTCATCCAGTATCTTTTCATAGAAATATTCTTCTGAGCATTCTTGAATTTTACTCTACAAAGAAGTATCATGTTGACAATTTGGACGTTATTAGTTCCTGGATAAATTAATTCTTGAACTTGTTTTATTGAATTCTAATATCATTGTCATCATCCTCATGTTTATATTTTGTTGAAAGTCATCTGTGGCCTGTAGTGCATAGATGGACTTGGTATTATTATGACTAGGGATTATTCGGTATAATCATGACCGTTATGTTACAAATGATGTGGAAAAAGTCTTCATTGGCCCGTAGTGCATTGATGGTCAGTTTTTGGTATGATTATGGCTATGGATTCTGTGAGATCCCCAAATCGGGGTCCCAAATCACCACGAATCTGGCACAATCATTCTATAACTATTGCGGAAGATATAAACATAAATTGTTTATACAGTACACTTTACACACTATTCCCCAAAATTGAGTAACCTTTACTTATACACAAATCATAAACTATCTAACACATAAAATTATTATCCAACTATACTATTACAAACTAGCAGCACATTTTATCCTAAGCTGAACTTGGCATTAACCTTTTTTCTGTATCCAAACGCATTCGCCTTATCTGCAATGTTTATCATGATATAGCAAGTGTGAGCATGAAAGTTGCCCAGCAAGTTTAAATACAATTTAAGGATATATCATGATTGAAAGAGTCTGAATAATAAGCTGGCTATAATTCATCAATATAATTGAGAACTAGCACGAACAATTTTTTTGACTGAACAAGTATTGAACATGAACAAATATATCTAGACCAACTGGTAATGAAGGTGATCAGCCTTTCATACCTGACTTATAAATGTAATATGTACAGAGTACAATTCCACACGGCAATCAACAATGATTAACCATAAGCATATCTGAATAAAACAACTCTTAGTAGAGTTAAGTAAAACTTTCCTGAACCGTTGATTATCGCTACGCAATTTATAACGCTTTATCCGAAGACCTAATATTAGTATTATAGATCTCCAATATTAGAATAATATCATCACAATATAATACTATTATATATATATATACACATAGAATAACCTAAACACATAGCACATAATCCTATGAGTCTACAATACACATAAGACTTAGCATCAAGTCAGACTATTTAAGTTTGAGTTGAACCCGACAAAATTCTAACATCCCGATGGTCAAGTCGGACAATCATCGAGTTTAAGTTCAATTAAACTCTGCCTAAACACTAAACAATATCTTAGATAATCATATTATCAGTCAAAACAATTTTCATAGACTTGTAATAATTTTCAGATAATTAATATCATTTATCAACATTTTTTAATCATTAAAACCGTATTTAAATGAATTAAATACCACATATTTCCTTAATCATCAATATTTATTATTAATGAAAATCATAACATAATATTATAATATAATTATAATATATCAAAGTATTTTAATACCTTAAAATCATAATTATATGATTTTTAAACACTTAAATTCATTATCAGTTAATTGCTTTTAATATTAAAATATTAATATTTTCATGTCAAAATATCGAAAGTTATATTTTATAACTTAAATATTTTTATAACACTTCAATCATTTTTTATATGATTTTTAAATCATAAATTCTAATTTTCCATAATTTATTTAATATATTTATTAAATAAATTAATTATCATTAATATCAAATTATTTAAGAAATTCATCACAAAATATTAAAAGTCATCAAAAATAACTTAAAATATTTTCTAATATCATAATATAATTTTTCGTGATTTTTCATGAATTAAAACTATTTTTAAATAATTTATTTAATATTATAATTAAATAAATAAATACCTTTTATATTCCAAAAATATTAAATATTTTTGAAATATACTCAAAATAATTAAAAACTATTTTTCGAGACTTTTAAAATAATTTTTCATAATTTATTATGTATTTTTAATAATTATAAACTATTTTTATTTATTTATTAATTAAAATAATTAATTTTCAAAATAAAGCTGTCGCATTATAGGGACATTAGCTGATTTAATCCGTCGCTAATGGTGTTCTTGGGTCGTTTCTTCAACAAACCCGAACATCATATCGTTGTTCGAGATAGGTGGTTTGACCATCAATAGATTCATGTTCTTGAGGGTTTCTAGGCTATAGAATGTAGTAATGTTGTAGTAGTAATGTAGTACTATAACCCTAAGCAAATTACATGGCCAAAACATGAACAACCTGCAAGATCTAAGCTACAGAATCACCTGTCAGACTTGTTCTTCATTTCTGGGTTTTCCGGAAATGAAGAACAGTTCGAGGGTCATACTTTGGTCCGTTGAATCTACACGTTCCCAGTTTGGTTAGTGTGATTTAAAGGTTTCATTTTGTAGATCTCATGTCAGGGTACCTAATATATCAACAGGTTGGTTTAACAACAACATATAAAAGAAATCATGGCTGGTCAAAGTACATGTCAGGTATATGCTACGAACAAATCTGGGTTTTCCATATTGTTCATCAAGCAGTTCGGTTAACGGTGGTTTGACCATTAATTTCTACGATCCTGTTACAGATTTGGGTGATCTAAAGGTTTTAGTATGTACACAACATGTCCTACTACAAGGATCAATAAACAACATAGCCATAACATCAAATAACAGCAAGATTAAGGGCCTGGAAAATCTTGTCAGACAACATAGAAAATTTCTGGGTTGCCCAGATTCGACTTTTCGTGACTGGTCAACGACCTTTGACTGCTTATATTGTTCGATCTACACATGATATGGACTTGATTCAAGGTCTAGATTGAAGTCCTTACAACATACTACAAGTATAAACTCTTAAAACACATAAAAAAAATTGACAAGAAAGGATCTAGAGGTCCTGACATTAGGATGTCATGCCTTAAATTTCCAGATTTCCAGATTTGAGAAATATTTAAATTCGAGCATCGCAATGATATGGATCTGAGTTTTGTCAATCCAGATCATCAAATGACACTCTATAACATAACTTTTAAGAACAAACAAACAACATAACAAGATCTAAGGATTTCTAAGTTAGGGTTTTATACCTTTTTCTAACTTTAATCATGAATCGACTTTGATGATCCGATCTTGCCAAGTTTAGAGATCGATATAGACTTATCATATCTCACTTTCTCACTCTTAATTTCGGATTTGGTAGAGAGAAAGGGTTTGAGAGAATGAGAAGTAAAGTGACATTTTCTCTCTGTTTGATCTATATAATAGATATGATTCAAGATATTTGCTAGCAAGTTGTGGCTGATATTTGCACACACATCTAGGTCTAGAGTTAGAGTAGTGTACCATCTCATTTTAGGGCTAGATCTACAAGCAATCTACTAAATAATGCAATAAGGGTAAACTAGTCATTTTCTTACCATTTTATTTCTAGAATTGTCATTTGTTGCAAACCCTTAGGATTTGACCCTTAGGGTTTCACCCTTAGGGTTAAAACATAAACTTTCTATAATTCACATTTTAGCATTTCTAAATTAGGGTTTTTCAAAATTGGAAATTAACATCTTTAAATATAATTAGAGTTTCTTAATTATAGTATACTTTCCTAATCACATAAGAGCTAACACAAATTAGGATTAATATTTCCTAATTAAGATTGCTAATTTAGCAATTTAAATCCATAATTGTATATTAGGGTTCCTGACAGAATAATTAGGGTTTAAAAATTTAAAATTAGGGTTTGCTAATTAATTAAGCTTTACCCTAATTAATATTATAATTAATAACACTTAAGCAATATAATCTTCCTTTAAGTTCCCAGATTAGGGTTTCAAATAATAGAAATTTGAAATTAGAGTTCCTGAATTTAATATTAGGGCTTTGTAATAAGAAATTAGGGTTTCAAGTAATTCGTTAGGGTTTTCCCTAATAAATTATAATTAATGACGTTAAACCATATACACAGCATTTAAATTCCAGAATTAGGGTTTTAAATTAAGAATTAGGGTTTAGGATTCCCGAAACTAAAATTAGGGTTACAAAACCGATTTCTAGGGTTTCTTATTAGATGTTAGGGTTTTCTAATTGAACGTAACGTTCTTAATAATATTAGGGTTTGACACTGATAAAATTTATCTCGTCAACCCTTGACCCTTAACCACATATTCTGAACACATATAATACCATATACACAGAACATATTCACATATACACTTAATCATTAATAATTCTCCTAAATCCTTCATAGAATTTTGAAATCCTCAAAATTCCATCCCAAAAATATCAAACACATACACTTATTTTCTGTCTAGGTCTATTATTTAACCTTAAATCAATCATTTAAGATTTTAATAACTTGTCTAATTTTTTGGGTTGTCACATTCACCCCTTTTTCTAAAAATTTTGTCCCCGAAATTTACCTTACACCTTACTCCTTATACCATGCACTATACACTAATCATACACATCATCACATGCTACCCAATACACCACTCACATGAGTAAAAGTTTTCAAATCTCTGAGGGGTCATATAGACAATGAACACCTAGTTTTAACGGTATTCCTACAGGAAAACTTTACATTACTTGGTACGTTTACAATCACAAAGAAGGTAAACTACTGTTGCTAGTACTTTAGGTGATTAGCCTATCGTACTCTTACGTCATGCATAACGTATTAATTACTTTTAGCGAATATTTACGCTATTAAATTTTATCCAAACAACATAGTTCACCTCAGTCTTATCATAGGATTCCGTACCAAAACAATTTGGTTCGGGAAATTTCTTTTAATGAACACTTAGAGTTTTCATAAACATTAATCTAGCTGAATCGAATAGCATAGACTCAAATCAATAATTCAATTCAATCGAATTATTTAGGTGTAGCCAAACCCTGTTGGCAAATTAAAATTTTTAAAATATTTTCGAGAATAACGTCATGATGCCTTACTGTATTAACAGTCCGTTTGAGGATGCCGTCATTGTATGACTTTGTCATAACACATCATACCATAGTGGAACAACGACTTTAGGTCAAATTCACACTAAGTATTCCTGTATTTACAACTCCATCACCTTTTTATCATCTCTGCACCAGGTTTCATGGTACATAAGTGATAATTAAAATAAATTTTGATATTTCAAATCATTTGCGTCTAGCCAAAATAAGTAGCATAGACTGTACTTTAAACCGTTTCAAAAATGGTTACGAGTCTACAATTTTTTTTAAAAGCACATAGTGCGTATTTAGCTTGATGTCAAAATTTTGAAGTCTAGCATAGCTAGGAATTTTGGAAAACTTATGTCTCCACTAATAATCATTTGCTTAACAATCTATCTATTCCTATAATCCTCAATTCTCCATTCACACATAACTATACCCAGTTCATCAAACCACACTTATGAGTTCATAAATTGCCACAATCATATGAGTTTAAGAACTTGTCCTAGTTAGACTTTTGGCGTCCATTCGCTGAGGGGTTCATAAACATTTCATATAACTATGAGTCAAGAATGTCACATAAGTATGAGTTTTAAGAACTCGTACTTAACCCTATATTCTCTACCTATGACCTATCTATTTGTTATACATATGAGAAAGGAATCACCCTCTTAACATGCATATAGCAAATAGCGTGACACAAACAATTCAATGATTATCAGTACCAGAAACTAAGTGGTTTTTACACCAAGTACGATTCCCCGCCCACACAAGGAATCATACAACTAAGCTGCCGACATGAGTCCTCAATTGAAATCCCCACCTAATCTTAACTCCCTTCTTAATATGAGTTTCATTTAATCCGTATTCATAATCCTTTTTCTGAATTTGTACCAATTTATGGTACAACTGCCACATAACATCTTGCTGTAAACTTTCAAATCATCAAATTGATTCTTTTCCCATATTATAACCTTATCAGATCACGGAGTGATCTCATCGTATATATTACGATTTATTTCTATGTCTTGATCATTTTGTTTTACGATCTCCTATCCCTGAACTTTTAGTCTTCTAGACTCTATCTATTCACCATTACTATTCACTTTTATGATCAGACTTAGGGAACCCTGTATCTTAACAACTCGCTAAGATTCGTCTTTGAATCCTACCAACAAACAAACTCTATATGAGTTAGATCTTATCCTAATCACTACGGTTATTGGTCTCAGGTATTCATACTTAAGCTTCATAACCAATAGCTTTGATACCAACTGTGAGAGCCCCAAATCCAGGTCCCAAATCACCACGGATCTGACACAATCATTCTATAACTATTGTGGAAGATATAAACATAAATTGTTTATACAGTACACTTTACACACTATTTCCCAAAATCGAGTAACCTTAACTTATACACAAATCATAAACTATCTAACACATAACATTATTATCCAACTATATTATTACAATCTAGTCAAGACATTTTATCCCAAGTGAACTTGGCATTATCCTTTTTTTCAGATCCGAACGCATTCGCCTTATCTGCAATGTTTATCATGATATAACAAGGGTGAGCATGAAAGTTTCCCAGCAAGTTTAAATACAATTTAAGGATATATCATGATTGAAAGAGTCTAAATAATAAGCTGGCTATAATTCATCAATATAATTGAGAACTAGCACGAACAAATTTTTTTACTGAACAAGTATTGAACATGAACAAATATATTTGAACCAACTGGTAATGAAGGTGATCATTCTTTCATACCTGACTTATACATGCAATATGTACAAAGTACAATTCCACGTGGCAATCAACAATGATTAACCATAAGCATATCTGAATAAAACAACTCTTAGTAGAGTTAAGTAAAACTTGCTCGAAGCAGATTTGACCGCTATTACATGATTTATAACGCTTTATCCGAAGACCTAATATTAGTAATATAGATCTTCAATATTAGAATAATATCATCACAATATAATATTATTATATATATATACACATAGAATAACCTAAACACATAGCACATAATCCTATCAGTCTACAATACACATAAGACTTAGCATCAAGTCAAACTATTTAAGTCTGAGTTGAACCGGAACAAATTCTAACATCCCGATGGTCAAGTTTGAGACGGGATCATCGAGTTTAAGTTTAAACACTAAACAATATCTTAGATAATCATATTATCGATCAAAACAATTTTCATAGACTAAGAAATAATTTTAGATAATTAATATCATTTATCAACATTTTTCAATCATTAAAATCGTATTTAAATGAATTAAATACCACATAATTCCTTAATCATCAATATTTATTATTAATGAAAATCATAACATAATATTATAATATAATTATAATATATCAAAGTATTTTTAATACCTTAAAATCATAATTATATGATTTTTAAACACTTAAATTCATTATCCGATAATTGCTTTTAATATTAAAATATTAATATTTTCATGTCAAAATATCAAAAGTTATATTTTATAACTTAAAATATTTTTATAACACTTAAATCATTTTTATATGATTTTTAAATCATAAATTCTAATTTTCCATAATTTATTTAATATATTTATTAAATAAATTAATTATCATTAATATCAAATTATTTAAGAAATTCATCACAAAATATTAAAAGTCATCAAAAATAACTTAAAATATTTTCTAATATCATAATATAATTTTTCATGATTTTTCATGAATTAAAACCATTTTAAATAATTTATTTAATATTATAATTAAATAAATAAATACCTTTTATATTCCAAAAATATTAAATATTTTTGAAATATGCTCAAAATAATTAAAAACTATTTTTCAGACTTTAAAATAATTTTTCATAATTTATTATGTATTTTTAATAATTATAAACTATTTTTATCTATTTATTAATTAAAATAATTAATTTTCAAAATAAAATGTCGCTATAGGGACATTAGGCGACGAATCCGTCGCTAATGGTGTTCTTGGGTTGTTCTTCAACAAACCCAGAACACCATGTCAGTGTTCGAGATAGGTGGTTTGACCATCAATAGATTCATGTTCTTGAGGTTTTCTAGGCTCTAGAATGTAGTAATGTTGTAATAGTAAAGTAGTACTACAACCCTAAGCAAATTACATGGCCAAAACATGAACAACCTACAAGATCTAAGCTACAGAATCACCTGTCAGACCTGTTCTTCATTTCTGGGTTTTCCAGAAATGAAGAACAGTTCGAGGGTCATACTTTGGTCCGTTGAATCTACACGTTCCCAGTTTGGTTAGTGTGATTTAAAGGTTTCATCGTGTAGATCTCATGTCAGGGTACCATAATATATCAACAGGTTGGTCTAACAACAACATATAAAAGAAATCATGGCTAGTCAAAGTACATGTCAGGTACATGCTCAAGAACAAATCTGGGTTTTCCAGATTGTTCATCAAGCAGTTCGGTCAACGGTGGTTTGACCATTAATTTCTACGATCTTGTTACAGATCTGGGTGATCTAAAGGTTTTAGTATGTACACAACATGTCCTACAACAAGGATCAATCAACAACATAGCCATAACATCAAATAACAGCAAGATTAAGGGCCTGGAAAATCTTGTCAGACAACATACAAAATTCTGGGTTGCCCAGATTCGACTTTTCGTGACTGGTCAACGACCTTTGACTGCTTATATTGTTCGATCTACACATGATATGGACTTAATTCAAGGTCTATATTGAAGTCCTTACAACATACTACAAGTATAAACTCTTAAAACACATAAAAAAAATTAACAAGAAAGGATCTAGAGGTCCTGACATTAGGCTGTCAGGCCTTAAATTTCCAAATTTCCAGATTTGAGAAATCTTTAAATTCGAGCATCACAATGATATGGATTTGAGTTTTGTCAACCCAGATCATCAAATGACACTCTATAACATAACTTTTAACAACAAACAACTTCATCTAACATAATATCTAAGGATTTCTCAGTTAGGGTTTTTATACCTTTTTCTAACTTTAATTATGAATCTGACTTTGATGATCTATTCTTGCCAAGTTAGAGACTGATATAGACTTATCATATGTCACTTTCTCACTCTTAATTTCGGATTTGGAAGAGAGAAAGGGTTTGGGAGAATGAGAAGTAAAGTGACATTTTCTCTCTGTTTGATCTATATAATAGATATGATTCAAGATATTTGCTAGCAAGTTGTGGCTGATATTTGGACACACATCTAGGTCTAGAGTTAGAGTAGTGTACCATCTCATTTTAGGGCTAGATCTACAAGCAATCTACTAAATAACGTAATAAGGGTAAACTAGTCATTTCCATACCATTTTATTTCTAGAATTGTCATTTATTGCAAACCCTTAGGGATAAAACCTAAGCTTTCCATAATTAACATTTTAGGATTTCTAAATTAGGGTTTTTCAAAAATGAAAATTAACATCTTTAAATATAATTAGAGTTTCTTATTACAATTATACTTTCCTAATCACATAAGAGCTAACACAAATTAGGATTAATATTTCCTAATTAAGATTGCTAATTTAGTAATTTAAATCCATAATTGTATATTAGGTTTCTGATAGGATAATTAGGGTTTAAAAATTTTAAAATTAGTTTTTACTAATTAATTAAGCTTTACCCTAATTAATATTATAATTAATAACACTTAAGCAATATAATCTTCCTTTAAGTTTCCAGATTAGGGTTTAAATACAGAAATTTGAAATTAGAGTTCCTAGATTTAATATTAGGGCTTTCTAATAAGCAATTAGGGGTTTAAGTAATTCGTTAGGGTTTTCCCTAATAAATTATAATTAACGACGTTAAACCTTATACACAACATTTAAATTCCAGAATTAGGATTTTAAATTCTAAATTAGGGTTTCGGATTCCCGGAACTGAAATTAGGGTTTCAAAACTGATTTCTAGGGTTTCTTATTAGACGTTAGGGTTTTCTAATTGAACGTTGACGTTCTTAATAATATTAGGGTTTGACACTGATAAAATTTATTTGGTCAACCCTTGACCCTTAACCACATATTCTGAACACATATAATACCATATACACAGAACATATTCACATATACACTTAATCATGAATAATTCACTTAAATCCTTCACAAAATTTTGAAATCCTCAAAATTTCATCCCAAAAATATCAAACGCATACACTTATTTTCTATCTAGGTCTATTATTTGACCTTAAATCAATCATTTAAGATTTTAATAACTTGTCTAATTTTTTGGGTTGTCACATTCTCCCCTTCTTCTAAAAATTTCGTCCCCGAAATTTACCTTACACCTTACTCTTTATACCATGCACTATACACCAATCATACACATCATCACATGCTACCCAATACACCACTCACATGAGTAAAAGTTTTCAAATCGCTGAGGGGTCATATAGACAATGAACACCTAGTTTTAACGGTATTCCTACAGTAAAACTTTACATTACTTGGTAGGTTTACAATCACAAAGAAGGTAAACTACTGTTGCTAGTACTTTAGGTGATTAGCCTATCGTACTCTTACGTCATGCATAACGTATTAATTATTTTTAGCGAATATTTACGCTATTAGATTTTATCCAAACAACATAGTTCACCTCAGTCTTATCATAGGATTCTGCACCAAAACAATTTGGTTCGGGAAATTTCTTTCAATGAACACTTAGAGTTTTCATAAACATTAGTCTAGCTGAATCGAATAGCGTAGACTCACATCAATAATTCAATTCAATCAAATTTTTTTGGTGTAGCCAAACCCTGTTGGCAAATTAAAATTTTGAAAATATTTTCGAGAATGACGTCATGATGCCGTACTGTATTAACAGTCCGTTTGAGGATGCTGTCATTGTATGACTTTGTCATAACACATCATACCATAGTGGAACAACGACTTTAGGTCAAATTCACACTAAGTATTCCTGTATTTACAACTCCATCACCTTTGTATCATCTCTGCACCAGGTTTCATGGTACATAAGTGATAATTAAAATAAATTTTGATATTTCAAATCATTTGCGTCTAGCCGAAATAAGTAGCATTGACTGTACTTTAAACCGTTTCAAAAATGGTTACAAGTCTACAATTTTTTATTTTTTTTTAAAAGCACATAGTGTGTATTTAGCTTGATGTCAAAATTTCGAAGTCTAGCATAGCTAGGAATTTTGGAAAATTGTTTTATAGCATGATCATGACCATTGATGAATGCACGAATATCCTTTGCCCGTAGTGCATGGATAATTTGTGGTCGTGATACTAATGAATATCCTTGGCCGTAGTGCAGGGATGATGTGGATTATTTATTAAGCTGAGTCTAAGCGATAAAAGTAATGAAAAGCTTTTTAAATCATAAAAGATAGTATATTTTATTCTCTACTTGACTCTTCTAATGGATTGCTTATTCCGCTGCAGTTAAACTTAATGTCTATTGTATTTTATCAGTTTAACATTGTTGAAAACTATTGATAATTTATTTTGCATTATCATAGTCATAATATTTCTTACTGGGCTAGTTGAGCTCGCCCTTTTCTTTCAATGTTCTCTTTAGGAAATGAGAATATAGCTGGGATGAATCGGGGAAAGGAGTGACGGTCCAGATGATAGCATTAGTAGTCCTCACTATTCTATTAAATAGTGTGACAATAAATGTAATGAGGACTCCTTTGTGTGTGAATATTTTCTAGATGACAATATTCTTATTAAAACTTTCAGTTTATGTATTGTCGTATATTACACGACGGTTGTATAATTAAGTTTGTATTTGTATTCTGTACCATATATTTGGCGACTCAAGATGGGTGATGTATACCTATTTTGGGGGCGTCACAATTTATTATTATTACGTGTTAATAAGATGAATGTCGTTCTATAACCTAGAAACATCATAATGTCGTAGTATTTTAACTATGTGAATGAATTAAAGTGTTTGAATTTCTAAAACAAAAATAAAAGCTTTCCGAGAAATTTTCCAAAAAACACTATTCATCGATTTCCTCTCGGAAATTATTTTTGAACTTCCGAGAAATACGTAACGTTACAATATCAAGGTGAGATGGATTATGTAATGATAATCTAAGTATGGAAAATGTAATATTTCGCATGTGGACTTAATTTGAGAACGTTAGGAATATTAAATGTTAAGAAGAAAGTGTAAGGATGGTATGATACGTATGTATTGTACAAGGTATTGAATATGAGGTATTGTACTAATATGTATGAATAATGAGATAACGTATATTACGAATTAATATACGAACTAGAATACGAGAATTATACGTATAGTTTATGATATAAGGCTTTTTAGCCAATTAAGTGAGACTTGTAGGATTGTTAATAAATTGGTAGAGTCCAATAAGAATTGAATGTGCAAGCCCAAGTAATTAGTAAGCTAAAGCCCTTAGTAACTTAATGTAAGCCCAAAGTTTTGAGATAAGCTAAGTGGATTAAAGCCCAAATTATGATCCATTGGATAATTAGGATCCATGGTGCAACCCATGGATAGACTTGATGGGCAAGAACTTTATGTGATTATCAAGTGTTGTGATGATCAAGTAATAGATGTGGCTAGCAAGTTAACTTAGAGACAAAGCAATGAATAGTACGGAGGTGGATTAAAGAGGTTAGTTGAGGAGGTGTAAAGGTTATAAAAACCATAGAACCCTCACCTTGTCAAGCCTATAAATAGAGAGCTCACAATTCATTTGGTTCTTGTTTAATTTCATTCAACTTATATCAAAGATAAAGTGCTTAAGTGTTAGAGAGAATAAGTCAAGAATAAGTCAAAACATCCTTTGTTAGATTTTCCAAGAAGAAGAACTAGTTCATCAAAGGTAATGATCTTGTGTCCAATATTCTTCCATCTCTATCATTGTAGGATGATAAGAGAAGTGTAATGAAATAAGCATGTATGTTAAGAACATATAAGAATTGATTAATGAATGGACTTAAGCCGAATAAGTTATGAATAAGCAACTTGAACCTAAATAAGTTATGAACTTATGATGAACTAGTAATATGTTATGTCATATGAAGCTAGTATGTTGGATAAGATATGAGAACATTGAGTAAAGGACTTAAGTCCACATTAAGTCATAAGAAATGGAATTCGTAGTTCATAAGTTGATTAAGTCATTAACTTATGAGAATAAGTCAAAAATTACTTTGATAATAAGTTGGTATAATAAGTAACTTAAAATGTTGGTATGATGATTAAAATCCATTTAGAATGATAATCAAAACATTAGTAATGAGGTTTCGCCGGAATTCACACGATAGGACGATAATCGTCGAATTCGTGAAATTCTCGGAATGGAAGTTGTATTTTGTGTTTGAACTCAAAAACATTGGTTTTCCATGGAGTTAAGTCATATTTGGCAGTATAGAGTTGCAGACTTGAAAATGACCGGATTCTGACTTAGAACGAATAAACGAGAGATAAACGTTCACGAACGTTTATCGTTTTCGTTAAAAATGAACTAATAAGTGAAATTTTAGCACACGAAGTTGAATAGATAAAATTCTTGCATGAACAAATAGAGTATGGAATTTGTGATCCGTAGGCTTTTGAACGAGCCAATTTGGACTTATAACAAAGAAGTTATGCGTCCGGGAGTTTCATAAAATTTAAAGTCTGTCAAAATTTTCTAGTGCACAGAGTTGAAATGCACATTTCAACCGAAGTTATATATTGGTGGTATTTGCCATTTATATCTCTGATCTGCAAGAACATCTCAAGAAAGTTTAGAGCATGATGCATTGAGAGAGTAAAGTGTGAAGCATAATAGCCAAGTAGAACTCTGGCTATTATTAACTCAAGCGTCATGATGCGAGATGAGAAAGCAATAATAGGCAGCCATGGCCGATCCTAGATTTTAGGCAAAGAAGAAAGGTTTCAAGTATAGAATGAAAGATAACTCATTAGTAATGAGCTAAGGTGTAAATATAACATTGTTAAATCATTGTTAGACACTTAATGTATGATGATTAAAGGTTAATAATCAATTGAAGATGAACGTAATGAGAACGACGTAATGAAAAGCTGGAACCAATAATATCAAATCTAAGTTGTAATTAGATTGAGAAGAAGGGTAGGATACATTATTGACTGTGTATGTTTATTCATGACCTAATGTGTTATGTGATGTTATTAATTACTGTAGAGACTTAAAGATTTAAACCAAGAACGAGTTATTAACTGTAGCATATGCCAAAGGCAAGTACTCTAACCCTTGTTCCAGTTCAATCTAGACAAGTTTTGAAATTCATGTATTCTTTCGCATGAAGTCTTGTGTGAGGAAGTCAAAGCCAAATCCTTTGGCTAGACTTATGTTATGATTCTACCAAGCATGTTTATTGTTTACCAAGTTATATTGGTGTGGTTTTCAATCGAAGACTGAGTATGCTAAAATGTTTTTGTCGTTTAACGACCGGCACGTGAGGTTGCCACAACTTAAACGTTTAGACGTTTAATGAATGTAGTGTTGATCAACATAGAGAACTATAGGCTGATCACCTAGACGTGCTCGTAAGAAATGTCGGGCTTACGGACTTAGTGTCGGGATGTCCTTTTTAAAGAATTTATGATATGCTCAAGGTCTGGGACCGTAATTGATGTTTTACTAAATATTATTGTTTTAAAACGTTTTGAATGAAAAGAAGTGTTATTTTGATTATCGATAGTACTTTATAACTATTGTTCAGTTATTGAAGATATATGATTCATATGTTTTAAGCATGTTATTTATTAGAATTGTAGTACTTGCTGAGCTAGTCATGCTCACTCTTGCTTGAACCATATGAACACAACTAAGATCAAACGGACCGAAGGCTCCGGCAATGATGATAAGGGCAAGGCGAAGACGAACCCGTAGAATACTTATGTAATAGTATAGGATGAACGATTGTAATATATTTGATATTATGACAAGAACAAGTTAAAGGGTTATAAAGAACCTGGGGAATGTAAATATTATTTTAATATATAGAAGACATATTCGTTCTTTTGAGGCATTTCAATTGAATGTATGAATGAATGGTAGTACCGTGTAGCACCATCTGTCAGGTTGGAAGAGACCCGAATTTGGGGGCTTTATAACTTGACTCTTCTAAAATACAGTTGTATATCTTTGGTCTGTAGTGCAAAGATGAATTGTTAATGAATATCTTTGGCCGTAGTGCAAAGATGAATTTATTAGTATGATTATGAGCAGGAATTACGATTTGGTATAACCATGATTTTTGATGTTTTAGGTGAAGATAGCTGATGAAAATTTATCTTCGTCCTGGGTGCGAAGAGGAATTTAGAATCACAATTATGATTATGAGTTATTCATATGATTGTGGATGATGAAGGCTGTTGATTGATGTTCTGAGGATAAAACATTGTTGGTGGACTTTTAACATAGAGAAGAATATAGACCTTATGGTCTATTTGATTCTTTTAATGGATTGCTCGTTCCGCTGCAACTATGGTTGAAAAGTTTTATCATCTTCCATATGTTCTAAATCTCTGATTTATTATTGATGAAAGCTATTGATAATTTAATTATCTTTAGTCATGATATTCTTTCTTTGGGCTAGTTGTGCTCACCCTTTTGCTTCATAATTCCTTCGTGTAATAAAGGTGTATTTGGGTCGAAAGCGGGGTATTAAGAGGATTAGAGCGGTGGTCTATAGTCATTGAGGTTCTCCTAAATAGTATGGAAATAATTTTATTGAGAATTTTAGATAAGTGTGTCGTATTGTATACGTCATTTGATATTTCATTTTGGTGAACCGAATAGGGTGAGGTGAACCCAACTTTGGAAGGGTGTTTTGCCACTATCATACAAGATGTCTAATAACATACAACCTCGTGTTATCATAAGACAGGGTTGTGTACATCCACTTGCTGAGTATATCTATGAGCACTACCTATATAATCTTGGAGTTTATTTGAAATATAATTTTGACTTAGAGACAACAGAGATAATTATATGTCAAGAGAAGACTCACCATTGGAAAGACGATGATAGTAATCTTCTCGTTTTTCTTTGGGGGTCTATTGGGTCAACCAAGGATAATTTTGTGGACATATGATATCTATCATAACCTAGACGCATGACCTCCCATGTACGAAGGTTTCCTTGATCACTTACCAAAGATTTTAATTTTTAAAATAGTTTTTTACTGTACTTTTATGTAAAGTACCATTGTACCATGAGAGTTACATACATTTTTATTAAAACTCACAGTTTAACTGTGGTCGTATTCTGCACGACAGTTTAACAGTTGTATAAATGAAGTTTGTTTTTGATTTTTATAGTATAATATCTGGCGACTATGAATGGGTCGTGTGGACCTATTTTGGGGGCATCACAGATCTACCGAAATTCTGTCCTTATCAATAACGTGACCGAGAAACTGTACACGCTCTAACCAAAATTCACATTTTGAGAACTTAGCGTACAACTTCTCTTTTCTCAACGTCTCAAACATCAATCTCAATTGTTCCACATACTCCTCCTTGGTTTTGGAATATACCAATATATCATCAATAAACGCCACCACAAATTTGTCTAAGAATGGTTTAAACACCCTGTTCATCAAGTCCATGAACGCTGCAGGTGCGTTGGTTAAACCAAAAGACATAACCAGAAACTAGTAATGACCATACCGAGTCCTGAACACTGTTTTTGGTACATCCTCCGGCCTCACCTTCAACTGATGATAACCACTTCTCAAATCTATCTTAGAGAAATATCTCGCTCCCTTCAACTTATCGAACAGGTCATCGATTCTAGGTAATGGATACTTGTTTTTAATTGTGACCTTATTCAATTCTCGGTAGTCAATGCAGAGCCGCATCGATCCGTCTTTCTTCTTAAAAAATAACACTGATGCTCCCCATGGCGAAACACTCGGCTGAATATACTTCTTATCGATCAATTCTTGCAATTGCACCATCAACTCCTTTATCTCTACCGGGGCCATTCGATATGGTGCCTTAGATATTAGGGTCGTTCCTGGTAGTAAGTCAATCACGAACTCGATTTGTCGATCCGGCGGAAGACCCGACAAATCATCTGGAAATACGTTTGCAAAATCTCTTATGATCGGTATTTCTTCCAACTTCGCACTCTTCTTTTGTGTATCGACGATGTCGGCTAAGTATCCTACACATCCTTGTCTCAATAACTTCTTGGCTTGCATCACCGTCAGACAACTTACGTGTTGAGGTGACTTGCTGTCATAAAACACAACCTTTGACAGAGTGATAAGGTTAACACACTTCCTTTGGCAATCAATTACTGCTCTGTAATTGAATAACCAATCCATTCCGAGTATAACATCAAACTCACCAAGTCTAATTGGTATCAAATCTACCATAATCCCGTGACTCTTTATAACCACTCTACAATTCCTATATACAAATCTAACAGGAATTACTTCTCTATTCGCAATCTCTATACTTAAGGGAAATTCTAATTCTTCCCGAGGCAAATCTAAGTTCTGAGCAAATTCATCGGATATAAATGAACAAGTAGCACCCGAATCAAATAGTACATAAGCATTAATACCATTAATCGGAATTATACCTAACACCACATCCTTAGACTGTACAACATCCTGCACGGTTATATTGAAAGTCCTTGTAGTAGGTCGGCTTGATTGTGATGGTCCAGTGATAGTCAATGCACCACAACCGTTGTTGTTTCCTTTTCTGCCACTTGCACTTCCCGCTGGCTTCTTAGGGCAATCATGAGCCATGTGATCTTTTGAACCGCAGGTAAAACATGCTCCTTTCTTCGAACTAAAACATTTCGGTGCAATGTGTCCTTCCTGACCACAGTTGAAACACACTCGCTTTCCCTTCAAACATACCTTAGTATGGTTCTTCCCGCAAGTTGCATAAGCCTCAAACTTTTTCTTCTGGTGATTTCCTTGATGTCCACCCGCCGTTGAATTCTCGCTCCACTTCCTTTTCTGACTATTACTTCCAACATTACTACCACCCGCCTTATTCTCATTCTCATTCTTCCTCTTCTTTTGTTCTTAGATATACTTGGTCAAGGCATCGCTTCCACCTTCCGCGGTAATTGCCTTCTCCAGTACAGCCACAAATGTGTTCAGCTGGAACATTGAAACCTTGTTATAAAGCCAGGGCTTCAATCCTTGTTCAAACCTTCTCACTTTACGGTCATCAGTATTGACTTGATATGTGGAAAACCTTGCCAACTCATTAAATTTCGCAGCATATTCTGGCACCATCATAGTTCCTTGCTTCAACTCTAGAAATTGCACTTCCAACTGATTCCGAGAACTCGCTGGAAAATAAATTTCAAAAAACATTTCCTTAAATCTATCCCATGCTATCACTCCTTGTCCTCCACAAACCTTATTTGCTTGCCACCAATAGCTAGCTTCAGACTTCAGCATGAATGTTGCGAACGCAGTCTTCGGATCTTCATTAACTCTAGCAACGTCGAACACCTACTCCATTTCCATGATCCAGGTTTGGGCTTCCACTGGATTCATAGACCCTTGAAATTCTGGTAGTCCAACCGCTTTGAATTTCTTGAAAGTCGTGACTTGAGCTTGCGGTTGATTCGCAAGTGCACCTGTCAACAAAGCTACAAACTGTTAAACCGGATTAGCGTAGGCCTCATTGTTATTGTTAGTAGACCCCTCAGGAGGTGCTTGCTAACGTGGTTGTCTTCTTCTAGGAGGCATCTTCTGTTAAAATATACGCTTATTAGCTCGTTACTAAACTTCTTGGGTATTTAAATTTTAACTTAAACATTCCAAGATTAAAGCTATAACACATAGCATTTCAAATAAACTTTAATATTTTATTCATTCATAAAGTTTTAGAACATACTCAAAATAGCATAACCGCTATAAACATTCACTTTCCTGAACTAAACAAGTTACAGGATTACATACCCATACTATCCCTTTATTCATCTCAAAATAAGGGATTCACAATTTATTTATTCACATAATTAACCACACATTATTATTATTATTATCTCTATCTAGATATATTAAGGCGTCATAAGGCTTCTCGACGCTCTTCCTCCATGATACGATACGCCGTTCTACGATCCATCACGAACCACGTCAAATTCTCAAACTGAGGTGGGTAATAATAGACTCGATCCTGGGCCCTATCAATCGCCGAATTAAAAGCATAATCCATCTCTTTCATCTTGGCTTTCTTCACTCGGACCTTAGCCTCAGCACGGTCTGCACGTTGAGTCGCCTTCATCCACGCATCCTCTACTCTTACACGTTTAGCTGATTCCTCCTTGAAATCATCTTTCAATTTCTCCATGTCAGTCTTCATCTTCTCATGTACTGCCAACAGGTCTTCATACTGACCCTTTGTATAAACCAGATCCCACTCTGTGTTTCCAAGTTTTGAGTTGAGCTCCTGAATCTCTGCATCCTTCTACTCCATTGAAGCGTGATGCATCTCAACCATTTCCTTCAGCTCCTCGACCTCGTCCTGTAACTCTATGTTACGGTCATACAAAGCATCATACATTTTGGCTGATATGGAGTTTGGTGGAAACTCCTCAGGATCCTCTTCCTCATCATCCTCCTCTACATCCTCAGAATTAACCTCCTCGGGATCGGTCACAGGCACATCCTCGTGGAACAAATTTTCCCGCACAACATGAATATCTCGGGGCTCATCCTCTCTAGGTATTTGAGGTATCACCTCTCTAGCTGGACAGGATCCTCCTTCGGTAGACATCTTGACAATAAAATATTTTAAGTTTTACTTAATATTTTCGATACTTGCGAGCACATATATTATTAACACATAGCACATAATGTCTTTTATTCTTTAGCTTCAATGGATACCTTAATCCATTCCTTAAAACTCGATAAGAGTTGAACACCTCTATATTTTCTGTTTCCTTAAAGGTTACTTCCTAAGGTTTCCCCACCTAAGGTTCATAACCTAAAGCTTTGATACCAACCTGTGACACCCCCAAATCCAGGTACTTCATTCCCACATGATTTGGTGCTCACTTATTAAAACTATTACATCTAACTACCCATAATCAAAGCATAAAGACATAATTTAAATAACTTAGACAATAATCTTTCCCATTAAAGGGTTACATCGACATCTAAAAAACAATCCCAGGTAATCTAACCATAAAATTATTACATAAGTTTGTGGAATACATCATATAATTAAACAAGTCTTATAACATGAAACATTTAAATTAACTTCATTAATTCTTCAGCTCTTAAGCATCTTTCCCTTCCCTTTGCTGGTAAATGGCTCATCGACTCTCTCAACCTTAGCTGCAGTGTTAATTGCAAGAGTGAGCAAACAATTGTTCACTAATATAGAAAGTAATAATGATAACAATATATAAGTGAACAACGAATGCTGAACAATAATGAACTTGTTCTGAGAATTAAGAATAGAACACAAGTTCGAAATCAATGTCTTAAGGTCTTAAGACCACGAACTATGTCTCCGGTATATAGGTATTATTACCTTAACCTTAACAGTTATTAGAATGTACAGACCCTTCTTAGCGTACTTAGGGGGGATCAGCCCTTTGTACCATGTATTGTGCATAAACATCTAATGTTACACGTACAAAAATCCCCTAAATTAGGGTTGTTCATCTCAGTTTGAATTTAGAATTTCCGCACTAAAGAAAGTTTAGTTTGGAACTAGCTTATCGGTGTTTCTAGAATTTTAGAACACTATTCAATTTCCATCAATAAAGGTTTAACACAGGAATGTGTAACTATACAAGGCTATCAAAGTCAAAGATCGGATATCAACAATATATAAAATTGAATAAACATGATTTACATGCAAAGTGCTATATTTAAAGGAGTTTAGAACAATTTTCTATGAGTCAATGTATTAGAACAACATATGCTTCGAATGATAATAAGGAAAGTAAAGTTCACTCGACGTAACGAATTAGGTTACAAGAGCTTGCACAAACATACTCAAGATAAACTAGACATGTTCAACCTTACAAGAATTTTAGGAACTTGTACAATAACAATTTAAGAATGGGAACATGCATTCAATATGAAGTTTGAAAGCTTACTCAATGTAAATAGTTAAGGTTTAGGAACTTTCCTTGTTTGTAAGCTATACAAGTGTAAAATAATCTCCAATTACCCTACACATATCATTGAAATCGCAACAACAATTAATTGTATGAATATTAACTTTATGGGTTTAACCCATCATTTAGGTCATAACCTTAACTTAGCATCTAACCATGTTGGTTAACATACTTAACGAATCTAAAATCTCATTACGAGCCAACATAGCCTAACCGTTCATCTCTAACCTTTGAAAACATCACATTTGGTTTCATTTTATAACTTATTAAAATAATTATTTCAAACCTTTACACTTTGCATTACACATATTACAATCTGTTATTGTAATTCACTTAATGTTTTAGTATCCTTTACATTCATGTTAAACTGACCCAAGTCCGTTGCGCATGACCTGCAAATGGGCAGAGTTTACTATCTATGACTGACTACTTACACGATCGCGCGAGTATTCTTTGTGCTATATGGTGCGCCACATGATGATGATGCCTTCAGCGTCAAATCTTCATGGCACAAGGCCAATCACATGTTAGTTAAATAAGGCCAAAGACGATGCACTGGACTTCAGATTTCTGAGATGCAAACTAATACTCTGTTATAGGCCAAAAATCCCAATTTCACAGAAAATGTCCCAACTTCAACATCTAACACTTTGACATTCTATAGTTATACATGTTAAACACCATTCTATATACAAAACATTACATATACACCATTTTGAGGAATCAAAACCATAGTTTATCCAAATTTTCTTCATTTTTACACTTTTAACGAATTTGATTGCCACGAATTCGTTTCTTAATCAATTGACATGATTTAAACTTTGTTGATTTCTTTTCTTAACATTTTAACATAATCCAATAACAAACTACAGATTATTACACATATAGAGCATCAATTTTTTGTACTTTCTAAGCCATATAATAAGAACATAAAGACTGTTATTTTCATTTTTCCTCCTACAACCAAGTTACACGAATTTGATACTCAAACAACCCTCATATATGATAATTAACAGATTCTACAACATAATACCCACCATATACACAACTCTTGAACAACTAATCCACAAAACCAATTTACAGAGAACTAAGATAAAACTAAAACTTAGAAATTTAGGAATGAATTATACGTTAATCCTCTTAATTATAGGTTAGCACAAGATGGTGAATCTCTTCTTTCTCTTGGCAACTCAAAGAGATTACTCTCTCTCAATTTCTCACTCTCAAAACTCTGCAATTCTCTCTTCCTCTGTTTTTCTATGTTAACAAGCCTAAGGAAAAATAAGACGCGTATGCCATATAACTGGCCTCTCCCACGTACGTCAGGTAAAAACACAAAAAGACTCGCATCAGTTAAATAAGCCAAAGGCCACAAGGCCTTGTTTGGTTACCAAACCCCTTTATAAACTAAATTATTTTTATATTATTATATTATATAGGTTCCAATTGTCACACTTTAGATAATTTAAATAACTTAGTTTAATTGATTTAAATAACTTATAACGGTACTTAAAATAATTTCTCTTATAGTTACCATTATAAATAATAATTAATTTTATATCAAATTTAATTAATAAACTAGACACATCACTTTATTTAATTTATTTATTTCCATTAAATTAAATAATTTATTTAGCTTAATTATTTTCTTAAATATTAGGAAATTGATTTAATTTAATTATTTTCTTAAATTAAATCCTTCAGATAAAATTATCATTATTCAATTCAATTAACATTAATTAATTTAGTTACTAAATTAATTCACCACAATTCATCAATTATTTATTTTCCTCAATACATAAATAATTTAAAATATTTATTTAATTCCATAAATATTTAAATTAAATTACAAATTTCTCGATCGTTACACCTATGGCCAAGCCCCTACACTCGATTCTTCTGCCACAACGCGCCATTTATTATCGAGACCCATGACGTATTATGACAAAAACTTGTTGGGTAAAATCTATATACACACTACACACAAGTATACATCGTCAACAAGTAATAAAGTGATGAGTAGAGTATCATTCCCACAGAGACAAATTAGAAAGAAACTTAACTTATAATTACCAATTTCCTATTAATCCTAATTTTATTAAACTATTCAACTCAATGATTTTAATTAAAGAAACTAAATTAAGAAATAAATAAATTACCACAAACCAATCACAAATATCAAAATCTAGATTTTCAAACAATTAATGAAGATTTAGACTTATGATTTCACCTTAACCTTCACTCTGATTTTAACACTTTTATTCCAATTCAATTCACTATCCCAGTTTATTAATCAAGAACACGAATGTAGTATTAACCACCTCTCGTCACTAATACCGTATTAACTTGAATCCACAATTTAGATAGAAATAAGTTAAACACCTTGATCAACTAACTCACTATATCTCTATGTGAATTATAATTAAAGAAGGTTTAAGATTAAGTTCTCTATCCGATTACATGCGATCTCAAGCATATCTCTACGTTAACATTCATCAAGATTCTGCTATTCAAAAAATTCATGAACACGTGTTATATTAACTAAGTCTAGATTTGAATATCCTCTCTCGATTCCATATAAATCCACAAAGAATTGTTGATCAGGCAATCCATAATTTCAAGCTCCAATTAATATAGATAAACTGGAACTAGCTTATTGAACTGGAAATCAAAGTTTACAAAATCATCGTTTCACTTAAAGATCCATCATAAGCCTAAAAAGTGAATTAGTTCATCATAAATGAAATAAAAATTGAATAACTCAAAGATAACATTCTTTTAATTATAATTAATAGCCTAACAAGAAGAATATTGAAAAACACCCTTCACGTAGGCTAAGATTGCAATTGCCTCTAAAATCTCCTCGAAATACTCCTTCAATGCTTGCTAAGAAAATCTGGAATTAATTTTTTTAATATGCCCTGTGTGTTGTTGAATTCGTTGTTAATTGAGTAATAGATGTCCAACACACGTTTTTCTGATCAAATTCCATCTCTCTAGAGTTCTATTGCTATCCAATATGCTAGAAGCCACGCCCAAGAAGAGTTTCAAACAACACAGGAGACTCAGGATTCGACACCTCCCGCCCCGGCGAGGGTGTATGCGTTAAAAAAGGGCCGCCCCGGCGGGCTACCATTCTGTTAATTTCTTATGAAGACCCCCCATCCCGGCGAGGGTATACACGATAAAAAGGCCCACCCCGACGGGAGTCTGTTCTGCTGAATGACTTCCTGCTGCTTCATGAATTCTTCCAAAACCGCTTCAATTGGCTCCAAATTACTCCAAATCTTCGTTAAACGCTGCAACAACCATCCTACACATAAAATAACACAAAACAAGTAAAACGGACATGAAAAAAAGAAAATAGCAACAAATAAGCATAAAATGGACACCGATTCGTGTATATAAAATCCACTTATCAAAATCCCCCAAACTTAAATCGTGCTAGTCCTCGAGCACAAAACAACTACATGCTATGCAATGCAACGAGACAAAATGAAAATGATCTAATCTATATGCTTTTGAATCCAACAGTGTCGCAGAATCAAAATTATCTCATCGCCCTCAGAGAAAACAAGCAAGTCTATAATATTAACTATCAAAACCAATCCACAATTCCGTATTAATCCTCAAATCTTAAACTATCATCACTAGTATAGTGTGCGTGTGTGATTAACATCCATGATAACTACTACGGACTCAAATTCAATACATAATCAATTTCTTAGAAGGAACCATACAGTGCAAACTTGAAAATTCCAAAAATAGACAAGTTCCAACTAAAACTCAGCAATTACTATTCTCAGGGGTTCACACAGGGTACTTATACTTTATTTATATATATATATATATATATATATATATCAGAGCCAAGTTTTTTTGCTTCTAGTTGCCAGTAAGATCTAGTAGTCTATTCATTCGCTTACTATTTTCAAAATTTGTCTTTTATTCTTATTCCGAAGTCACCTAACTTACTTCAGTCCACCTTTTTCGTGTCTACCTTTTGTAAGTCTCTTGGGTGAGCAATGTCGGGTATAGAACATAGGTATGAGTCTGTCTAAGGTAAAAGGGTATGAATGGAAGAATAATGAATAAAAATTTATTTTGAAAATCTGTAAAGATGAGTAGATTATTCAGGTCTAACTCCTCAACTAGTAACCAGTCGACTTTGCCTCCTATTCCAGACATAGTTAACCAAGAAACACACAGTTATGAAAATATTAGTCAAGCTTTACACAATTGGAACATACCTAGGGTTTCCCCTAAGAAAATTTATCAGTCAACATTTTTTGATAATTTCAAAACTGATTATAATGTTAAAACTGTAGAAAAGGTTTATGCAATTAATAAGGAATATGAAAATTGTAGACTTTTATCCCCTGATGTCATTAAAAACATAGGAAGAAAGGTTACAATTTTACTCACATCGGTCTAGTTCAAGTTGCAGTTAAGCCATTGAACATTAAGGGAATTAATTCAAGCATCTACCTCTGTCTCAGAGATGCTAGATTCCTAAATTACTATCCTAGTATGATAGGTGCTATGGAGTCAAGTCTGCATAATGGACCTATCCATTTTAATTGATTTCCTGGTTTCACTTTAAGTCTAAGTGATCAACATTTATTAAAAACTTTAACATTAAACATTAAAACATCTGGTGAGATCACTCATATGATTGAGGGTTTTCAACCCATAGATTTGATTTACAGGATTTATTATAAGATCATGAAAATGAATTTAAACGTTCATGCTCTTAATAAAAGTCCTAAGGATCAAACTATATTAATTCAGAGTTCAACTAGTGATGCTAATATTCAAATCCCGAGAACCATCCTCTGGAAGGATATTACATTACCTAGTCAATGGACTTTACCCAATGAAATTCCACAACAACCTGTAGTCAATAATCTATTAAATGTTGAAAATGTTAAGCAATTTTCTGATGGAACGGTCAAGATAAGTTTTGAGCGTACCAAAAGACCAGTTATTCTTGAAGATTTTACTAGTTCTTCAGCACCTTCAGTTCACACTAGAAGAGATACTGAAGTACTCTGTAATCCTTAAGTTAGGGATATTAAATTAAAGGGAATCCTTAATCAAGGTCAAGCTAGTCACCCTTGCTATGCACATGTTGACCCCGTTGAAGAGGAGTCCTCTTCTCCTACTTCTTCTGAATTTCCAACTCAATCAGATTTTGAAATTCCTATTAATAATCAATTAAGAGTCATTAAAAAAGAATTTATATTAGATTGGGACAATCTTGTACAGGATTTTAATTCCAAATCTAATAAAGAAAAAAGACATCTATTTCGCTCCAATCACCCTTCTAAAGAAGAACGTGATAAAGTTGTTAATAGATGGAAACGTTTTATTAACAAGGAAAAAATAAACATTAACTTTTACGATTGGTATGATCAATATCAAGGTAAATGTAGTGTTATTACTAAAACTCAATGGACAAGGAGAAGATAGGTCAAAAATTTTTCTAGTCACCCACCATTAGAAAGCGTGCTAATTCCGGTTAAAATACATACATTGTTGCTAGTCCCATTAAGATTTGGATGGTAACAAAGATGATAAAAAATTATTGAACAATTAAATTTTAGTAATCAATATCTAGCAAAGTAGGGAAGACAATTTGGATAGAATTGAAGAAAAATTTGAAGAAACCACTATTAAAAAACCCGATTCAAAAAATGAACATCCTTTAATAAAATTACCATAAAGTAGAAGTAAATTAGGTCTGCCTAACGATGATAGCGAACTTGTCCGTTCAATTGATAAGTTATTTAAAAAATTAAAACTGAACCCAGTTCAAGCGGCACTATTGCTACTATTGATCAAGTTGAATCTAATGTTGAAACCAGTAGTCAGTCAGATCTTTCTGATACTGATTCAATACCAGAATTTAATGATCAGTTAAATAAATTAACAGTCAAGAACACTAGTATAACTAGAAACTGGTATTCTAGACCTACTCCTCCGGATCTACAGTTCGAAGAGAGAAATCTAGATAAACAGTTTTATGTGTCATTTAATAAGATTTATGAATTGAATATTGATGGATTTAGTGAGCAAGAGATATTAAACAAGTTAAA
The DNA here is from genome assembly GCA_020205615.1 of Panax quinquefolius. Classification (NCBI taxonomy): domain Eukaryota; kingdom Viridiplantae; phylum Streptophyta; class Magnoliopsida; order Apiales; family Araliaceae; genus Panax; species Panax quinquefolius. Next base: position 82,909,098 of record CM035152.1, read on the forward strand.
TCACATGTCTATGGTAACAAATAGCTATATAACTAAATTCAACAACCTATCACAGCCAGATATTGTTGAGTTATTAGTTAGTGGATTCACTGGTATTCTCAAATCTTGGTGGGGAAAACATCTCACTGATGATACTAGATTATCAATAATTCATGATGTCTGTTGATCAATTTCGCAATCAATGAATACGTGCAAGTATACACGGTCAACAAGTAATAAAGTGAAAGTAGAGTATCGTTCCCACGAGGAATTATTTAATAAAAATTACCAAATACTAACTCTTAACCAATTCAATTTTATTTAAACAGCCAATAATTGTGATTTCTAGATTTAAGAAAACTAAATTAAACAAAACAAAAAGATTATTCTAAAAGAAAGTAAATAAACAACTAAGAATTGATGGAATTCAGATAAATAAGAATTAATACTCCAATATCCCCAATTATGAATTATAAATCAATTATTCAACTATTCCAATTATTATGTCTACTGAATTGTTAACAGGAATTCTCAAATGCCAAAAGCCCTTTCTCAAGTGATCGTTTGCCTTCTATTTAATCCAAGTTAATTTGGTTATATACCTGTGCAAAACAATTGAATTAAACTCACTACAATCCCAATTCCTTATGTGTTATATGCGGCAAATAGATATTCTCATTCTATTCACAAACCTAATTATTCACTGTACAAATAACTAAGTCACATGATATCATGCCCAGTTCTAACCCTAGAATTCCTTTCCCAATTCCTTCTAGAGTAACAAGGTAATTACTGATCAGATAATTAATCAATAAGCATAAGGCAAGATAAACAACTCACTTTGACACAAATAATTGGAATGAATTAAATAACTAATTTATAGCCATAAAAGGTTCAATTCGAAATCTTAATAAAAGAGTTAGTTCATAATTAATGAATTAAAACCAAGAATCCACAACTGAATAGAAATTAAAAGATAAAAGTATGATAAGAGAAGAGAATAGAAATCATTGTCACCAAATCGATGCTCCCTCTTGCTTCGCTTCTTGATCTTCGAGTGTTTTCAATTTGCTTCAATCTTCATTGGCTAATTAAGAACTAGGGTTTAGATTCTAATTTAATGGAGTGTTTAATCTAGTCTAATCTATGTATTCTCCTTTATTTTATTCCTTACATCATGTATTTATAGGTTACAAGTCCAATTTTAGTTAGAAACAAACCCAATCCAATTTGAGTCAAAAAGTGTCAAAATTACCAAAAATGCGCGCCGAGGCCATCACTAAGCCCTTCCTCCCTTGCCCCAAATATTGGGCTTGATGCTCAAACACTGTTCCCCAGCTCCCCGGCGCTAGGCATAGGCTAAAAATGGGTGCCCCGGCTCTGACACATGTTCTGACATTTTCTGCTCCGTCGTCCTTTGGGAAAATGGCCATAACTTCTTCTTTCGAACTCCGATTTTAATGATTCAAGATGATCCGGAAAGAGAAGAAGTAGATCTATAACTTTAATTCTTTGAGGTTTTCGAAATAAGGTACGTAGAAATACTCAAATTGGCTCTGAAGTGACTGTTATGTAAATAGCAAGCCGAAAACGCGAATCTAGCCACCCCAAACGTCGATCCAAGTAACTTTTGTCCCAATTCCTACAAAATAACATAAAACATGCTTGAATAGACTTAAATACTTAAAAACTATTCTAAAAGACTTGAGAACAACAATAAATTAAGCCCGAATGTATCCAATTCTTGTGTATAAAACTCACTCATCAAATACCCCCAAACTTAAACCTTTGTTTGTCCTCAAGCAAAAACACAAAAGAACTAAAAATAAACAAATAACTCAACTAAATGAATGCATATGCATGATCTACTTCCTAATATACCTATGAACCGAGCAATAAATCAGTATGATATATAGCAACAGGCCTCAAAGATACCAATGATACTCAAATAATATATCCAATCAAGTCAAAATCCATAACTCTAACTAATTAGTTAATCCAAACCTGTCATCACCCATGATGTGCGTGTGTTCTTGTTAACCATTCTAACAAACCACAATTCAAGATAATCACATAACAAACTTCTTAGAAGGAAAATTTCAGTTCCAATTCAATTACTTTTGTGAACATGACAACTCCGGTTAAAACTAAGCAATTACCAAGTCTTAAGGTAAATACAAGATTTATTTATACTTTTATTCAACCACGAGGCCATTTTTGCTCTTTCTCGTGTTTTATTCATTTTTTTTTTTTCTCATGGTTGTGCAATGTCTTATTCCCTTATGCTTTTCAGTGCTACCTTAACGAGCTTTCGACCAACAACTCCCAAGCCATTAAGACCTTAGGGCGCTAGGTGTAAAGACAATCCCCTCGGGCTTACTTACTCAAGTAACAAATGCCACAAAACTAGACAAGCATGCCACGGTGTTTATTCTTTTTTTTTTTTTTTTCTGGATTTTTCTTCTCTTTTTTTTTTCTTTTTCAACATTCTTTTTTTCTTTTTTTTTCTTTTTGTAATATATATATCCCATAGATTCCCCCAAACTCAATCTTTTACGTCAGTCCAACCTTTACTGCCAGTTCACTAATTTCCTTAAATTTTAACCAAGATTTTCCCTCAGAAACAAATTATGAAACCCTTGAACCAAGTGGATTAAAACAGTTAAACTTTAAGTGCTAACCGGTTACATAAGTTTCAGACAGGCTCAGATTATCATCATGATTAAAATTAGAACTCATTATCAATTATCAACACTGTTCAAGTTAACAATTAATACCAAGATTATCATAGGCCGACCTAAGACCACACCAACCGATCGCACAGATTCATGCAAAAAAAAATGCAATTATACTACATGAACACATACTAATGCAACACATATATGAATATGCAAATAACTACCATGTTAATATGCAACCTAAAAAAAACAATGTTAACACATAAAAAAATGAACTACTATGCAGATAACTAACTATATGTAATACGACACTAAAGTACCCCCAAACTTAAACTAGACATTGTCCTCAATGGCTGAAATAGAAAAAATTAAAGCAGAGGACTTCCCTGAAAATATAGCAATCTTCCTCCTTGTCCACTAAGTTTGGAGAATAAAGCTAAGCACATGGAACAAATTGGGCACCACACTTGAATTTGACTTGAATAACTGTAAAACCATGATAGAAGCAATTTTATTAAATCCTAAATAAATGCAAATTCAAAACTACTAATATAAAACTTAATAAAACTAAAATAAAATTAAACTTGGGTTGCCTCCCAATAAGCGCTTGTTTTATAGTCTCATTTGACTTCTTCAATTCTCTATCCAATTCCCCTACAAAAATTGAGGAACCCTCCATCCATCAGAAGCAATGTCTCTTTTGGGAGGTTTCCATTAGCAATAACCCTTGAATTGAAGTCACCTAGCATGCTCTTTGGAGATAGGATCCCCATTAAGTACGGCAAACCACTAGGTGTTTTCCCCATTGTGTCTATGATCAGATTAGGGCATAGAAGCTTAGTAAACACAATGGAATCTTCCTCTATCTTCTCCTTTTCATCCCACCATGACTCCACAACTGTCCTAGCTCTTATGTCACAAAGAGCTTTGTCGACGACATGACTGCCAATTGGACATGGTTTTCCAAAACTACCCGAATTATTGAACTTTGGTGGAGGAGGCACATGGGATACTAATGAAATTGGTTCATCTTCGTTGAATCTTACAGTTAGATCTTTATCGATCTCCTTTTCTTAGGTCCCAATTGTTTCCTCTCTTTTAACATCTTGTGGCTCATCTAGTTACAAATTTTGTTCGGGCTCTCCATCAGTCTCGGAATCCATGTCATAGGGCCAAGTGTATTGAGGACTAATGTTCAACGCATGTGCTATCTGGCCCAATTGATTTTCCAGATTCTTGATCGACGCACTTAGGCTTTGCATATTCAGCTCTGTTTGATTATGTTTCTTTTCATGTTCCTCGTGTTTCTTTTCCGAAGCTTTAATACATCTCTCCAAGGCTTCCTCCCAATTTGAATGTTCTTCCTGTTGTTGTGGAGGTGGACACGAGAAATCCGGTGGGTATGTTGGACTTGGAGCATAAAATTGATCTTGATTGTTACTCCATGAAAAATCCGGGTGATACCCCCAATCCTGATGATAGTTGTTGGGATAGACATAACTGTTGGGGTAATCACCACTATAATGTACCGGCACGAAACTGACGGCGCATTGATGACTCATATGATTTCCAGCACAATAATCACAAGTAACCGCCACACTTTGACGACGTTGAGCTTCAAAAGCTTCAAACATCCTCGAAAGTGTCTCAATCTGTGCTGACAATGCAGAAAGTTTCTCGCGTCTGTCAATCTCCGCTCCCCTTAGTTGAGTCATGTTCGTGTATGGCCATTGATACGCAAAGTCATCCATGGTACCTAAAAAGAGAGAAATATAGGAAGAGAATGAAAAATAAAAACAAAAATAAAAATGTTTAAATTAAGACTAATTTGATTGAAATTAATATTGGTAAAATTATTAAATTAATTCCCCGACAACGGCGCCAAAAACTTGTTGATAAATTTCGCAATCAATGAATATGTGCAAGTATACACGGTCAATAAGTAATAAAGTGAAAGTAGAGTATCGTTCCCACGAGGAATTATTTAATAAAATTACCAAATACTAACTCTTAACCAATTCAATTTTATTTAAAATGACCCAATAATTGTGATTTCTAGATTTAAGAAAACTAAATTAAACAAAACAAAAGATTATTCTAAAAGAAAGTAAATAAACAACTAAGAATTGATGGAATTAGGATAAATAAGAATTAATACTCCAATATCCCCAATTATGAATTATAAATCAATTATTCAACTATTCCAATTATTATGTCTCTTTGAATTGTTAACAGTGAATTCTCAAATGCCAAAAGCCCTTTCTCAAGTGAACCTTTGCCTTCTATTTAATCCAAGTTAATTTTGTTATATATACATGCAAAACAATTGAATTAAACTCACTACAATCCCAATTCCTTATGTGTTACATGCGCAAATAGATATTCTCATTCTATTCACAAACCTAATTATTCCTTTGTGCAAATAACTAAGTCACATGATATCATGCTCAGATTCTAACCCTAGAATTCCTTTCCCAATTCCTTCTAGAGTAACAAGGTAATTACTGATCAGATAATTAATCAATAAGCATAAGGCAAGATAAACAACTCACTTTGACACAAATAATTGGAATAAATTAAATAACTAATTTATAGCCATAAAAGGTTCAATTCGAAATCTTAATAAAAGAGTTAGTTCATAATTAATGAATTAAAACCAAGAATCCACAACTGAATAGAAATTAAAAGATAAAAGTATGATAAGAGAAGAGAATAGAATCTATTGTCACCAAATCTGATGCTCCCCTCTTGCTCTTGCTCTTGATCTTCAGTGTTTTTCAATTTGCTTCAATCTTCATTGGCTAATTAAGAACTAGGGTTTAGATTCTAATTTAATGGAGTGTTTAATCTAGTCTAATCTATGTATTCTCCCTTTATTTTATTCCTTACATCATGTATTTATAGGTTACAAGTCCAATTTTTAGTTTAGAAACAAACCCAATCCAATTTGGAGTCAAAAAGGTGTCAAAATTCGCCCAAAAATGCGTCCAGGCCATCACCAAGCCCTTCCCCAGCGCCCCAGCGCTGGGCTTGATGCTCAAACACTGTTCCCCTGCGCCCCGGTGCTAGGCATAGGCTAAAAATGGGTGCCTCGGCTCTGACACATGTTCTGACATTTTCTGCTCCGTCGTCCTTTGGGAAAATGGCCATAACTTCTTCTTCCAAACTCCGATTTTAATGATTCAAGATGATCCGGAAAGAGAAGAAGTAGATCTATAACTTTAATTCTTTGAGGTTTTCGAAATAAGGTACGTAGAAATACTCAAATTGGCTCTGAAGTGACTGCTATGTAAATGGCAAGCCGAAAACGCGAATCTAGCCACCCCAAACGTCGATCCAAGTAACTTTTGTCCCAATTCCTACAAAACAACATAAAACATGATTGAATAGACACAAACACTTAAAAACTATTCTAAAAGACTTGAGAACAACAATAAATTAAGCCCGAATGTATCCAATTCTTGTGTATAAAACTCACTCATCATTGTCCAGTTAGACGATGACGGCAATCCAATCTTTAATGAAGATATTGGTATTGGTCCGCCAGATGGTGTTAATACTTTAATTTTTACGATTATTAAACATTTTGTTGGTACTCCCAGTAATATTACTGAGAGAATTCATGACCAGTTAAGTAACCTCACTTGTCCCACCCTAAGTGATTTTAGGTGGTATAAAGATGTGTTTACCTCAGAGTTATGATGCGAACTAATAGTAACAAACCATTCCGGAAAGAAAAATTCGTCAATGGTTTACCTTCATTATTCGCACATAAAGTTCGTGAAGAGTTAAGCAAAAATTTAGGATATATCGAATATGATAACCTAACTTATGGTGACATAATCAGTTATATCCAAAAAATTGGATTAAAAATGTGTATTGATTTTAAATTAGCCAAACAAGCTAGTAAAGATAAGAAAAAAGCTAAATACGAGTTAGGCACGTTCTGTGAACAATATGGTTTACCACCAGTTGCTCCCTCTAGAAGGAAGCACCTGCATAAACATATTGATCATCATAAAAGTAACAAACGTCATAAACAAAGACGCAGTCATAGAAAAGATAAAAATCCAGAAGATTATTATAGTAAACCCAAACCCACAAATAAAAAATACAATAAAAAATCATCAAAGAAATTTGATAAAAGTAAAATTGTTTGCCACAATTGTGGGCAGAAGGGACACTACAAAAATGAGTGTAAAATTAAAAAGAAATTATCTCAATTAAATATTTCAAGTGAAGATATTGAGAAATTATTAGAATTAATGAGGATAGAAAACGACGTCAGTAATGATAAAGGTTCTGATATTCCTTATTCTTCTGATAGCAGTACTAGTAACCACGAAACAGATAGTGAGAATGACGAAGTCACTATTTGTGCTGACAATTGCAATGAGAAGTGTTGCAATAAAAGAGTTAGTGTAATTACCAAAGAAGATGAAGAAAGTTCTTTGTTAATTGAGTTAATTAGTAAAATTTTTGACCCAGAGTTAAAATCTCAATACACTAAGCAGTTAAAAGATTTATTAACCAAAGATAACAGAGTTAAAGATAAGATTATTAAAGCTAAAGAAAAACCAGTATTTAGTCTTAATAAAACTCTAGAGCGATTTAAAACTCCGATAAAAGAAGTTACCCTTCCAGAACTAAATTAAGAAGTCAATAAACTGAAAAAAGAAATTTCTAACCTAAAATTAGAAGTCTCTAATTTAAGAAAAGATTTTGAAGACAAAAAATCCAATCTTCATGTCCAAGATTCCTCCTCTAGTGATGAAGATCATGATGAGTTCGAGTCATCCTAAGACTAAAGAAGAACACGATCTTTTGTTCAAGGTCTTTCACTTAAAAGAATTAAAGATATTACCATTCGGAAATGGTATATCTCTATCAACAGTTGATGATAAAACCTTTCAATCATGACTTCACGCTTCTAGTTGACAGCGCGCAGATTTAAACCGTATCCAAGAAGGCCTAATCAACCAAATATTATAAGAAAACTAATGAAAAATTAAATTCAAATTGACGGTAGTCAAATGGAAATAAAATATAAATTGCCTAAAGTTCATATCTGTCAAGATAATATGTGTTTTAAAACATCATTTGTTTTAATCTGCAATCTTACTGATAAAATCATCTTAGGGTTACCATTTATATATTTACTTTACCCTTTTACTACTAGTAATGAAGGATTAAGTTGTAAATATTTAGGAAAGAAAATAACATTTAGATTTCTTATTAAACCAAAAGAAAGAGATTTAAAATTTATTCAAGAAGAGACTATTTCTAAATCACTAAATCTATTGAATTGTAAATCCACCCATTTGAATTTCTTAAAGGAAGAAATTAAGTACAAACATGTCGAAGAACAACTTCAGATTAAGGAAGTTCAAGAAAAAATTGATGAGTTAAAAACTTATTTAAAGGACAACCTTTGTTCTGATTCTCCTAATGCCTTTTGGCATCGGAAGAAACATGTTGTAAGGCTCCCTTATGCTAAGGAATTCAAAGAGCACCTGATTCCTACTAAGGCCAGGCCAATACAAATGAATCATGAACAAATGGAGTTATATAAAAAGGAGATTAATGATCTGCTTAATAAAGGATTAATCAAACATAGTAAATCCCCCTGGTCATATCCCGCCTTTTATGTTAATAATGAAGCAGAAAAGGAGAGAGGTGTTCCCCGTCTAGTGATCAATTACAAGCCATTAAACAAAGTCTTAGAATGGATTAGGTACCCTTTACCTAATAAAGACGACCTCATTAACCGTTTAAGTAACTCCACTGTCTTTAGTAAATTTGACCTTAAATCTGGTTTCTGGCAAGTTGCAATCCACCCAGATGATAGGTACAAAACCGCATTGACTACCCCATTCGGTCATTATGAATGGAATGTCCAGGCCTTTGGCCTAAAAAATGCTCCCAGTGAATTTCTGAATATTCTCAATGATATTTTGAACCCTTTCAGTCATTTTATTGTCGTCTACATCGATGATATTCTCATTTTTTTTCCAATTCCGTTGAAGAACACATTAAACACTTGAAATCGTTCTTCAAAACAGTTAAGGATAACGAACTTGTTCTTTCACCTTCCAAATGCAGCTTGTTTCAAGCTAAAGTTTGGTTTCTTGGTCTAATTATTTATCGCGGACTCATACAGCCTATTGATCGAGCTATTCAATTTGCTGACAGATTCCCAGATAAAATTACCAATAATACCCAACTGCAGAGATTTCTGGGCTCGCTCAATTATATTGGCAAGTTCTATAAAAATCTCAAGAAGATTTGCAAACCTCTCTTTCAGCGTTTGTAGGACAATCCTCCTCTATGGACTGACATTCATACTTCTGTCGTCCAACAACTTAAAAGATATGTCAAGACTTTGCCTTGCCTTGGCATCTCCAACGATTCTGCTTTCAAAATCGTTGAGACTGATGCCTCTGACATCGGTTTCGGAGGTATTCTAAAGCAAAAGTTAACTCTCAACTCCCCAGAGCAAATTGTCCGTTTTCATTCCGGTGCATGGAATAATACACAATTAAATTACAGTACTATTAAAAAGGAAATACTTTCTTTAGTATTATATATTAATAAATTTCAAAGTGATCTATTAAATCAAAGAATTATAGTTCGTATTGATTGCAAATCAGCAAAATATGTTTTAGAGAAAGATGTTGAAAACCTTGCCTCCAAACATTCTTTTGCTAGATGGCAAGCCCTATTAAGCATCTTTGATTTTGAGATTGAATATATCAAAGGCAGTAACAATTCAATTCCTAATTTTCTCACTCGAGAATTTATCAATATACTACTATTCAGCCAGCATGAGTTTTAGAGGAGCATCTTCCTCGCATGGACCGGGTCGCCCTACAGACCCAAGTAATCAACCCAGAGGAACCATGGTTCCTCATCCAGTAAACCCAATTTATCAAACCACCAACAAGTTTACCAGTCTTGGTACGATTCCCAAGCCTTACAATTTGGCCTTAGCCAGTAACCCAATCCCAGTTAACCCTTTTACCAGCCAGTTAAAAGCCTCCGTTCAAACCCCACTCATCCTCCTGCTGAGTATATGCTCAAATGGACCACTCACCTGTTTCATATTGAACCCCATATGAAACCTGTTGAAGACCCAAACAAATTACTAACCCAGTTCTTTCCCTTTGGATGGCATTTCCAGCCCCTTGCTCCTTATAAGTCCCTTGTGTATTATAAGGATATCTTACTTGAAACTGAGTTAATCTTCATTAAACCTATTTATACCAATAATGACAAAACCAAAGTTCTTTATCATTCTTTGTATATTAAACAATTCATTCCGATTGCAGATTGGGGAAAACATCCTTCAGATCTTATGCAGCTATTTAATCAGGATAACTCTTATTGTTATTATGATTATATAGAAGCATGGTATAAAGTTTTCCTTTTTCAAAATTAGTCTCATAGTCATTCATGGTTCTTTCAATTCGACCATAAATTCAAGAATCAATTCCCCTACTGGTTCTTTCACTGGTGGATAAGGTTTGGATCCACTTATGACCTCCTTCCCGAAACACTGAAAGTTCAACTTAACCATTTCTGCATTCACAGTAAACACAATCCTAAAAATTATGTTGTCCCTATCGTTCTTCAATTTTTAAGTAAGTATAAGATTCCCTGGATTCTTAAATGGCAGTATAACATTGTACCCCCAACTAAAGTAAAAGATCCTCAATTCTTAGTAACTTCTACATTAGAGCCATTTCCCCTTCTCTCCCGTCAGTTCTTCGTTAAATGGTGGGATAAATTTGATGTTAATAGAATTATTAGTCAAGTCCAGTTAGAGTTTCCCACCACTCCTCTCAAGGTTCTTCCAGTTTCATCCAAAGAACCTTCCAATCAGTTAAAAGAGTCAAAACCCAAAAAGTCTTAAGTCAAAGAAATTCAATGTCAGTCCTACTGGTTCAACGTGTTCCCGTAGCATTTCAGATTTCAATGATCGCCCGAAGAAGAGTTGATAATAATTGCCCGTGCACTTAACAAAAGAATTGATGAAGCTTACATGAGGAAGCTTCATTCATTCTTCTTCCTCTCGAGTGATTGATTCACCGGTTTACGGTGATGATGGTGATTATGATCCATATGGCACCATCAATCTACAGGATGCTCAAGACCTATTTGCCTGACTTTCCGAATCTGGCGCGCCGCCTACAGCCCATTCGGTCCAAAGAATCTTCTTTTCCAATCAAAGCAACTCCATTCATGGTCACCACCAAAGTGACCTTTAAAGTCAAAAGATGCCCTTTCTTTTCCACCGAAAGCATCTGCTGAGTCAAAAGTTGTCGGCCTCTTCGTCAAAAGTTGCCGAAAGCGTCCATGAAAGGTAAAAAAGTCAGCACTATAGCACTGTTCATCAATAGTAAAAGTTGTCTGTAATCATTTACTTTTGTAATAGTAACTTTGTAATAGTTCTTTCCTTATTCTATAAAAGGAATCTGAACTTAGTTAGTTAGGCAGACTTCGAAACTTAGTAAGACTCTGAGTTCCTTCTTAGACGAATCTTAGGTTTCTACCACTGTTTAGCCTACTTAACCCCCTCTTCTCTTCTTCTTAAATGTTCTAAATTGTAAGTCAAATTAATTGTTAGTTTACTTTGTATATAGCTTCAATTATCAATAAAATTGTTTTTATTTAGTAATCAATTTGTGTGATCCATCAATATGCACTACTTTGTTCCTTATACTTCTCTTTTGATTATATGCTTCCGCCCCCAAATGGTTATATATATATATATATATATATATATATATATATATTCTCGCGGGGGCTTTTTGTTCTTTTCCCATTTTATTAACTTTTTTTTCATTTTAAACCATGACTGTACAATGTCTCATTCCATTAGGATAACAGTGCTAGCCCTTAGCGAGCTTTCAACCAATGACTCCCAGACCATAAAAGACCTTAGGGCGCTAGGTGTAAAGACAATCCCCTCGGGCGTACTTGCTCAAGTAATAAAGGCCCCGAAACAAGACTAGTCACGATATATACTCTTTTTTTTATAAAGCTTATATACTCCACATGTAATCCCCCAAACTTAGGTTCTTGCCTAATGTTCGCCTTTACTATCTATCCTTGTCATTTTCTCATTTACACTAGCATTATCCTTTAGAAACTATTTATGTATCAATTTGAACTGACCAGTCGACAAAGATGTTATTAATCGTGTTAACCTTTTATACCAGTTTCAAACGAGCGCAAGATTCGATTTATAACAGAAATTGTATCACAGTTCTAGTAATCAATGATGTATTGGTTAACTTATTATCAATCTCATCATTGGCCCACAAATAACATGAACTACAACACTGCTGGACATATGCAAAAACAATATTTAACTAAATTCTTTTTTTTAACAAAATGCACTATTTACAAAACTAAAACAATGCAATGAAAAAAATAACCTAAGCTACTATGTATGCACCTAAGTTATCATGCAATTCTTCCTAAATTACTATGCAATACTTTTTTTTTTCTCACGGGGGCTTTTTACTCTTTTCCCGTTTTATTGACCTTTTTTTTTATTTTAAACCATGATTATACAATGTCTCATTCCATTAGGCTAACAGTGCTTCCCCTTAGCGAGTTTTCAACCAATGACTCCTAGACCATAAAAGACCTTAGGGCGCTAAGTGTAAAGACAATCCCCTCGGGCATACTTACTCAAGTAACAAAGGCCTCGAAATAAGACTAGTCCCGATATATACTCTTTTTTTATAAAGCTTATATACCCCACATATAATCCCCCAAACTTAGGTTCTTGCCTAATGTTCGCCTTTACTGTCTATCCTTATCGTTTTCTCATTTACTCTAGCATTATCCTTTAGAAACTATTTATGTATCAATTTGAACTGACCAGTCAACAAAGATGTTATTAATCGTGCTAACCTTTTTATACCAGTTTCAAACGAGCGCAAGATTCGATTCATAACAGAAATTGTATCGCAATTCTAGTAATCAATGTTGTATTGGTTAACTTATTATCAATCTCATCATTGGCCCACAAATAACATGAACTACAACACTGCTGGACATATGCAAAAATAATATTTAACTAAATTCTTTTTTTAAAAACAAAATGCACTATTTACAAAACTAAAAAGAATGCAATGACAAAAATAACCTAAGCTACTATGTATGCACCTAAGCTATCATGCAATTCTTCCTAAATTACTATGCAACACTTGAATTAAAATGACAAATTTAAACCTAAGTACTACATATGCATGCAAACATGAATTTAAATCCCCCAAACTTAAGTAATACAATGTCCTCATTGGATGCATAATCATAATTAAGTACGCGAGGACTTTCCTGCTATCGCTTAAGTCTGAGGAGGTGGTTGTTGATCTTCGTCATCTGAATCACTTGGTGGAAACCTCGACATTGGCACGGGTTGCTGATATGGAAATTGGGCCACCGGGTTGAAGCTCTGAAGGGTTGTGTTGAGGGAGGCAAAAGATGCGTTCATAGCATCAAACATGTGATCTTGCCTCAATGCGAGTCGCCGCATCTCCCGACGTGCTGCCTTGTTCTGCGCATTCATTTGATTTTGAAAATCAAGGAACTGAGGACTGGATAGTGCCTCGGTCTGCGGTACCTTCTCGGCTCCTTGCTCTCCCATAGCTTCATCCTCATCCTTTGATGTGTCTTCAGCATCAACTTCATCCTCCGAAGCCGATGGAAAAATAAAGCCCAGTCCATGAGGATGTGAATCACCTCCTGCCCATACAGAATACCACACTATCATTCTAGAGTCTAGCAACGCAAGCGGCATCTGTGTGGGCTCATCGTCGGGCCATCTCACACCCGTTTGGCGGCACAACCCACATATGAGTGAAGGATGTGGTAAACACGTAAACACCGGCGGATGGAAAAACAGATAATGGCCCTGACGTCGATGATGAAATCTTGCACAAATGCGTACAGCAGTAACGCCTTCTCTTTGGTCACATCCGAGGTGTGTTGAGACAGATACAGTTTAGCGCATAAGATTGCGTACCAAAATTTTCCATACCAACTGAGGTCCTTACTATGGAACACTGTGCCTCCCTTCCGACCTTTGATCCAATTGTTACTGGCTTAGTCATCTCCTTGAGTATTGCCTCATAGTCCGGATCAAAATCTCGTAGTTGAGCATATTGGCATTGGCGAGGTATCCGCAGTTGATAGTAGGTGTTTATTGCATCGGCACTGAATGAAACCAAGAGACCCCGCACAAACGCGTTGAATGGAGCTTTACCATCGGCGTTTACATAGAATTCCTTGACAATGTTGACCATAGCGGGTTCTGGCTCTTCTATGAATTTTGTCCACTCCTTTCGATAGATTTGAGACATCATCTCCCCATCGCTAGGATCTGGTGCCAACCCCTATTTCAGTGTAAGGGCTTTGGTGAGCATGTACTCATACCGGTCGGCGGCGGCGGTACTCATGAATTTTCGATGATCAAAGGTCCGGGTTGGTTGTGTGGGCCTTGAACTCTCTCCCCTTTGGCCTTTCGACGTTGGTTGAGAAGCCATGTGCTCTCTCTTTCTTGTATCGTCGTAGCTTTCCCCCAAACTTTTCAATTTGACCCTCAATAGCTCTCAAGTATCCTCTATGAATGCCCAATTCAATTGGTGTGACAAATATGGTAGGAGATGTGGTAATATATGGAGGTGGTATGATGAATTCTATTGGTGGATTGAAGAGGTGGGGAGTAGTAATGGAGTGTTGGAACTAGTGGGGTGGAAGTGGGTGGTTGTTGGAGTTATGATGTGTGAGAAATAAGATTAATGGATGAAGTAATGGAGGAGAGGTGGAATTGGGAAGGAGAGGTTTAATTGAGGTGGAAGTTGAGGAGTCTAGCACATACATAACTGCCAAGAAATGAGTTGAGTTCCAGGACCCCCACCCCGGTAGGGGGTATTAGTCTTAGAAAGCCCGCCCCGGTGGGCCTGGCTACTGTAATTTGAAATTAAGGGACCCCACCCTGGTGGGGTATAAAAATATATTAGCCTTACGAGCATGGCTTCTGTCTATTATTGGGGAGACCCTTGCCTACGGTGTAATGATTTTTGGGTCATACTAGCGGGCATCACTTATGCTAAAATCCTCTGTTTCTCAACTTTGCTTCATGCTAGGCTACTTCAATGTTCTCTTTTCATCCTGTAAGATATAAACATGAACGTTAGTGAACATTTTGATAAATGGAGTATTGTGGAGAGATTAACAAGACTTTTATTATATAATACTACCTAATAACTTAATAAAAACTATATTTTAGCAATTATGAATGAAAACACGACAAATAATCTAAAGATTGGGTTGCCTCCCAATTAGTGCTTGATTTAAAGTCGTTCAGCCTGCCTACTTCCTGTTCATGGTGTGTCGGCCAATGCGATGGCGATGACATCAGTGTTAGCCTCGCCACCCCAATAATGCTTTAAATGATGACCGTTGACCTTGAATGTTTCTAACGGATTACGACTATAGAATTCAACTACGCCATGAGAGAACGCCCGCTTTATAGTGAATGGTCCCAACCATCTCGACTTGAGCTTTCCTGGGAATAATCGCAGTCGTGAGTTGAAAAAGGGACTGATTGACCCGGCTCGAATGTTCGATGTATAATTTTCTGGTCGTGCCATCTGTTTACCTTTTCTTTGTATAATTTAGAGTTCTCGTAGGCGTGGAGGCAAAATTTGTCGAGCTCATTCAGCTGAAGTAGTCTCTTTTCTCCTACAACTGCTTGATCAAAATTGAGTTTTTGAACCGCCCAATAGGCCTTATGCTATAGCTAGATTGGTAAATGACATGCCTTTCCATACAGTAATTGATATGGTGAAATCTTGATTGGTGTCTTTTACGCAGTCCGGTATGCCCATAATGCATCGTCCAACCAAAGTGACCAATCCTTACGACTTGGATTTACTACTTTCTCTAATATTTTCTTGACTTCCCTGTTTGAAACCTCAATTTACCCAATCGTTTTTGGGGGTGATAAGTTGTCGCTACCTTATGGTATAACTTGACGTCTTAACATTTTCCTATAAAACAGGGCTAAGTTAGAATTGAAAATCTTTTACGAGGCGAAGTTTTCTACCCAAAGAGTTGTGAAGGACTTATTACGAAGTCACGATTTAATCCTTAATCCTTGTCAGTGATGACTACCGTCTAATTATTCTGGAAGAGCGTTTGTCGTGGCCCACAAAATCGAGGAACCAGCGAAGTTAGCACGGGTTAGTTAATTATAAATTCTTCTTGAAGTTTATACCTTACTAGATAGATACCATTCTACCCATTCTTTTATCTCTCTTGCTTGCGCTCAACGTTTTAACTTGACTACGGAGAAATTAGACTTTGACTTTATTTATGGAGAATCTGTTAGGGAGAAACTTTCATTACATGTTGTTTAGAAATCTTGTTTGATTCAAGTTAGCACCATTACCTTACACCAGTGACCTTATCTCTTTAAAGATACTTGCTTTTGGGGATTGATTGGTTAACTACTCATCATACCAAAATTGATTGCTTTTGTAAGGTTGTTGGTTTTCATATTCCTAAGCAACTTTTGTTATTGAATTCAATGATCAAACCATTGTAATCAAACATTTTCATATCAAGCCATGAAGTCATTCGTTTATTACGGATGTCAAATTTTCTTAGTCCGTATTATGGATTGAATAAAGACAAATCAGTTGAATAATATTCCTGTTGTTATTGATTTTTCCGACTGGCGTATTTCTGAAGAATTTCTTAACTCCCTCTAGCTTCGATATTAAATTTTGTATGTCGAATTTGAACCGGTACAAAACTCATTTCTAAAATCTCATATCGAATAGCTCTATTGAACTTGAGGAGTTAAAATTCAATTATAGAATTTGGTACTGAGCCTTTATCTTGTGACTTCCTTTGTGGAATTCACTAGCTTGAACTCTCTTCGTAGGGGCGCTTATTAGATGCGATAGTAAAGCGATAGGTGTCAATTGTATTTGACGTCTTTATCCAAGGGATATGAGTCCGCAGGTTGAGAGCAAACCTAAGTCGATGTCGAAATCGTATCTTTAGGCTTAGTTGGTTATTATGGAGATTCGTTGAAGGATATTCTCGAATCGCTATTCCATTATGGCACCGACTCGTGAGATACAAAATTGAATGGAGCAAGGAATGTGGGAGGAGCTTGAAGAACTCAAGAGGAGACTCATTTAAGTACACATGTTACGACCATGCCATCTCGAAAAGCGAGCGTGGTAGGTGGCGTGTTAAGTGAAGATCGTATCAATAATCACGAGTACAATATTATCAAAGACTCATTTCGTATAATATACAAATAATAGAGATGGAGATGAAAAACTACAGGTACCCACTTGATGATATCTGATGCACGTGATGATATCACGAGTATAATCGACTTTTAATCGATAAAGTTAAAATTTATTTGCCAGCTACACCGGAGATGATGAATTTGAAGAAGGAGGTGCAAGAAGTTGTTATTTTAAAAGAGAATCGGTGAGGTGAGGAAAGCTCAAACCTCGATTTATTAATCCATTTGAAATTCTCGATCGAATAGAAAGCTTTATAGACTCGTTTTACCACAAGTATCGTGTTCATAACGTTTTTCACGTATCGATATTTACGTAAATATGAATAGATGACCAAAACACGTCATTGAGATAGAACCGGGACGAGATAGCCAAGACTTAACGATCGAGAGGAGGTACATCAAGATTTTGTAGGAAAAAACGCATGACCTATGTCGGAGGTTATACCGTAAGTTAAAGTTTGTGGAGAAACCATATTGAGGAAATGACACAGGTTGGAAGCGAAAATGAAAGCGGTAGGTATCTTTACCTTTTGAAAACACATGCGTATCGCATCGCCAATTTCGAGGACGAAATTTCATAAGGAGGAGGTTGTAAGACCCCGAATTTTTTAAATAAAAGGAATTTCCTTTATTTATTATTTTGAAATAGTAAGGGTTGATTTGATTAATGTGGATAGTTAAGGGTTAAATACGCAAATATTTCAAAATAAGCAAGTGGTTATAAAATATTCATTTTGTCGAGAATATTCGTTTTGGTCGTGGAATATTAAATGCTGAATGAGAATATTAAGTTTGGTCGAATATTCGAATCTTTGTCGGGAAATATTCGCATTTACCTGCCCAGACCATATAAATTCCATAACTTGAGCGGTTGGATGAGGAAAGCGACAAAGTTGGGTGGTTATAAATAACGGCGTAGTTATTCTGAATTAAAATTTGTAGTTGTTACGTTAAAGACCTGTTGAATACCGGTGGTTAAAATCTGATGTCTGACGTGATGCTTTGCGGTGATTGACAGATTGTTGAATTATTGATTAAATGCCCGTAAGATGGCACTACTCAATAATTTTCCATGATAATTAATGCTATTCGATATTTTATTTTATTGATTGATAATTGCTGCGTTGGTATTTTATATTATTCTTTGTTTCAATAATTGTCACTTTACTTGATTTCCCATTATCGGATCAATAATTCATATTATTTGAATAATATTATTAGATAACATTATTGGCAATGTCTAGAAAGTTCTTGTTACATCTGAGAGGTTTGGTCACCTAATTGCGGCGCCCGATGAGGAGAGATCCTTATTGGAAAAGCCCCCTCTTTCACAAGGGCGGCACGGTTGTTATAATTGTGATTACGTAATATTATTTGTGAATAATTAATTATTGATTCATATGATAAGGAAATATTTATTTTATATGAATATAAATGATGGATTTATTTATGTGGTTATTAATGAAGGAATTAATGTTGAGGTGTTTTATCGATTATTTTATCTGATTGGAGGTATTAAAAATCAAATCGGGGTTTTGAGATATATTCATGGGGGTTATAATTTTTAATCCAAGTCAGTTGGATCGTTGTAATTTTGGATATGTTATACATACATAAGTTGAGTATATGTCCACAAAATTTTGAACCGTTAAAATGCACCGAATGATTTGTTTGTGAATTTTAAGAGGTGCTCTGATACTAAATTAGGTTTATAATTGATTTTGGTGGAAAATTCTAGAATTGAGTGGGCCCCACTTGTGGTTGGTGAAGAAATGTCTTTGAATTAAATTTTCAAATGCTGGTGGGTGGGAATAGTAGCGAGTAAAGCCATCAAAGCAGTTGTTAAGTCCGCCTGCCAATGCTAACATTTTCTATAAATAGAGGGCTAAGTTAGAATTGAAAATCACACCAGAAACAAAGTTTTCTCTTTCTCTCTATATTATTAAGAGCGTATTTTGTGAGTATTTAGATACTTTGAGAGTTCTTTGCTCAAGTACAAGTTTCATTCGACATCACTTGAGCCTTTCCTTCCGGAAGTGCGATTGTATTCTTGAGGTAAGGATGTTATTTTCTTCTCAAATGATATTAATTTTCAATATCATTATCTTTTGAAATATTAGTTGGTACTTTTATCAAATTTGGAACTTTTTCATGTCGGGGTTACTATTCATGAAAGTTACTATTCACGAGTTACTATTCATGAGTTACTATTCACGAGTTACTATTTTGAGTACTATTCATTAAGCGTGAAGATGTTTTTTGGAATTTCTATCTTTGGGTGTTGAGTTATTATTCACGATACTCAAGCACTATTCACGTATCTAAGACTATTAGCGAATCGGCATTATTCATGAAAAATAAAATTTCTACTTTTTTCGTCCAAAATATCTATTGGATACTAGCTTCCGATTGTATCCATGTTTTGATCATTCTTGAATTTTACACCACTATGATTATTTTTGAGGTATTGTTGGACATGGATAAACAAAATGCGAATCTTTAATCCTTAATCCTTGTCATTTTGTTTCATGGATTCGTTCTTTAAAAATATTTTCATCATCCCGACCTTAAATGATGATGATATTATTGAATATCTTTTGCCTCATAATTGCAAAGATGAATGATTTGAAGAATATCTCTTTGCTTTGTAGTGATAAAGATGAAGCGGTGTTTAAATGAACACGACATGATGATGAATATCTTTGGCAGAGTAAAGATGAACAAGTGTTTAAATGAACATGGCCATCGATGAATATCTTTGGCCTTTAGTGCAAAGATGAGCAATTATTGAGATGAACATGACTAGATTGATGAATATCTTTGGCTTGTAGTAAAGATGAATATTTGATTTGAGATGAATATTGATTGATATTCTGAGGATAAAATATTGATGATGGACTGTTAAATTCATAGATTATAGTAGATTTCATTCTCTACGTAACTCTTATATGAATTATTATTTCAATAATATTGATCTGAAACATTTTGTCATTGTATTCTATCGATTTTTCCTGTTGGAGACTAACGATAATTTGTTGTATATTATCTTAGTCATAACATAACATTCTTTGGGCTAGTTGAGCTCACCCTTTTCCTCGTTGTTCTATTTTTCTTCTCGGGGAGGCGAGAATGTAGCGGCGAGTACTAGTCGGGTATGGAATGAAGGTTCTAGAGAGTGTTAGTAGTCCTCACCATTATTGTAAAATAATGTATCAATAAATGTGATGAGGATTTATTTAGTATAAGATAGTTTTATTTGGTACGTCAATGGGATGATGGAATGGACCTATTTTATTTGAGTTGATACGATACTCACAAAAGAGTTGTGAAACTCATGAAGTGACTACCGTATTGTCTTGGCATGCCAAACCTCATGAAAATGTTTTTCTATAGGAATTTGAGGACCACCTTGGCATTGTTTGATGGTAGTGTTGTAGCTTGCACCCACTTTGATACGTAATCTACTACGAGTAGAATATACTGATTGTTCAAAGACGAAGGGAATGGACCCATGAAATCGATGCCCCATACATCAAAAATTTCAACTTCAAGAATCGTTTGTAGAGGCATCTCATTCTTTTTCGAAATGTTGCCCACCCTTTGACACCTATCACATATTTTTACAAAATGGTGGGCATCCTTGAATAGTATAGGCCAATAGAACCCAACTTGCAGGACCTTTGCTGTTGTCCTCTCACTACCATAATGACCGCCATACGTAGATGAATGATACTCATGCAAAATGTTATTAACTTCACTGTAGGGCACGCACCTTCTAATCATTTTATCGGCACACTACTTGAACAAATACGGTTCGTCCCACATGTACCATTTTATGTCATGAAAAAACTTCTTTTTCTGTTGTCTTGTGAGATCAGGTGGAAGAATGTTGCTCACAAGATAATTCGCATACCAAGGAAATTCTGCAGAAATCCCAAACAATTGCTCATCCGGGAATGATTCGTTAATTTCACACCTATCTTCTTTTGATTTCCCTTAGTTTTCCAGCCTAGACAAGTGATCGGCTACTTGATTCTACGTCCCCTTTCTATCCTTT
Source organism: Panax quinquefolius (assembly GCA_020205615.1). Lineage (NCBI taxonomy): Eukaryota > Viridiplantae > Streptophyta > Magnoliopsida > Apiales > Araliaceae > Panax > Panax quinquefolius. The sequence continues at coordinate 82,930,156 of CM035152.1, forward strand.
ATTTCTAAGTCAAATTCTTAAAGTAGGAGAATCCATCGGATAAGGCGTGGCTTGGCATCTTTTTCACTATTAGGTACTAAATAACCGAATGGTCCATGTAGACTATCACCTTAGTCCCAATCAAGTATGCCCGGAATTTGTCGAACGCATACACTACTGCAAGCAATTCTTTTTCTGTGGTTGTATAGTTCATTTGAGTCTCCATGAGTGTTTTTCTTGCATAGTATATGGCGTGAAACACCTTGTCTCGTCGTTGACCCAAAACAGCCCCAACCGCATAGTCGCTTGCATCACACATTAGCTCGAATGGCATATTCCAATCTGGTGAGACGATCACGGGGGCTGTAGTCAATTTCTTCTTTTAATAATTCAAATGCTGACTTGCATTCCTCATCAAAATTGAAAATAGCATCCTTCTCTAAAAGACTGCATAAGGGTTTTGCAATTTTAGAGAAGTCCTTTATGAACCTCCTATAGAACCCAGCATGTCCCAGAAAACTTCTAATACCCTTAACTGAGCTCGGTGGAGGCAGTTTCTTGATTGTTTCCAGCTTTGCTTTGTCAACCTCCAATCCTTGAGCCGATACCTTGTGGCCCAAAATTATGCCCTCTTCAACCATGAAGTGGCATTTTTCCCAATTAAGCACGAGGTTTGTGTCCTTGCATCACTGTAACACCATTACCAAATTCCCTAGGCAAGCATCAAAGTTGTCCCCATAGATAGAAAAGTCATCCATGAAGACTTCAACATTTTTCTCCACCATGTCTGAGAAAATGGCCATCATACACCGTTAGAAGGTTACAGGTGCATTGCATAACCCGAATGACATCCTCCTGAGCGCAAATTTGCCGTAAGGGCACGTAAATGTTGTCTTTTCTTGATCCTCAGGAGCGATGCCTATCTAGTTATAGCCCGAGTAGCCATCCAATAAACAGTAATATTCATGTCCCACCAATCTGTCTAACATTTGATCAATAAAGGGAAGTGGGAAATGATCTTTTCGGGTTGCCTTGTTCAACTTCCTATAATCCATGCAAACCCTCCAACCTATTACTGTTCTTGTTGGTATTAACTCGTTATCCTCATTCTGCACCACAGTCATTCCTCCCTTTTTCGACACGCATTAGACCGGACTAACCCACTTACTGTCGAAAATCGGGTAGATGATACCGGCATCCAACCACTTCAAAATTTCCTTCTTCACAACTTCCTTCATAATTGGGTTGAGTCGACGTTGTTGCTCCATCGTCGGTTTTGTATCATCTTCCATCAAAATCTTGTGCATGCAAAATGAAGGGCTAATTCCCTTTATATCCGCAATCGTCCACCCAATCGCTGATTTATGTTCCTTAAGAACCCTCAACAACTTTTCTTCCTGTAAAACGTTAAGTGCAGCGGAAATAATAACAGGTAAGGAATTTGAATTGCCTAAGTACGCATACCTGAGGTGTTTAGGGAGTGGCTTAAGTTCCAAAGTTGGTGGCTCCTCCAATGAAGGTTTCAGTTTTTCTACGGATAACTCCTCAGTGTGCAAAGGTTCAAACGGTGTTCTAAATCGGCTAACTCATGGAAATAAATCTAACATATGTAAGTAGTCCACAAATTCTGGGTCGTCGAACTCTTCATTCCCCAATAAGGTTATTTCTAATGGATCATTGACCAAACTCGTGCCTATATCTCACTGATGATTTGCTCAATTATATCCATCCGAAAACATTCTTCCTCATCCGTAGGGAACTTCATGGCCTTGAACACGTTAAACTTAATTTCTTGATCTTGGACCCTCATAGTAAGTTCTCCATTTTTTACGTCTATGAGTGTCCTACAAGTGGCCAAGAAGGGTCTCCCTAGGATAATCGGGATGTTCTTGTCCTCCTCAAAATCCAGAATAATAATGTCCGCAGGGAATATAAACTTATCCACCTTAACCAATATGTCCTCTACTATGCCTCTTAGATATGTAACTGATCTATCCGCCAACTGCAATGAAATATTTGTAGGCTTAGACGCGGGCAAACCCAATTCTGTGTATACTGACAATGGCATAAGGTTCACACTCGCCCCCAAATCACATAAACACTTGCTAAAAGACATGTTCCCAATGTGCATGGGATAGTGAAACTCCCCGGGTCCTTAAGTTTAGGAGGCAATTTCTGCTGTAACACTGCACTACACTCCTCTGTTAGTGCCACTGTTTCAAAGTCTTCCCATTTCTTTTTCCTTGACATAATCCCTTTCATGAATTTCGCATAACTCAGCATCTGCTCTAGGGCTTCTGCAAGCGGAATGTTAATCTGAAGTTTCTTGAAAACTTCCAAAAACTTAGCGAACTAGTTATCCAATTTCTATTTTTGGGCCCTCTGCTGAAACGGTGGTGGAGGATAGGCAACTGGTCCATTAACTGGTTTGCTCTTTTCCACTTGTTTCTCTTCCCCCTGCTTGACCTCCACCGATGTATTTTCTTTCTCTGTTTTAACCTCCTTTATAACTGAAATTTCTGTTTCTTGACCCTCAAGTTGTTTTTCCACTTCTCAACATAATAGCCTTACATTGCTCGTGATTACCCTTCGGATTTCTCTCAGTGTCACTTGGTAACGTTCCTTGTGGTCTATTGTTCAATGCTAATGCAATCTATCCTATCTGATTCTCTTAATTCTTGATAGCCATCTCTTGTGATTTCATTGCCATTGCTTGATTTTTCATAGCCACCTCATTGCTTGATATGTATTTTGTCACCAACTCCTCTAGATCTGATTTCCTTTCTTGATGTTGAGCTGGTTTTTGATGGTTCTGAAATCCTGAAGGATATGATGGTCTTGGAGCTTGTTGCTGCTGGTTATTACTCCACGAAAAATTCGAATGATTCTTACTCCCTTGATTGTACGCATTCTGGTATGTATTATGTGGAATTATGTTATAGTTGCCCACAAATTGCACGGATGCTGGATTAATTGTGCACTGATCCGTAGGGTGCTCTCCCGCGTACAATTCATATATAATTGCCACTTGATGTGCCTGTGTGTGTCTGTACCCCTGTCATAGAATCCAACTTCTTTGAAAGTGCTGAAATCTGTGCTTGTATTGTCGTCACACCATCTACTTCTAACACTCCAGCGGCCTTTGCTTGAGTCATTCTGGACGTGGGCCACTGGTAATTGTTAGCTGCCATAGTCTCTATTAATTCGTAGGCCTCCTCATAGCTCTTTGCCATAAACGCTCCACCCGAAGATGCATCAATACTGGTTCTGAGGTTTCCATTCAATCCATTGTAAAACGTGTTCATTTGCAACCACTTAGGCAAACCATGATGTGGACACTTTCGGAGCAATTCTTTGTACCTTTCCCATGCCTCATACAGTGACTCCCCGTGTTGCTGTTCAAACATCGTTATCTCATTCCTCATTTTTGCAGTTTTCGCCGGTGGGAAGAATTTTACAAGGAAATTCTGGGCTAGGTCTTCCTAAGTAGTTATTGATCTCGGCGGTAGAGAATATAACCAACTCTTTTCCTTGTCCCGTAAAGTGAATGGGAACAAGCGAAGTCTCACCGCATCATCCGACACCCCATTGTACCTGAAGGTGTCATAAATCTCTCGAAAGCTAACTAGATGTTCATTCGGATCGTCATTAGCCAATCCCCCAAACTGAACTGAATTCTGAATCATTTGAATTGTCTCAGGCTTAATTTCGAATGTATTTGCAGTAATTGTGGGCCTGGTGATGCTTGACTGCAGTTCAGTCACTTTGGGTGTGGCGAAGTCCCTTAACGCTTTCTAATCTTCGGCTGCCATTTCCTCTTCTTTCTCAGATGATTCAAATTCTTGCCTCGTTTCTTTGATCCACTTACTTAACCTCTGGAACCTTTTCTCAATGTCGTCCTCAAAAGGCAGCAAGTCGAGATTTTTGGACCGAGTTTGCATAAACTGCTTCAAACACCTGAAATAAGAGGAACAAAACAAAAATAAAAAATGTTTAAGTAAAACTGGATTAATTAAACTGATATTGTAAAACTATTAAGATCTATACTAAATTGATCCCCGGCAATGGCGCCAAAAACTTGTTGGGTCAAATCTATATACACACTACACACAAGTATACGTGGTCAACAAGTAATAAAGTGATGAGTAGAGTATCGTTCCCACAAAGACAAATTAGAAAGAAACTTAACTTACAATTACCAATTTCCTATTAATCCTAATTTTATTAAACTATTCAACTCAATGATTTTAATTAAAGAAACTAAATTAAGAAATAAATAAATTACCACAAACCAATCATAAATATCAAAATCTAGATTTCAAACAATTAATGGAGATTTAGAGTTATGATTTCACCTTAAGCTTCACTTTGATTTTAACACTTTTATCCCAATTCAATTCACTATCCCAATTTATTAATAAAGAACATGAATGTAGTATTAACCACCTCTCGATGCACTAATACCGTATTAACTTTAATCCACAATTTAGATAGAAACAAGTTAAACACCTTAATCAACTAACTCACTATATCTCTATGTGAATTACAATTAAAGAAGGTTTAAGATTAAGTTCTCTATCCGATTACATGTGATGTCAAGCATATATCTACCTTAACATTCATCAAGATTCTGCTATTCAAAAAATTCATGAACACATGCTATATTAACTAAGTCTAGATTTGAATATCCTCTCTCGGTTCCATACAAATCCACAAAGAATTATTGATCATGCAATCCATAATTTCAAGCTCAAATTAATATATATAAACTGGAACTAGCTTATTGAACTGGAAATCAAAGTTTACAAAATCATCGTTTCACTTAAAGATCCATCATAAGCCTAAAATGTGAATTAGTTCATCATAAATGAAATAAAAACTAAATAACTCAAAGATAACATTCTTTCAATTACAAATAATAGCCTAACAAGAAGAATATTGAAAAACACCCTTCACGTAGCCTAAGATTGCAATTGCCTCGAAAATCTCCTCGAAATACTCCTCCAACGCTTGCTAAGAAAAACAGGAATTAATCTTTGTAATATGCCTTGTGTGTTGTTGAATTCGTTATTAATTGAGTAATAGATGTCCAACACATGTTTTTCTGATCAAATTTCATCTCTCTAGAGTTCCATTGCTATCCAATATGCTAGAAGCCACACCCAAGAAGAGTTTCAAACAACACAGGAGACTCAGGATTCGACACCCCCCGCCCCGACAGGCGTGTATGCGTTAAAAAAGGCCCGCCCCAGCGAGCTACCATTCTGTTAATTTCTTATGAAGACCCCCCACCCCGGCGGGGGTATACATGGCAAAAAGGCTTCGCCCAATGAGACTTCCTCGCCGCTTCATCATGAATTCTTCCAAAGCGCTCCAATTGACTTCAAATGATTCCAAATGACTCCAAATCTTCGTTAAAACGCCGCAACAACCATCCTACACATAAAAGAACACAAAACAAGTAAAAATGGACTTGAACACAAGAAAATAGCAACAAATAAGCATTAAATGGACATCGATTTGTGTATATAAAATCCACTTATCACGCGTAGACAAGCCTGCTAAGCGGTGCTGCTGCGCAGCTTAGCGGTTTATGTTTCTGTAGTTTGTGAAGAACACAGAACAGGGCCAATTTAGGCCAAAATTTCACACAAACAATGAATTCAATATTACCCATGTGTTCTGAACTTAACAGAAACATTTAATGACATTCCTAGAATGCTTTTAACAACTCAAGTCACATAAACAACAAGATTTAAAGTTATAATTTTGTTGTTCTTGTGAAAAACTCTATTTTTGACATTCTTAACGAAATCTAATACTACGAACTCGTTTTTCAACCAAATTAGGCCATACAAGTTTCTTTCTTTTCATTTTTACATGTATAAACACAATAAATTTCCAATTTACCGATTAATAGGCAATTTAGGCACCAATTTTTGTACTTATAGGCCATATTCAACTATTTATCTTTCTGTAGACTTCAAAACCCCAATTTAAACATAATCTCTTGGATTAATCACTCTAAAATCATTTATACACATCATATAGCAGATTATGCATGCATATTAGCGATTACAAACAATTTCTCAACAATTTGGCCATAAAAACTCAATTATAGAGAATTAAAATAATATTTTTATTGTAAACTTAAAAGCTCAATTTTAAGCATTATTTAATGAATTTGATCATTCTAAATCTCATAGAAGTCATGTAAAACATGTTATAAACATATATAACATCATATACTCGACAATCATCCAAAAATTTCAATTACAGTGAGATAAAAAAATTCATAAAGAACTTTTTGAAGCGTAAGTTAAGATTTGAGATTAAGGGATTACCCTTGATTTCTCTGCTTAGATCACACAAAGATGATAAGAACTTCCTTAATTATCCAAACTTCTTCTTCTTTAATCTCACTGACCCTCAAATTTCTCTCTTTACTCCCTGAATTTGTTCTCCAGACTAAGTAATATGAAGGTTATATTATACGTATAATATAACCGGTGAAATCATGGACATAAGTTAAGCGCAACGGGGATTTAACTACTACCATGTTCCTTAGGTCATGTTTGGCTTGTTCATAAGGGCTCATTTCCCATTATTTTAATTAATTCATTTATTATATAGTTTATTCGTCACACTTTAATTAATCAAAAAATATTATTTAACTCAATTAAATAAAATGCAATATTACCCATTAAATCACATCATCACATAATTAAAATTCTCATTAATTAAATATAATACGTGACTAAAATTCTTAATGAATCTCTAATTAATTATTTAATTAATTAGAAAAATATTAAAATTATTTAACAACTCATTTAATTTAATTATCTCAATTAAATTCACACTTTGAACTATAAAATTATTCCACATTAATTTAATTAACGTAATACATTTAATTAAATTAATTAAACACAATTCCATCAAGTGTATATTTAACACAATAAATAAATTAACAAAATATTTATTTAATTCAATAAATATTTAAAAATTAATTACAAACGTTCCGTTCATCACAAAGCCCCTTTTTGTCAAAAAAATTGGATATTAAATCGCCAGGTGCCACATGTGTGTTGAATTGCCTACGTGGCACCGATGACATTTATTTTTACCAAAATAATTTCCAAAAATATGTTGTTCCCTAGATTTGAACAAAACCTTAAAATTGAAGTTTTAAACACATTAAATAGCCAGAGAACATTAAGCTTAATTATTATTTTACCCAAATAATAAATTATATACCAAATCAATTCATTTTCCGAATAAAATATTAAAAGACAAACAATCTATTATTATTAATGAAATATTTGTTTTCAATCAACTAATAGTGGGACAACTATTGGTTTTCAATGAATTATTATTATTATTATTATTATTATTATTATTATTATTATTATTATTATTATTATTATTATTATTATTATTATTATTATTGTTGTTGTTGTTGTAATTATTATTACCATTTATTATTATTATTATTATTATTATTATTATTATTATTATTATTATTGTTGTTGTTGTTGTTGTTGTTGTTGTTGTTGTTGTTGTTGTTGTTGTTGTTGTTATTATATTATTACTATTATTATTATTATTTCATTATTAATATTATTTATTATTATTATTATTATTATTATTATTATTTATTAATATTCTTATTATGATTTATTATTATTATTATTGTTGTTGTTATTGTTATTATTATTATTGTTATTATTATTATTATTATTATTATTATTATTATTATTATTATTATTATTATTATTATTATTATTATTATTATTATTATTATTATTATTATTATTTATTATTATTATTATTGCGATGTCCCCAAATCCGAGTACCTTTAAACTACGGATATGGTGCTTCATAGTACTAAACATTCACATCCATACATACACATTACCATGTTAATATGAAAGTAATTACTATCTATTACATACATATTATTACATACTCAAGTTCTAAGACATTTAAATCTTTATAACATGAGAATTAACAGCTTAATTAATTATTACAATAAACATATATATTACAGATAAGATCCATATCTTATATTCGTTCATCTTTCCTTTACCCTTATTCTTACCAGAACATTCTACACACTTAGTTTTCACGGAAACATTTAATTCAAAGAAAGAACGAGCACATGCTCAACAAGTATAACAGTTGCATATTCAACAATAAAATCAAGAATCATGATCTTATATTTGAAAGTAGTATGAATACAAGCCAATCATGTATGGTGATAAAGCATATACTTTGTAAACAATCTTATTCATTTATTAATAAACTTATTTATTTATTAAAGGCACTTAATTATCTACATTTTTCTGTTTTAATAATATGTGATAAACCCATAGTTTTAAGCAATTTTATTAGAATCATGATGAGATCATGCTAATGAGATCTAAATTCTTAGATAGCTTAAAAACTAAAATGTTCACAATCGATGAATTACTAAATAGGGGATTAGTGAATGTGATAACCCAAATTTTGGTAATATTAAAATAAGAATTAAATAAATAAAATTCTTATTAGATAATATGTTATATGATATTATATTGCATAAGTGGGTATCAACTATGCAATATGTGATGTTTATGCTTAATAAATATATTGGTATTATATATTTATTATATGTAAATAAATTGTAGGGTTAATTAATTAAAGAAAATGAGATGGGCGTAATTAAAAAATTTTATAATATTAAATTATTTTAATATGGTAGATTAGTGGCATTAAATATACTTCATGTATAACCACTATTTTATTGAAGAAATTATATATTACACTATTGAAGCGTCTTGTATGCATTTATTTAATGTAGTGAATATATTAATATATTTACTACAGCTTAAATAAATTGTGAATATAATTTATAGAAATGAAAGAAAATAATTGGATATATGATATTATGTTACATGGATAATGGTATAATATTTAATATTATACCAAATGATGTAAAGTAAAAATATGATATGAGATTCAATATATAAAATATGTATAATGGTATCGACTAGTTAGTAAATTAAATTCATATTTGAATAAATAAACTATATTAAATTATATATTTAATAAATGAATAAATGGTTCGAAAACAATTTATGGAAAGAATGAGGAAATTAAATTTAATTATACAATATAGATTGTATAATAAGTTATTTAACTTAGGTAATTGGGAGTTAATAAATATATATTACGCAGGAAATAAGATTGTTGGGAACAATTTTGCGTAATGAGGCAAAAAGAAATGAGTTAAGCATATAATATTTATATATACTTTACCCAAGAGTATTAGAATAAATTCTTACATAAAATTAATTTAATAAAGAAAAGATATTATATTTATCGTAATATCTTAAGAAAGTAAATAAATTCTTAATTGAATTTATGATAATGAGGTAAGGATATTATATTATAATATCTTGGGTATGTAAATAATTATATTTACATAAGAAATTATATGCAACATATTTATTTTTCAATTATAAAATAAATATGTAATTTGAGTATGTTATGTTATATTTTATATAATTTATATATCAAAGATGGGTTATGTAAATTATATGATTCAAAGAGGATAAAACAAATTAAGGAGATTTATGTAGTAACTTATTTGATTAAATTAAGTTACTAAGATTGGGTAATTAAATAACTTAATAAAGTATGGAAGTGAATTATCTAAGTTAAGAGGAGAATTATAGTAGTTAAGAAAACCTTAGGGTAAAAAACCTAATATTTGAAACTTAAAAAATATCTTGAAGAATACGCTTATAAAGAATAAAGAATATTAGGATAATATCTTTAAGAATATGTCAAAAAAGTGATTTTCGAAGTTTTTTAAAAGGCGAGTATAAGACTGGAGAAGACTTAAGTTGGGTGAAAAAATTGAATGTAGTTTTTATAAAGCTAAATGATTTTAATAAAAGAAAGTGATTGTGTGTTATATATTATCTTATTTTAGTTGTAAGTAAGATAATATAAATGGAAAATATTATGTAATATAATATATGTATAATGTAAATATTGTGTATATAGGCAATAAAAGTAAGGTAGTATATGTACATACTTATATTATTATCCATGTATTACATGCTGAAGTTGGGTATAGATGTAGTAATATTGGTGTAGTGGGTTTTGCTGACTCAATTTTTATTAAGCAGGAGGTGTTAGTTAAAAGTAAGGACATTTGTCCACTTAGTTATAGCAGATGAAATAAAAAAGCTATTTGGAAGTCCTTTTTCATCACCCTTGCTTTTCTCATCCTCCAATCTTAAGTAGGAAAGATTAGAGTTTAGCCCCTGACTCATTTCATTCCTATCTGTTCCAGAAACAAAAAATAGTTTCTTAAACTCCCTTCCATCCGTTCGAAAAGAAGAATAAGCTCTCTTTTTTCCTCTATTCTAAAAGTTATTTCCAAGCATACAAGGAAGAATTGAAGCTATCAATTATTGGGGAAGGACTAGAAACCAATTACAGCAAAAGAAGCTACTTTTGATCATCATTAGTCTTGATAATTGCATTAAGCAAGGTAAGATATCAGCTATTTATAGAATATATGAAAAATTAAAGAACATAATGTTGGGAATTGTTGTTATTGCTATATTGTTGTTGTGCTTGGGTATGAAGGAGATGTTATGCAGGGTATGTGGAGTAATGATGATGAAATTTTTGGCTAGAGCATAAACCAAACCTTATGAAACCTGCATTTTGAAAGAACGCACACCACTTGTTTGATAAAAAGCCTATATGAATTGTTTTGGTTAAAACCCAAGTAGTAGACAAAACCAAGGTTTGGGCTAGATATATGTATATTATATAATGATAATTAAAGAGTTTGGGTGAACTAAATTGAAGAGGAAGTAATTTTTAGCCAAAACGAAAAATCTAGAAGTTATTGTGTTGGGCTACTTTTGGCTAACTGTTTCGGCTAGTTAGACTTGCTGGAAAATTTTAAGTTTCTGGGGTCTGGTAGTGTGCAATCCCAGCTAGCCATAGCCTTTGGAATGGACTAATTCTGAGTTCGGACGACTGTGTTAAGACGTGCCAAAGTGGGTGGGTCAAAACTGCCCAAATCTGGAAATCAGATTCGAAGCAGTCCCCTTGCACGAATTTTTTGGAATTTATGTTATGAATTTGGAAATGGTCAAAGAATAAAAGTTGTAGTACCGGAAGTTATCTTCGCGTGAGCTCAAGAATCGCTCAAAAATGTTTTGAAATGAAAAAGTTATGACTATTTTAGCGAAAGAGGGTAAAGCTGGGAAAAAGGGAAAACTGTTACGAGTGGACATTTTTGGGGCCTGTTTTAAGTCGCCTATGAGGTCCGAAATGGATGGGTTATATTTCTAAAAAAAATAGCCTACTATGGTACCTATAACATATTCAAAGTTGGAAATTTTTCGATAAATGACCAAGGTGTGAGAAAATCGCAAAGTGTGGTAGTTGAGAATGAACAAAGAACAACAACGTTTGTCGCTTGCCGGGCACGCCATAAGGCACTACCACGCGCACTACCAAGGTTGTGTGCGTGGTGGGTAGTTTACGGACGCCCTTTTTCGCACACTATTTTGATGAGTTTCGATGATCCGTTTCATGATTAAAATTTTTTTCTAAAATACTACACCATAAAATCTATAACATGGCCAATATTTTGTTGTTATATGACTTAGAATTTGAAAATTAAAAATGAGCGAAGAACTAAAATTTGAAATGAACGCCGAAGGCGTCGGCAAGGCGTCGAGTGACTTTGACGTTCGACATTCTCGAATCGCTGCTCCTAAGAAAAAAATAATAAATCTAATAAAGTCCTATGGGGGCAAGATTTGACTATAAGTGATATTTTATGCCGAGAAACATCCTTTCGGGTATAAAGAAAGAGATAAAAATATGTAATAAATATAAATTACATATTTACGTAAAATAAAAAAATTTAGTTGCCTATAAAATTATTTTGTGGTGCAACGAAGAATGTAAAACCTTTGAAAAATTGTATTAATCATAAAAATGATATTTTGAGGTTTTCGGTGCTCAAAATGTGGTTTTTGAGCTGAGATTTACGTAACAGAATATATATAAAGCAAAAATGTGAATAATCGTAAAATGAAAAATAAAACTAGTGAGATAAAATGTTTATATATGAGTCAACAGTCAGTGTTGACTCCTGAATGGACAAACTGATGTAAAAATTATTTAAGTGATGAAATGAGCTATGTAAACACAATAAAAGGTCATTCGTAAACCATAAAGTCCCATGTTTACAAATAAAGATGAAAGATATTCTTAAAATGGTATATTTTGAGATGTAAAGTATTTATATACTAAAAGTATGAGAGAACCTTTTTGTGCATAAAAAAGGGTTATAATAGACAAAAGTTTCTAAAGAAATGTGGAATGGTTTGAGACAAGAACAAAAAGATTATACTTAATGTAAAATAAAAATTAGTTTACATTAAGTATGTGAATTTAGTATGTGAAACTAATGTGTGTATGAATATATACTCAATTTGTGTAGGATCATCACCGAGCAGATAAGTTATAACATTAAACAGCACTCAAGGCAAGTTTCTCAGTTTATTTATGTGGACTTATAATTGCTATTGATAATTGTTAGCATGATTTATGTTTATAAGTATGTAATACCTATGAACTGCATTATTTGCTTTGTGAATGATGAATGTCAAATTATGACTAATTATTGAATTGAGTCAGGGAACTCAATATATATGTGCAATGAATGACATGTAGAGGACATGTGTAGTATGATATGGTACGTATGTTGCTACCAGCAAGACATAAATGTGATAATGCATTTGTAATATGCTTGAACACCAAGAATATAAATACATGAACTGAATGTGAAACCTATGTGCTACGTGATGCATGATAGACTGTTAGATTTGTTGGGTCATCGTGCTCAATCATGCTTAATTTGCAGGTTAAAGTTATTGTGTAAATTTTTGAATTATTCGATAGATGAAGATTATTTGTTCTAAAAAGGGGATATGCTTGAAAAGATGAAATATATATATATATATATATATATATATATATATATCTACTCATGTTAAATAATTCATATAATAAATATGATTCTAGTATAAAGAAGAATTGTAAAGGATGCGATTTAGGGAACGAATGAATGGAAAGAAAGAATTTTTTTTTCGCATTTTTAGCTATTTTAAATTAAATAATGTTTTAAAGCTAGAACAAGATAATATTAATGCACAAGACCGGGGAGAGAAATTGTCCCGATTTTGGGGGCATCACAGTGAATCCGGATAGATCGGTACATATGTTGCTTGCTCATTGGATGAGGATGATTGATCTCATGATCATTGCTGTGGAGACACTAAAGCAAGTATGTAGGTGCTTATTAGAGAATAAGTTCACTGAACGTGGCTCGCTAAGGAATACATGATGAAGTTTTACTTAAATTTTAATAGGAATTCTTGAAGTGATAGTAGTACAAGTGATCCTTAGACTTGAGATCATCATAGTATCTTGTGTATGATAAGTTATACTTTGACATTTCCTTAAGACTCTTATGGTATATCAAAGGGTATGCTTGGGTGTAATAAGTTATATATGAAAATAATGAATGATCAATAAAGAATATATCGCTTCTAGCAAAAGAAGATAAATGTCCTATGTGATTCGATAAATGATAACCCAGGAATCCTTGGCCAAGGTGGAATGAAATTAGGAAGGAGTTTCTAATTTGCATTTATTCGGAGTTATGCATTTGGGAATCGAAATACATATAATTAAATAAATAAGACTTGGTAGTAATTATATATCTTATATTTAATTGGGACATTGTATGGTGGAAGAATTAAATTGTACGATAACTATTTACTCAAATGTTTTTTTTTATGATTAATGTTGAAATATATATTATCTGAAAAGTCATTAATCGCTAAGGCGACTTGTCCTTATTGTAGAATAAATGTTATTTATTTAAATAAATTAATAGTTTAATTTATTTATTTAAATAAGATTAGAATTGTTCTAATTGATTTATTCACAACCGATTTAATATGGAGAACCTAAAGGGTCACACCTTTTAAAAGGAAGAATATTTATTTAAGAAGTAAATTGCTTAATCGCATTAATAAGTTAAGTATATTTAATTTAATCTATGGTGATAGAATAAATTAAACAACATAATATTTATTATTTAATATTTTGGAAATATTAAATATGAATTAATAGTATTATTATTATTATTATTATTACTATTATTATTAAGTTAATTCCAAAAGTGGTTTGAGAATTAATTAATATAAGTACTCTTATATATTCCTAATAAGATTAGTAGGCTAATTAATTAAAAGGTTTAATTAATTATTTCTAATGAGATTAAGAAGTCTAATTAATTAAATAAAATCATATTCCTTTCTATAAATAAGAATGTCTTTTTATGGAGAGAGGGTGACACAAGTTATGTACTTTATTCCAAGAGTTGGGAGAGTACAAATTTTCTATTTGAGATAGGAAAATAAGGGTTTTGCTAAATATCATTCTTCTTGATTTTTGTTCTTCCTGGTGGATCATTTCTAGAGGCCAAACGCTTAGGTGGCTAACGTTGATCAAAGGAAGAATCAATCCGCAGATTTAAGGATAACACGAAGGACTATGAATTGAACTTATACGTGAGGAAGCTCGAATTTTCAAGGGTATGAATTTGATTTTTCATCTCTTTCATTTAATTAATAATTACGCATAAAGGATGATCCAAGTACATGGTTTGTTAAATTTTAAAATCTATTTTTATCATATTTTCACTACTTTGATTGTGTATACTGAATATTACAAACCTAATAATATTTTTAAACCTTCAACAAACTAAACAAAATTGTGAAGAGATCTCGAATAATGTGAAATTACTTCCTTTGTGTTCAAAACATATTTTTAAAACAACATATTGACTTTTGTTGAGCGATCATAAGGCCATGAACTTTCAATGTTATTTTAAAAGGGTTTGCCCAACTATTTCGCTGTAAACCATCTTGGCTTACTATAATGTTGTATAATCAGCCCTTTATACCATGTATTGATCAATAAAAGTTACTTGAACGACTGATTTTGCGTTCATAACGTCCCCAAACAACAATGCCAACAATATTAAAACATTTCCCCAATATTAAGGTTGTTCATTCTCAAATTGAATCCGCACCAAGTACAATTGGTTTGTAAGTTCTACCTAAACCAATAACATTTCAAAGGATTATATTAAAATCAATAAAACGTTTTAACATGAGTCTAGCCAATACAATTGGTATTGACAGACTTCTTAAACATTTCATGCATATTTAAACTTGAAAACTTGAACAATTCATGCATTATAGCAAAGTTTGAACAATTCATGCGTTACAACATAATTGAACACTTATACAACTAACAGAAAGTTTGTATAAGTCTGGAGTTTGCATAACCGATAAACGTTGTGTAAACCAAAGCATACATACGAAGTATTCATAAGAATATAGATCCAAAACTGCCATTCGAACGAAAGTTAAATGAAGTTAGAATATTTATATTGGCGGTTTTTATTACTTTTGCGTTATTCACCCTTTGAAAGTCACACACATTTAGTGCACATAGACATACCAATTAGAAACTTATAATGGTCATTCATAATTTACTTTGACTCTTTTACATGTTCGATAATGTCCATTCATAAGAATCAAAACACTATTTAAGTTCATTAACATTTGACTCGGCATTTCGATGTTCATACGTCACACACCTGACTTGTCTAAACCGAACGCCCAACGGATACTCAAACAAGCTAAGTATGTTTGATGATAAAGAATATTCTTTGTAACAATCTTATTCATTTCTTAATAAAAGAATTGTTTAATTTAAAAGGTTTTAATTTATCTGCATGGTGTTATTTTATAATATGTGATAAACTCATAGTTTTGAGAAATGTTTTTAGAATCATGATGATGATCATGCTAATGAGATCTAAATTCTTAGAAAGCTCACAAACTAAAATTGTTCCCAATCATTGGATTAGTAAAAAGGGAATTGATGAATAGATTGGTACATACGTTGCTTGTTCATTGAATGAGGATGATTGATCTCATGATCATTTGTGTGGAGACACTCTAAAGCAAGTTTGTAGGTGCACGCCTAGCAAGTATGTAGGTGCTTATTGGAGAATAAGTTCACCGAACGCGCGACTCGCTAAGGAATACCTAATGGAGTTTTACTTATTCTGTCTAATAATATGAATTCTCAAGTGATAGTAAGACAAGTGATCCTTAGACTTGAGATCATCATAATAGTATCTTGTATATAATGAATTATACTTTGACTTATTCCTTAAGACCTTTAGGGTATATCAAAGGGTATGCTTGGGTGTAATAAGTTATACATGTAGATAATGAATGATCAATAAAGAATCTACCGCTATGTCCTATGTTATTCGATAAATGATAACCCAGTAGTCCTTGGGCAAGGTAGAATGAAATTAGAAAGGAGTT
Source organism: Panax quinquefolius (assembly GCA_020205615.1). Taxonomy (NCBI): domain Eukaryota; kingdom Viridiplantae; phylum Streptophyta; class Magnoliopsida; order Apiales; family Araliaceae; genus Panax; species Panax quinquefolius. The sequence goes on from CM035152.1 coordinate 82,946,637, forward strand.
TCTAATTTACATTATTTGGAGTTGTACATTTAAGAATCAAAATACATATAATCAAATAAAATAAGACTTGACAATAATTACATGTCTTATATTTAACTGGGACATTGTATGGTGGAATGATTGAATTGTATGGTAACTATTTACTCAAAAGTTCTTTTATGATTAATGTTGAAATCTATATTTTATTTGGAAAGTTGTTGATCGCTAAGGAGGAATATCTTTATTGTAGAATAAATGTTATTTAATTAAATAAATTATTAGATTAATTTATTTATTTAAATAAGATTAAAATTGTTCTAATTGATTTATTCACAACTAGGTTTAATATGAAGAACCTAAAGGGTCACACCATAAAAGAAAAAGTATTTATTTAAAAAGTAAATGTCATAATCGTAATAATAAGTTAAGTGTATTTAATTTAATCTATGGTGATAGAATAAATTAAATAGCTTAATATTTTGAAAATATTAAATATAAATTAATAAATGGAGTCTTCATATTATTATTATTATTTAATTCCTAAAGGAATTTAGAAATTAATTAATAAAAGTTACTCTCATATATTCCTATTAAGATTAGAAGATTAATTAATTAAAAGAGTTTAATTAATTATTTCTAATATTATTAGGAATCTAATTAATTAAAAGATTTTAATTAATTAAATAAAATCCAATTTCTAATTAGATTGAAGGATGCCTACATCTATAAATAAGATGAGTCTTATTATGGGTGAGTAATGATGTTTTCACAACACACGTGAATGATTTTTCCAAGAGTTGGGAGAGTACGTATTTTTTATAGAGATAGAAAAATTAGGATTTTGTTAAACACTCATCTTCTTGAATACTTCTTATTCCTTGGTGGATCACCTTTAGAGGCCAAACACTTGGGTGAATAACGTTGATCAAAGGAAGGAATCAAACCCGGTGGATTCAAGTTGAATGCGAAAAGGATTGGAGGTGAACTTGTACATGAGGAAGCTAGTTCTACAAGGGTATAAATTTAATCTTCATCTCTTTTCATATAACAAAATAATTGTGCATAAAGGATGATCCGGGTATATGGTTTGTAAAATTTGAAAACTCTATTTTCTATACTTCCACTTTTTTTGCAATTTAATTGTATCCATGAATCTTACAAACGTAACAGTGGTATCAGAGCCAAACCATTATGCAAGTTATTAATTTCTCAGATTCGATATATATGTTGATATGTGTTTAGAATAATTTTTTTGGGCATAATTGTGATGCCCTGAAATTCAGTCTATCTTCACACCCGAATTTCATACTATGATTACATCTCCTTCCAAACATACCTCATTATATAGTTAAATATGACAACATACATTCACAAATCTTAGGTTCATTACCTTATAACCTCGTTCATTACAAATAATGATAATTGCATTATTCTTTCCATCTTAGAAGAGTGACTTTCAACCGCCACCAAGGATACATAACAATTCATTAAACTATTCTTCATTACAAGTCTTGGCTTGTTCTTCACGCTCATTCATCTACTAAATGACACTTCATCTGGATACCAGTCAGCTTGATCTTTATAGGATCCTTAAGTTCTTCTACTCATACGCTGAAAATATTTTTCATTTAAAGCAAGTGTGAGCATTCAATTGCTCATCAAGTCATAGTAGTTGAGTAAACAACTTTAAGAATTTAACCATTCTTTTAAAACTTTAATAACAGAACAAAGGTTATGAAGCAGCTTGAATAATAGGAATAATTCTGATTCCTAATATTTTAAAACATTAGTTATATTCACTTTGAAATACTTTCTTTCTTCTACTGTTTTCATACACATTCTGTCTGGCTAGAATCATTAGCACAGACTTAACAATAATGGTTCATGTATAAATAAAACATTTTCATATTGAACAGTTCAATCACAGAACAATTAATCTCATAGAAACACTGAAGTGTTAAAATTGTGGCACAAGGCCTCACACATTCTACCACGTTGTACAAATATCACACATTTGAACATAGATAAAACTTCTCAAGTTCAACATCTAAGAAAGTTTAAGAAACTAGCATTCATTTAAAATATGAATGAAGTTAGGAAACTTGCATTACGCACAGCTACATCTTATAGTTTACGCTAAACTGCTCATCGCAATCCCTATATATCACATAAGGAAATAAAACATACACCAATTAGCCATATACTTGACTTACGTATTGGTTTAAACTTAACTTTACTTCTTAGGGTTCGCGTTCTTGCAATCTAAGTTTACACGACTAACTTTCTTTACCGTTTTACGGCATTACAATATACGGAGATGTCTTAACTCATACGATCAGCATCTTTGATGATTTACATTCTTATCTTCTTCTTATAACTCTTTTCTAGGACTTAGCACACATCGAGTCTCTATTAGTCAATATGGTACTTTGAGTGGTTTCCCACAAACAACCACCAAACTAGTTTCCCGTCTCATCTACACTGTCTTTCACAGAGAGTTAGATTGGTTGCTAGTTTCGTATATACCTCTACTCTCTGAAGGAATTGTTTAGCCCAGCTCCCATATGTTAACCATTAAAGATTACGATTGTACCACAACCTAAACTTAGCTTAACTTATCCGAACCATTAAAACTATAATGTTTGTTAAGTTGTTTTCTCATTCCTTATGGCTTTCTGGCAACTAAATGCCATACCTCAGGATTTATTCCTTATCGTCCAAGTCATACAGTCTTTTATATACTCAGAACGATCATTCAATGTTAATACTATACGTTCATTGTCTTTTGTATACTCAGAACGTCCGGTTCATTCGAATCGGAACGTTATCCAAGTTATTATTACTAACTCGGCTTCTTAAAGTTATACGTCATTGTCATTAATTCAGTTTCTTCACTGTTCATAGGCTTAATCATTATTCTTCATTACCTTATAGTGAAACCATACACGGCGTGTAGGTTCTGCCCGTGTAATATTTGCGTACACTCAACCCTTACGTCGGATAAAGTGTTTATTGCTTACATTCATTCTATCCTTCTCTATCCAATTCACATTCAGACTTTCATTAATCTTATTACCATTCGTTACGGCTTTCTTGATAATTTATATCTTACTTACTACCATCATTAACGTTTTAAGTCATACAACTAATGTATACTTAGAACATTCGCACGACGCAAATACGATTCACGAGGATCATTTACGTATTCTGCGTTCACTTTATTCGTATTTTAAACTCTCATTCAACCTTTTACCTAAGGTTTTAATCGCTTCCATTCGTTATCCATTACATGAACACTACGTTCATCCTCCTTTCCTAATGTCGAAGCTATACAGTTCGTTGTATGCTAAGACCGTTCGTTCATCGCAACTACGTAGCGTTTACATTCTTTATCTTTTAATTCAATTCAATCTTTCCGTTCAACCTTTACTAAAGATTTAAATAACTTGATTAAGTGTTACATTATGTGAACTACATGTTCATTATCTTTCCTTACACTTCCCCTAGGAGTTGAGCAATTAAAAGCTCTTCTCGGATTTTTCCTCGCACCGGTCAAGTCATGACGCCACTTCCTTAGTTATTTTCGCATCGCAACGCAATTCTCCAAAGAGCTTAGTCCCGGGTCAGCCGCAGTACCGCTTTCCCAAGGCATAACGGCAGCGCGTTACCAGTTCTAAAACTCATAAATTTTTTCTAAGTGTTGAACATGTTTGAGATGCCTATTTTGCAATCTCGTAACTTCTTCGCTATAACTAGGAACGAGGTCGTTCCAAAGCCATTTTCTTCCATATCTTATTTACTTCAACTCCCCTCCAACATAAATACATCGTGTATCCATTAACATGCCATTTAATTGGCTTAAATTTCATCACTCGTTCGTTTTACGTTATTAACGTTCTTCGTTCATTCATTCGTCCGTAATTTGGTCATCCGAACTCAGAATTCGTTCATTCTTGAGTCCACGACTCACGTTTTATATGTTTTCTTACATTCTTATGAAACCCTACACATTCAGGTTCATTTATATACTTTCTACTTTTCATTCGTCTTTTACGAAAATTTATCATAGATTCGTTATAGCTAAGTTCAATATGTTCTTCATGAGCATTTCTATCATTTCTAACCAAGCAATAAGCAATTACATTATACACAATGGTTTTAAACTTGTTCATCAACAAAGTTCTTCGTGTTCTTCGCGTGTTCTTCGTTCGTTCTTCATTTTTTTAATTCATACTTTGATTATGATTTCACTTTTTCTTGGAATTTTGTGTTATAAAAAACCATTCATTACTTATTTCACCGAATCGTTCATATGGTTCATTCAGATCATTCAAATTCATTACGAAATTCATACTTCCATAAGAAAACTTTTATAAATAAATCCTTAATTCTTCATACTTCATTTTCTTATGATTTCAACCATATGAAATCATTCTTAACATCTGCTTCTCCTATTTTCATTAAGCTATGCATATTGACATAGAAAACTTAAAGAAAATTGAGATTAGACTAGGTTTTGGATTACCTTTTTTTTTTAATCTTCTTCCGTTGGAAAAAGTTTGCACACGGGCTAGCTTTTTCTCTTCCTTTCCCTTTTCATCCGACCTCTCTCTCTCTCTCAAGTGTTGATGATTTTCAAAATCACCAACAAATGAGCTAAGGCTCTCCTTATATAGAAAACCAAGGCTAGGGGCAAAATAGTCATTTTGCCCCTAAAGTTACTATTCCCACCACCTTACTAACCTCCTTACTATTCATGAAGCTTCTCTTGGAAGCTTCGTGATTCCGCCTCTTCGAGATTTGTCGAGCAGATTCAAAAACTACGATTCTCTAATCCAAATATTTTTGGATATTTCATCTTTCCTTTACAAATTTACTTTTACGCATTCTTTGGAACTTTGAAAAACTGAAAAACACTTTTTGATGATAAGCGTTTTCCTTCACGTTTTCTCCTAACGTAGTTAAATGAATGAAAAGTACATAACAGTACTTTCCGTCGTTTTTATTTCGTCTGATTTCTGCACGTTTTTCGAGAAAAACTTTTATCAGCTAACTTAACTTTTCATGACATATTATCGTCAACCCTAACCCTTAGGGTTTCGTCAGGTGAATAGTGTCTATTTCATCTTTTTCTTCGGAAATATCTTCGTTCCTGGAAAATTTTTATTTTCGTCTTAAAAATTCTTACTCGTACAGTCTAGCTCGTAGCCAGAATACTCCCGTTTTATAATCATCCTAGATTCTAGAACGATTAATAAACACATAACATAGAATATTATTAATAAAAATTCATTTTATTAGTAACCAATTCTTTAAACTTAATATTTTTCCAATCCAATTTTCTAAGTTATCACAATAATTATTGGTATAGAATCATGTTTTTGGAGAAAAACTACATAATTTGTGAACTGAAAAAACAGTTTCTAATGCTGGTCTTTAAATGGTGGCGGATTATAGTGTAATTTAAGTCTTCATATACGATACGAAGTTTCAAAATGGGTGACTTGAAGACAACATGATTCAACATAAAGATAAACTTCAAGCAATGTTTCTACGTCCAAAATTTTGAAAACGGGTAACCCTGAGTCAAAAGACTGAAACCGCTTCTTCTCGAAATACAATACTGTATCCGTAATTAAATAAAACTTTGTTTTAATTAATATATCTGATTTCTAATTAAAATAAAAAGTTTATTTTAAATTAAAATTAGATACATTGTTTTTCAATAATTCTAAATTAGAAATAAAGGAGTTTATTTTGATTTGAAATTGGATTAAAATAAAGTTGTTTATTTTAATTAGAATTGGATTCCACGTTCGTTTGAATAAAAGAGTTTACTTAAAAGTTTTATATTTTAATTGGAATTGGATTCCACATTTGTTTTAAATAAAGAGTTTATTCAAAAGTTTTATATTAACTGGGATTCGATTCCACTTTCGCTTGAATAAAAGAGTTTATTCAAAAGTTTTATATTTACTTGGAATTGGATTTCTCGCTCGTTTGATTAAAAGAGTTTATTCAAAAGTTTTATATTAACTTGGAATTGAATTTCACGCTCGTTTGAATAAAAGAGTTTATTCACAAATGGAATAGAATTTCATGTTTCCTAGAATAAAGTAGTTTATTCACATATGAATAGATTCCATGTTTCTAAAAATTAAAGATGTTTAATTTTTATAAGGAATATGATTCAACATATTTTATTTTTCAAAGAATTTTAAGTTAAAATAAAGGATTTTATTTTGTACTTGAAATTGGATTCTACTTAATTAAAATAAAGGAGTTTATTTTGATTTAAAATTTGATTAAAAATAAAGGAGTTTTTTTTATTCAAAATTGGATAAAATAAAATAAATAAATTTATTATGATTTAAATTTTGATTAAAATAAAGGAATTTATTTTTATTTCAAAATTGAATTTTTAATAAATTTGAAATTGCTCATTAAATTGATATCGATGTATATATGGAATGGATTTACTATTCATGAGATGAATGTTATTTATTAATGCATATGATGATGTGTATGATAATAAATTGGATTGATTATAGACTATTGATCAATGTGATTGGATTTTATTTTAGTTGGATGCATGAATGTATGAGTTTTATTAAATGGGGTCTGCGTACCTCATCTTCTCTAATTTTTCTTAATGTAAATTCTATCCCCCTCCTAAATACTTTCCCCTGACTGGTGATCAAGGTTTCTTAAAATAGTTTTGTAAATGAGACCAATGAAAATACACACACACACACACACACACACACACACACACTATATTACAATGAAAATATAATGAGTAATAATATATGGTATATATACATTATATCGATTTCATAATATACTTTTTAATCACAATTGTTCATAAGTAAGTAATTCATTATTTATTTTTAAAATAATATAAATTAGATTATTATTTAGTTTAAAATATTATAGAGAGATACATATATCGAGAGGATATAGTATATGTGTTAAATTTTGATTTACAAAGTTATAAATTTTTAATTTGACCCCATATAATAGAAAATTTTTTAAAATTTTAGTATGTGGTCATTTATATATAATACTTAAATGATTTAAAATTTACCTTATATTATAAAGCAATTTTTTTTCAGCTGGGTTGATTGACCAAATAAAGTTCTATGACTGGTAATGGAGCAGGGTTTAAATATAATAGTTATGTTTAAATTTAATTTTGCACCTAGGTTTAATGGTTTACTTAGGCCTTTAGTGAACCAAACTAGAATAAAGTTCATAATCAATCCAGGTAGAATATAATATTCTATATGTGTGCTTATACTATATATATTATATATTATGCAAACATGTTTCATGTTAATTAATATGACATATATATATATATATATCTGTGTTTGTGTGTGTGTGTGTGCGTATGCAGCTAAACAAGATGAGACAAATAATAACAAACCCTTAAAGATTTTATATATTCGAGTCTTTAAGCGCTCAAAGATATTTGGAATATCGAACACATCGCTTTCTAGCATGATAAAAATAATAGAGTATCAATTAATTATTATTGGTTTGTTGTGTTACCACAAGGCTTATCTTAATTTTTTGAGATGTTAATTTTATTACATTTGATGCTTATAAAGAAACCGAACAATGTTGTTTTGTTCGCATAAGGATAAGATTTTCCTTTTTAATATATGGAGTGCTGGGTCGACTTAACTTGGATAATTTTGATTCTGATGGATGTGCCACCACTTGATCAAAATAATCTAAGAGGCAAAATAAAGGAGTTACATGATGATTGTGACGCCCAAAATTAGGTATATACGCCACCCATCTTGGGTCGCCACTTACATGGTACATAAATTCAAATACAACTTACTAATATAACTGTCAGGTATAATATTTACATAAACCATGAGTTTGAATACAAATATTGTCTACTAGATATTATACAAACTCAAAAGGAGTCCTCATTACAACTATTATCATACTATTTCACGTAATAGTGAGGACTACTAATGCTATCCTCTCGACCATTACTTGCTCCCCGACTCGTCTCCAAATATGTTCTCATTTATTTCTCAAGAATAATAAAAGAAAGAAAGGTGAGCTCAACTAGCCCAAGAAGAAATATTACGACTAAGATAATGCGTAATAAATTATCATTAGCCTTCAACAATGTTAAACCGATAAAATACAATAGACAACCGCTTTAATCGCAGCTTTAATAAGCAATCCATTAAAAGAGTCAAGAGAGAATAAAGTCTACTATCTTTTTAGGTTTTAAAAGGTTTTCATCAATTTTTATCACGAGACTCATTTTAATAAATAAACCACCACATCTAATTATCCCCGCACTACTGGCCAAGGATTTTCATCAAATTATCAATGGTCACGACTATACCGAATCACCCCCGGTCATAATCATACCAAAACTATCCATCATCGCATTACATGTGCCATCGAGGACTTTTTGTCACATCATTTATATCAAGTCACGATTATACCGAATGATCCTCGGTCATAATCATACTAAGTTCATCTACGCACGTAAGCCAAAGATAACATAATATAACATGAGGATGATGACAATGACATAATAATTCAATAAAACAAGTTCAAGAATTATTTAATCCATGAATTATTAACGCCCAAATTGTCAACACGACATCGCTTTCAGAAAGTAAAATTCAAGAATGATCGTAAGAATATTTCCATGAAAAGATATCGATGAAACGCAAATATCAAGGATATTCTACTAATTTCATGGAGTATATAAGTCAAAGTTTTAACTAACTGGGTATAATAAAGAATGGAATAACAAAAGAAATCACCACGCATGCGCAGATTCAAGATGATAAAAGTTATTCCAATAGTAATAATAATAATCTTAACCAGTCGTGAAATTCACACGGATGTGATGTTCCAATGTAATAATAAAGATGGAACTGCATCCTGTAAAACACATGATAGATATTCCAATGTAATGATAAAGATTTTAACCAGTCCTGTAAAACACACATGCATGTGATGTTCCAATGTAATAATAAAATCGAACCAGTCCTGTAAAACACATGCATGTGATGTTCCAATGTAATAATAGAAGAATGTCACCAAGTATAGGTAAATCATGATACAAAGTTATTCCAATGTAATAATAAGCAATGGAATAACATAAGGATTTCACCAAGTATAGGTACGCCACAGATACAAAGTTATGTATAGGTACGCCACTTTTTACAAAAGTTATTCCAATGTAATAATAATGAATGGAATAATGTAAGTTCTCTTCAAGAAGAAAGAATAACACCCCTTACCGTAAAAGAACCTAATATGTAAGTAGTGAAGTAGTAGTAATACTCTTCTTCTTTCTATAATTTTTTCTCTATATTTTCTCTATAATTTCTCTCTCTGTAGTTTCAATGAATTGTAAGAAAATAATGAAGGAACGAGCTTCTATTTATAGGAAAATGGAATGCATAAGAATTAATCCATGAACTATCTTATTGATTTATTTTAATCTGACTATCCATATTTAAAGAAAAATCTTTTAAATAAAATATAATATATTCTATTTATATAAAACATTTTACTATGCAAACACTATGCAATACTATGCAAAACACTATGCAAAACACTACGCAACACTATGCATAATAAAATATAATATATTCTATTTATGTAATAACTTTAATAAAGTATTCTATTTTATATAAAGATGTTTCGCTTTTATTACGTTAATAATAATTAATAAAACAAAACGTCATTATCGCTATAATAATTCATATTATTAATCGACAATAATGGAATCAAACCGAGTGATTTCTTCACATAAGCATCAATAATCAATACCGTGCTACTACGCAAACCACACGACATCGCATTTTTACTACCGAAAGTAGTTCAACAAAGATCAACCAGAAAACTTCCGCCGTTATTTCAATAAAATATTTTTGTCGCTTTCTCAATCCGACAATAATTTCGCTAGGGTCCACCAATGATTGAGCCGTTGTATTTAATATTCCTCGCTAAACCTAATATTCCCCACCAATCGAATATAATATAACCACTGTGATACTTTGCAAAATTTATAAATACTACCCACAACTATAATATTATCTTAAATTCACACCATAATATTAAAAATTATTTTCAAAAAATTTAAATCTTTATCGATAAAACTGGGTCTCACAATCTCCTCCTTATGGAATTTCGCCTCGAAATTAGGGTAACGACTGTATGATAAAGAGATGAGGATACCTGAATAATTTTATCGTTGAAAACATTAAATTCATCTTTGCAATCCCGCCAAAGATATTTATTAACAATTCATCTTTGCACTACATGTGCCAAAGATATACAAATCAGAAACCAATAATGCTAAGACGCACTTAATAGTATCACGACCATTTAATTATCCACGCACCATCGCCAAGGATATTCAGTTTTCAATTACTACATGATTATACCCAACAATCCTCGGTCATAATCATACCAAGTCCATCTACGCACGTAAGCACATGTAGATGACTTTGAACGCATCCATGAATTAATATTTCATCACGAGACTCACCAATAATTAATCCACATCATCGAATCATCCCCGCACTACGTGCCAAGGATATTCATTAAGATCACGACCACAAATTATCCATGCACTACTACCAAAGATAATCAGTAGTTTTCAATTACTAACATGATTATATCAACAATCCTCGGTCATAATCATACCAAGTCCATCTGCACGTAAGTTTCATGATGACTTTGAACGCATCCATGAATTAATATTTCATCACGAGACTCAAATTTCAATAATTAATCCACATCATCGAATCATCCCCGCACATGTGCCAAGGATATTCATTAGTATCATTAAGATTGCACCACAAATTATCCATGCACTACTACCAAAGATAATGTGTTTTCAATTACTACATGATTATACCCAACAATCCTCGGTCATAATCATACCAAGTCCATCTACGTAGCACGTAAGCCATCCATGATTACTTTGAACACATCCATGAATTAATATTTCATACGTGCCATGAGACTCAAATTCAATAATTAATCCACATCATCGAATCATCCTCGCATCACCAAGGATAATTAATCCACATCACAAAATCATCCACTCACTACTACCAAAGATAATTGTGGTATTCATTAAGATCAATGCACCACAAATTATCCATGCACTACTACCAAAGATAATTGTGTATTCATTTACTGCTATGATTATACCTAATAATCCGTGGTCATAATCATACCAAGTCCATCTACGCACTAAAGCCACGTATTGACTTTCAACATAATATAAACATGAGGATAATGATATAAAGAATCAATCAAATGAGATAAAGGATAAATATTAAACATTTATAATATAATTTATCCAGATTCAAGAATATCCCCATGTTATCAATCATTTAATAATCTCATAATCTAATAACATTAATATTATAACAATATTTTAATCACTTCTTAAATTTATAAACAATTTATCTTAATTGTTTACACTTTACCATATAATGCATTTAATCATTCAAAATGTCATACTCATAAGATATCATCACCAATTATCAAATCTCTCAAAAAATATGATATATACTCTATATAGATTCTCTAGCCATAAAATCCTATTTTCAACTTTGTTATTTCACATAACATATTTAACTCATATGTTCAGAATTAAACTATTTTCATGAAAAATATCAAATCAGTCCCAAAAATATTTCTTTTTCTGGAATTTAGCATAATATAGTCCCATGATGAAAATATATTTTCTCTTAATTTTAAAATTCATTTACTATTTTTCAAAAATCAATTTCCAATAAATTTCTTAAGAAATTAGCTACCTCAAGTTTAACTCCAAAATTCCCAAATCTTGGCAGGACCTCACACATGTTAACGTGAGCTTCTAGTTTAAATTTCATGGTCATCTGAGTTATAGAACTCCTAAGTATATAGCGTTTTTCATTCGGAAAAACCTAAATATTGAAATAGTCATAACTTGCTCATTTTAAGTCGTAATGAGCTCATTTTTGGACAGGAGGTACTTTTATACCATATACTTTCATGTCCCAAAAGGCCAGAATTTTTTTCTCATAATTTAAGTGGCCAAAACAGTCCCTTAAAGTTTTCATGGCAAGAGTATTTTTGAAATTTACAGCTTTGACCTCCTTTGCTAAAAATCAGTCCACACAAAAATCTACAACACCTTTTCCAGTAATTCCACTTGATTAGTTAGGTAACTCATAGATCTAACTCTAGGACTTGACCACATTCAAAAATTCAAAATATAATAGAGATATGGTCAATTGAATTTCATGTTACGCTTTTCACCAAAATCTGATTTTCAACTCTTTGTGATTTCTAAGAAACTTTCATGTTTTCACATACTAACCAACATAACTCATCATAAAACTTACTAATACTTCATATACCCATGATTTTTATTAGTTCTATACTTTTATTATGACTTTCATCATAATCAACGTAAAATGCATCCTTTTAGTTAAAGAAATATTCGAGGGTTTAAGAAATGGTTTTTTTTTTTCAGATCGGGGTCAATACAAAATTCGATTTCACGCTCTAGGTAGGCTAGAAGTCTTCAAGAATACGCCAAGAAATTTATTAATGATAGAAATATCATTCAAAATTGTTACTTTATCCAAGACTTGATAAGACGTCACATTAATACCAATCGTGACTTCTATCCCTTAACCTCGATAAGACCTCACAATGATACCTATCAACTTGCCATCTTCAATCACGACGTCGCCTACGAAAAGTCCGCTTTGCTGCATTCCACACAAGGAAGTCAACAACGAAAGGATCTAGCTCTTTACTTATGGCTTGATATAACAAATGATTAACTTAGGATTTGGTTACTTTGAATTCAGATAAAGTTGGTTAGAATATGAAAGCTAACAACCTTACAAAAAGAATAATGAGAAGTTAATCAATCGTTTTCAAAAATTACCTCAAAGGCAAGTATTTTCAAAGAGATAAGATCGACAGTAACGTGAAAGTGTTTATTTGAAACAACAAGATTAATAAACAAAGGAGGTAACGAAGGTTTCTCCCAACGAAGTTTCAATAGATAAATCAAATTCTAATTTCTCCTGAGTCAAATTTAAACGCTGAACGCAAGCAAGAGAGATAAAAGAATGGGTAGAACCCAGATTCAATAAGGTATGACTTCGCAAGAATTTATAATTAACTAACCCGTATAACTTCGCTCAAGTTACCCACTTTTCGAGAAGTCATTAAAAACGCCTTCCTAAAAACAACCGACTTTTTTTTTGTCCAGATCCGCCTTTGGTGCCACTATCCCAAATTGGACTCGACTTCACTATACGACAAAATCGAGCTAAATGACCTTCTCTTCTTGAAATTTCCACTTCTATTATCTTTGCCATGATTACCACCAAGTGGTTACCATTCTTAGCATGATAATTTCCCCACGATGGTTATCATTGTTCGATACCGCTGCCACCAAAGATGATTATTATCGTGTTGTTGGTCGTTACCTTTTGTTCGAAATGAATCAACACTCTCATGTGCTTCATTCATTAACTCAAAGATTTTCAGATGCCATTCTCAAACACCGCCACAAAACAATGGTTAATTCGACATGTAACAAATTATCCCTATATTCTCGACCCACCAATTAAATACCAAATAAATTTAGTAGTCATACTAGCGAAGGAATTTCTGCCTCCCTCCTAGTTCTTATTCTCACATCTTAGCCAGGATCATATCCCTAAGCTCGATACCAACCGCGACGCCTCCAAAATTAGGTATACGCCACCCATCTTGGGTCGCCACTTACATGGTACATAAATTCAAATACAACTTACTTAATATAACTGCTGTGGTATAATATTTACATAAACCATGAGTTTGAATACAAATATTGTCTACTAGATATTATACAAACTCAAAAGGAGTCCTCATTACAACTATTATCATACTATTTCACGTAATAGTGAGGACTACTAATGCTATCCTCTCGACCATTACTTCGCTCCCCGACTGTCTCCATTTATGTTCTCATTTCCAAGAGAACAAAAGGAAAGAAAGGTGAGCTCAACTAGCCCAAGAAGAAATATTACGACTAAGATAATGCGTAATAAATTATCATTAGCCTTCAACAATGTTAAACCGATAAAATACAATAGAAACCGCTTTAATCGCAATGAATAAGCAATCCATTAAAAGAGTCAAGTAGAGAATAAAGTCTACTATCTTTTAGGTTTTAAAAGGTTTTCATCAATTTTTATCACGAGACTCAATTTTAATAAATAAACCACCACATCTAATCATCCTCGCACTACTGGCCAAGGATTTTCATCAAATTATCAATGGTCACGACTATACCGAATCACCCCGGTCATAATCATACCAAAAACTATCCATCATCGCATTATGTGCCACCGAGGACTTTTTGTCACATCATTTATATCAAGTCATGATTATACCGAATGATCCTCGGTCATAATCATACTAAGTTCATCTACGCACGTAAGCCAAAGATAACATAATATAATACGAGGATGATGATGACAATGACGTAATAATTCAATAAAACAAGTTCAAGAATTATTTAATCCATGAATTATTAACGCCCAAATTGTCAACATGACATCGCTTTCAGAGAGTAAAATTCAAGAATGATCAAGAATATTTCCATGAAAAGATATCGATGAAACGCAAATATCAAGGATATTCTACTAATTTCATGGAGTATAAGTCAAAGTTTTAACCAACCGGGTATAATAAAGAATGGAATAACAAAAGAAATCACCACGCATGCGAGAGATCAGATGTATAAAAGTTATTCCAACAGTAATAATAATAACTTAACCAGTCGTGAAATTCACAACCGGCTGTGATGTTCCAATGTAATAATAAAGATGGAACTGCATCCTGTAAAACACATGTATAGATATTCCAATGAACGATAAAGATTTTAACCAGTCCTGTAAAACACACGCATGTGATGTTCCAATGTAATAATAAAATCTAACCAGTCCTGTAAAACACATGCATGTGATGTTCCAAATGTAATAATAGAAGAATGTCACCAAGTATAGGTAAATCACAGATACAAAAGTTATTCCAATGTAATAATAAGAATGGAATAACATAAGGATTTCACCAAGTATAGGTACGCCACAGATACATGTTATGATATAGGTATGCCACTTTTTACAAAAGTTATTCCAATGTAATAATAATGAATGGAATAATGTAAGTTCTCTTCAAGAAGAAAGAATAACACCCTCACCGTAAAAGAACCTAATATAAGTAGTGAAGAAGTAGTATACTCTTCTTCTTTCTATAATTTTCTCTATAGCTTTTCTCTATAATTTCTCTCTGTAGTTTCAATGAATTGTAAGAAAATAATGAAGGAACGAGCTTCTATTTATAGAAAATGGAATGCATAAGAATTAATCCATGAACTATCCAGATTGATTTATTTTAATCTGACTATCCATATTTAAAGAAAAATCTTTTAAATAAAATATAATATATTCTATTTATATAAAACATTTTACTATGCAAACACTATGCAATACTATGCAAAAACACTACGCAAAACACTCATGCAACACTATGCATAATAAAATATAATATATTCTATTTATGTAATAACTTTAATAAAGTATTCTATTTTATATAAAGATGTTTCGCTTTTATTACGCTAATAATAATTAATAAAACAAAACGTCATTATCGCTATAATAATTCATATTATTAATCGACAATAATGGAATCAAACCGAGTGACTTCTCACATAAAGATCAATAATCAATACCGCGCTACTACGCAACCACACGACATCGCATTACTTTTACTACCGAAAGTAGTTCAACAAGTAGTTCAATTTCAAAAGATACAACCAGAAAACTTCCGCCGTATTTAATATTTAATAAAATATTTTGTGATACTTTGCAAAATTTTTCAATCCTTAAACACACCATAAATTAATTTCAACAAAATAATAAATCCACCAATGATTGAAAAGAGTCTACCATTTATTTATATATAGTTTAATATTCCCTCGCTAAACCGAATATTCCCCACCAATATATAATATAATATAACCACTGAGGATACTTTGCATAAAAATTTATAAATACTACCCACAACTATAATATTATCTCAAATTCACACCATAATATTAGTTAAAAATTTGAGAATATTTCAACAAAATTTAAATCTTTATCGATAAAAACTGGGTCCGATCCACATATGGTATTAAGTATGGTAGTGCACAATATCTAATTATTGATGCTTACATAAGAAGTCATCATTGTTTGATTCAATAATTGATCAAGACTTAAAATGTGTCGATTTTATATATTATTTAATAGTTGATTTTGGTGAACTAAATAGGGTGATGTGGACTTAAATTTGAAGCGCCAAAAATACAATCGCATTAGAATGAGACATAAATCTTATGGTGTTCTTTTCAAGACTTGAAATATTTGTCATTGATTTTATACGGCATTGTAATAATTTGAGTGTGAATATTATCGTATTATATACGTTACAATATTTGTATTGAAACTCACAATATGTGTTGTCATATTTTGCACGACATTTTAATAGTTATAAATAGGAAAGTTTGCGTCAATAGTGTTGATTTTGGCGACCCAAGATGGATTGTGTGGATCTATTTTGGGGGCGTCACATTTGGTATCAAAGCTTAGGGATATGATCTCTGGCAGAGATCCGGGTTTAGAACTAGAAGGGAAGAAACGAGTAATATCTTTCACTAGTGTGTATCCTGTTAGGTTTGCTAGAAACAAGAATATGCAATCAAACAATATAAATAAAGCAGAAGCAAAGTAAAAACGGTTTTTAAAATTTTTCTTATAAACCATAAACCAAGATTATTCTTGTGCTTGATTATCAATCAATAAGAGTAAGAGAATCAAAATCATACCTCAAGATACGAGCCTCTGTACAAGTTCAACTCCTAGTTCTAATATAATTAAAATAGGCATTATTTAATTAATTAAACTCCTTTAATTAATTAGGCCCCTAATCTTATTAGGTATAATTAATTAAATTCTTTTAATTAATTTGCCTCCCCATCTTATTAGAATAAATGAGAGTACTAATATTAAATTAATTCTCAAGCTCCTTTAGAAATTAAAATAATAATAATTGTAATAATATTAATAAGACTCCTCTTATTAATTTATATTTAATATTTTAAAATATTAAATAATAATATTAAGTTATTTAATTTATTCTATCACCATAGATTAAATTAAATATACTTAACATATTATTATGATTATGCCATTAACTTCTTAAATAATTATTCTTCCTTTTATGGTGTGACCCTTTATGTTCTCCATATTAAACCTATTGTGAATAAATCTATTAGAACAATTCTAATCTTATTTAAATAAATAAATTAAAATATTAATTTATTTAAATAAATAATATTTATTCTACAATAAGGATAAGCCTTCTTAGCGATTAACGGCTTTCCAGATAATATAAATTTCAACATCAATCATAAAAGAACCTTTAAGTAAATAGTTACCGTATAATTCAATCCTTCCACTATACAATGTCCCAATTAAATATAAGACATGGAATTATCACAAGTCTTATTTTATTTAATTATATGTATTTCGATTCCCAAATGCACAACTCCAAATGAATGCAAATTAGAAACACCTTTCTAATTTCATTCTACCTTGGCCAAGGATTCATGGGTTGCCATTTATCGAATCACATAGGACATATCTCTTCTTTTACTAGAAGTAGTAGATTCTTTATTGATCATTCATCATCTCCAAATATAACTCATTATATCTAAGTATACCCTTTGATATATCCTAAGGGTCTTAAGGAATAAGTCAAAGTATAAATCATTATATACAAGATACCATGATAATCTCAAGTCCAAGGATCACTCAGACTACTATCACTTCAAGAATTCCTATCGACAGTAAGTAAAACTCCATTACGTATTCCTCAATGAAGTCACGCTCGTGAACTTATTCTCTAATAAGCACCTACATACTTGTTTTAGTGTCTCCACACAAATGATCATGAGATCAATCATTCTCATCCAATGAAAGAAGAACGACGTATGTTCAATCTATTCTGATTCACTAATCCTTTTTAGTAATCCATTGATTGGGAACATTTTATTTATTAAACTATCTAAGAATTTAGATTTCATTATCATAATCTCATCAAGATTCTAAAATCATTGCTTAAAACTACGGGTTTATCACATATTATTAAAACAACACCATGTTGGTAATCAAATGCCTTTAGTAAATAACACTTTTATTAATAAATGAATAAGATTGTTTACAAAGTATATGCTTTATCATCATACATCATCGGGTTTCAGATGCATATCGCTTTCAATCCCCATTCGCACTAAAGCCAATTGCTATGGTATCTCATATTCATCTTCTCTATGTGACTATCAAACTATTGTTGTGTTAATGCTTTAGTAAATGGATCTACAATGTTATCTTGAGAGTCCACACGCTCCAGGGTGACATCTCCTCTTTTAATGATTTCTCGGATCAAATGAAACTGCCGCAACACGTGTTTGGATTTTTGATGAGATCTGGGCTCCTTAGCATGCGAAACAGCTCCGGTGTTGTCACAGAATAAAGGTACTGCTTCTTTAATACTAGGAACCACACCAAGTTCGGGCCATAAACTTTTTCATCTAAATGACCTCCTTTCGCACTTCCTTCACTGCAGCCTATGTACTTTGCCTCTGTCACTGAATCAACAACTGTTTGCTATTTGGAACTCTTCCAACTCTCTGCCCCACTATTCAAGGTAAACACATATCCCAAAATAGATTTACTGTCATCTTGATTTGTTTGAAAACTTGAGTCTGTGAAGCCCTCTAGTTTCAATTTAGACCCACCGTAGATAAGAAATACATCCTTAGTTCTTCTTAAGTACTTTAGGATATTTTTCACCGCTTTTCTGTTGTTCTTCTCCTAGATTCGATCGATATCTACTTGTTACACTAAGTGCAATGAGCGACATTCTACCTAAGATTTTGGGAAATTGCATATTTAAATTTCATGTTGAAAGTAAATAATCATGCTTATATGTAAAGTCCTTCAAGGAATACATGTATAAGGATTTAGTGATAGATCAAAATTTTTAGGTTGATCTATGCTTTAATGTTTATCATTCGTAAATGAATGTATGAAGAAAAGATCAAAGCTATTAGGTCGATCTATCTTTTGAGATGTAATAGATAAGCTTCAATGTAATCGTAGTATGTCAAGCCAACTAAGAGATTGTAGAAGTTTAAGGTAGAATCGCAGAGTATCGAGAATCGAGATCTGTTCTACTTGGAGGACATCTACCAAAGATTGTAGAGTGGTCCAAACATTTGTCGAGCAAACTCAAAAATCGTAGTGTGCTCTCGGAAGCGTAGAGTCTGCAAATCAAGTAAGCAAAGATCGTAGTCTACCAATGCTTAAGAGAAATCGTAGCGTTTTCCTCTATCAGTCTGGATCAAGCTAATATGGCAAGACACCACGATCATGATCGTAGTGCATCATCTGTCTTCATCAAAAACATCGAGCTTTGTCCATTTGTTGAAGCATAAATTATAACAAATGTGGAAAGGAGTATAGACGTTGAGACTCTCGGGAATCCCAATGACCTAACACTCATCCTTAGTTTATCACAAAGAAACGATCAAGAAGCTAAGGAAAGTACTATATATCGCCTAAAAACATCTTTTCGTGTGTTAGGTGAGATAATAAATCTGCTATGTCAATGGGCGGGCGTATTACCGACATAAGATTTCCGGGTGAAGTCACCATCAAGGCTTAGAAATGTCAAATACAATTAATACTTCAACGGATGCTTTCAAACGGACATATTTCAAAGGCACCTTATATACAAATCAAATACATGTATCTGAGGGTAAGGAAGTATAGAACAAAAAAGTTGAATAACACTCAACACTCAACTCTAAGATCTGAAAAGAAAGCTTGCTCAGCTACTCAGTTCTTTCAAACACAAGCGTAACGACAACTGAGTAGCACCATTCAAGAACTCAACTATCATTAAGTGAAGTAAGAAGTTCCAAGTCTGTTGGACTTGAAGAGTTTTAAGTGAACTAAAAAGTTCTAAGACTGCTGGTCTTGAAGGAATCTAAGTGATTCAAAGATTGTAAAAACATCCTTAGTGGATTTCCTACTCAAGGAGTAGAAGAGTGGACTCAGAGCCTCGAGTGCTCTAAACCACTTAAAATCTTTGTGTCTTTTATATTCTCGCTTTAACTACCTTATTTTTATATCCGTCATAACTATTAACTCTGTTTTATCTTCAAGGGGAACAAACAAATGACATATTCCATGAAATTGATTAACAATATCGATAAAGAATTTTAAAATATCTATTCATTTCTCTAGATAACTATCAGGCTCTCGAACTAACAATTCGTATCAAAGTTGGTTCTCTCAATCACCTACAAAGCTTGAGTAGATCTAATGGCACATCCGATAAGCTTAATCAAGATCGGAGGAGGCAACAAGCCACCAATGTGCAATAAAGATAAATTTGCTAACTGGAAACTTTGTAGCAAGCATATATGGACTCAATAGATGAAAAGCTACTTAAACTCATATGAATGGGCCCTACATTCAACAAAGCTTGCACCAAGTCCAAAAGATCCAAACCGAAGTTCAAGTCAAGGTTAAAACCGAGTGGATCGACAACAAAAAAGAAAGTCGACCAACTCGACAAAAGGCTAAGAACATTCTGCTCCAAATCTTTAGAAGATGATCTGTTCGAGAATGTAGTCAACAACAAAAGTTCCAAGGAAGTATGGGAAGCATTGCTCATTATGCACGACGGAACTGAAGAAGTCAGAGAAAACAAAGAATCCCTTCCGACTCAACAATGTGAAATGTTTGCCCATGTTCCAGGGGAAAATGTCACTTCAACTTATGAAATATTCAATGTTCTGCTCAATTCTCTTTGAGCTTTTGTAAAGATTTATCCAAACAAAGATCTGATCATAAAATTCATGAATGCCTTACCAAGTAAGTGGGATGCCAAAACCACTGCCATAAGAGAATCAAAAAATCTCCATGAAATGATTGTTCAACAACTCTATGGAAACCTTCTCATCTATGAAGTGGAGCTGATTCAACGAGCAGAGACACTGTCTGAAGGAAGAAAGAAGGACAAAGGAGTTGTTCTCAAAGCAATAGATACCATCTCTAAAGCTAACACTGAGAATGACTCTAACTCTAAGGAAGATGATGACGAGGATATTCAGAATGCTAGTAAGAAGACTCAAGAGGTTCAAGCAGAAGGCGTAAGCAACAAACCTAAGAGATTCAACAACAACAACTGCCAAGAGCAGATAAATGACTTATGCTATAACTGCAAGAAGCCTGGCCATTTCATTGAAAACTGTAAGAAGCCTCTTAGTGAAGAACTAAAGAGAAAATCAAATTCAAAGAAAAAATTCAAAGGTAACAAGAGACTCTAGAAGAAATACAAAGGTCTTGTGGCTGGAGGATCATGGAATGATTCAAACAACAACGCAACTCCTGAGTCTGGAGACGATGAAGATCCTCAAATAGCAAATTTGTGTCTAATGGCAAAAAATGCAATGGATAAGAAAAGCACTAAAAATCATGAAGTAAGTATTGATGAGGTATTTGACTTTAACTCTCCCGATGTAGATATCGATGATTTAAGAACTACACTATACGATATAACATCCGACCGTGATCAATACATGAAATGGTTCAGAGTTTCGCTCTAAAGATTATTCTCTTCTTCAAAAGATAAAGAAAAGTTCAGAAGAACCTGGAAACAACTCTT